>CM033641.1:93119868-93586872 GCA_019512145.1 Engystomops pustulosus | reverse complement strand
GTGGAAAAAATATCGACCACATTAGAGTTTGCATATGTTTTACAATTCATGTGTATACAACAACATGTACCACTGTAAAGGCACATACTTTTCCATTTGGTACCAGACTAGAACTCTATCTAAGAATCTAATCTTGAAAGCCTTCAATAGGGGATAATTTCACACTGTATGAACAAGGGGGTTGAGTTATTACTAAAATATTTCTACGGCTGTTGGGGTGGGGCACAAAATACTCCAGTAACAGGGTTCTTTTTCCTGATCCTTTAACAGATTTCTCAAGACTAAGTCACTCCAGTATTGTTATCGGTAAGAAAAACAAGTACAGAAAACAATGTGTAGCTCATTAGATGTGACATTCCCTTGTTGTACGCACATATATATCTACTATGCTTTCCATTCTGTACAACAATCTAACAGGTTACTCTATGCCGTCAATATTATTCTAGCTTTTACTACCAAATCTTTATGGTAACATCTGTGACACTTATGTTTATCAATAGTTACATAAGACATGAATCCACATGTAACCATCCAACAAAAACAGAGCGGTTTTATTGAATGCACAAAGGAAGCCCATGTTCAAACCTGTACCGTAAATTTTCGGCACTAGGAGCTGCTTAAACGTAAGCGCTCTAGTGATCAACGCGCAGTGAGTCGGCGAATGTACGGGACTGGCCCGTACGACTAGCCCAGAGGCAGCCCAAGACGAATCACACCCTGTGATCAGGGGGCCATTGCTTGGTTGTTTAGTACACGCTCCTTGCAGACGCGGAACTTAATCCGACGCGGAGTCAAGCGGAGGGCCCACACGGCCCCGATAGTCGAGCGTAGTCCACGAGAGGCTAGGTCCCTGGGCGGGACGCGGGGGCGTCGTAGCCTCTCAAGCGGTGGCCGGATGTTCACGTGAGCGGCTCCGCGAGGCGATGCGTCGCGGCGGACGCGCCCACCGTTGCTCCAGCTGGTGCAGTGACTGTCACCGAGTGCGCAGCATCGACCCCTAGCGACAACGCGCCAACCGTCACACCTCGCAGACACAGCGAGACAGGGAGTGACGCGCAGCGCATCAATAGGTCGGATAAGCGTGTCGAGCTGTTCCGAACCGACAGTTACTAGTCATTACCGGTTGCGACCTGGTAAGACGCTATCAGAGTTAAACACTGGGGCTGTTGTGATCGAGAAAAGTAAGGCCTGGCTAACTTTATTAGATTTCTCATCGCGGGGCCTGGTGTTTTTGTTAACCCTAACACGCCGCGGTCGCGCTGACCGCGGCATTAGAGCATTTAAAAGATAATCAAACCTGAATCGGACCCCCCGCGGCGGTTACGGGGGGGTGCCGCCTGTCGATCGCAGCCCCGGGATGGCGGTGCCGAGGGGGGTGCGCGAGATCTGTGATCGGAAGCGGGTCCCTGCCTTCTGGCAGGACCCGGCTTGTAAGACACTGGGCATGCGCAGCAGCTCAGTGTGTCTTACATTACACAGTGCCAATACATTGTATTGCACTGGTAACTGTTAAAAAAGCGTTGTACAAGTGATCAGAAGATCACTTGTTCAAGCTTGATGTCATTAACGTAAAAAAAGTAAAAATAAATAAATAAAGGTTTTTTACAAAAAATAAATAATAAAAAAAAAGGAAAGTCCCCCAACACCACATTCCCTTTACACAAGTAATAAAGTATAAAAAACACTAATCACGAAAAAAAAAACCACTTATTTGGTATATCGCGCGTGCTGTACAATAAATCCTAATCATAATGGACCGCTGGTGAACGTGGTAAAAAAAAAAAAAAAAAAAAACTTGCCAAAATTTAAACTTTTTATCAAATTGCTTTACAAAACAATGGTCTAAAAGTGATCCGAAAAAAAGTTGACAAGCACACAAATGATACCAAATAAAGAGCAATTGTCACGCAAAAATAAGCTTACAAACCAGCTCCGAAAACAAAAAAATACTATAGTTATGCTGCTATAAAATGGCAATACTAAAACAAATGCAATTTTTTTATTCAGTTTTCCTTCAATAAAAATTGGACAAATAAAAATAAAACTATATAAATGAGGTATCACCGTAATCGTAGTGATCGTTAGAATAAAGAGTAATATTATTATGTTATGTACAGTGAACAACCCCCCCAAAAAAATGCTAAAAATCCAAAACAAGAATTGATGATTTTATTTCCTCCACACGTAAAAAGTTAATAAAATTGCTTTCAATAAGCTAAAAAACCAATAAAATAAGTTTTTTTACGTGCATTTCGTCTCGCAAAAATAAACTCTTATTGTCTAAATTGCTTCTTAAAAATAAATAAAGATGTATAGCCTATTCCAATGAGGTTGTTATAGACGGTCGAGTAGTGACTTTCCAACCACGGTCGGGTTTTAGACGGGGCTGTTCACTGATCGGGTTAAGACGGCGGCTGTTCTGACAGCACATCCATCCTGCCATGGACACGAGAGGGTACGTCTCCACCCCCACACAACCCAGTTTATTATCGCTGCTATTGGACTCATCAATTCAGACGAGCCAATAGCAGCGCAATTTACTTATGATGTCAGTAATACTGACAGGAATGGGACATGGTTCCTGACAGCCACCAATTTTGCCTTGCGGTCCAGAGGGGTTTTGTTGCCCCCCTTGTCCATGTTGCCGTATTGGCTGGTCGATTGGTCCAGCCAAAAGCAGCAGTATTCGTCACAATGGGCATCGCTAAGGTGAATAAGAGCAACACTTTCCCTACTAAAAACGAAGAAAGAGAAGGCGGCTGCACATTGTTCAGATGATGCTGTACAATATCTTACGAGCTGTCATTGTCCAATGCGCAGGTCTGCCGATCTTTCTCCAGTTTTCAAGAGGAAGATAGATATAGGAAACATATTGGGACAAAGCAGGACGGGGCCCCAGTACTCTGGTTTAGATGTTTCCGTGTTTTTGCAAGGACAGCATTTCCCGGTGAATTTGCTGCTTCTAATGGTAGGACTCAATAAAGGTCTGTTCCAAAAAGAGGAGTTAGGATGGACACTATATACTACTAAGAGCCTGTGACAACTCCAGAGTGACAAAAATTTAGTTGGTCCTTGAGATATTGTACCTCTTATACACTAGACATTCACAATTCACGCCAAACCTATTGTGAATTAATTTCGGTTACAAAGTGAATAATGTAACAACTGTATGCCCGTTGCTCCCTATACCCCTCCATATTTCAATAAGGGCGCCACAAAGGGGCACTGAACTTTCCAAATAATTGAAATTTCCATCTTGGGACTCAATTGACATCATATTGGAAACCACCTATATGTTCAAAATGGTCATTTCACCACGTGTATTACACTCACCACATATTAACACCTTGCTATATTCCCCAAGGGTGTACATTCAACAATAAGGGTTCACTTTTTGGGTTTTCCTCGTTTTGTACAACTAGGCTCTCCAAAGTTATCTGACACAGGTGAAGGATTTCTTAAATTTGGCTAAAAAGACAAAAATCCCTCTTTTCCTTCTACTGTTGCGCCCATATGCATTTTATATGCACATGTGGGGTACTTCTACATCGGGAGGAAATAGTTTTACACCTTTTTTGGGGTTATTAAATATTATCCCTTGTGGCTTACATAAATTTGGGGTAAAGTGGACATTTTATAGGAAAATTTTCCCTTTTTAATGATTAGGGCCTAATTGGATCATTCACCTGTAGGGGCAAATACATATATTAAACCATTGCAAAATTCTCTAAGGGTGTGCATTCAAAGATTAGGGTCACTTTTCGGATTCTTCTCTGTTTTATACCAAGGGTTCTCCAAATGCATGTCAACATTTCTGTCAAATTTGGCTTCTAAAAGGCAAACATTCCCCTTTCCTTTTACTGTGCGGCCCCATACAACATTATATACACAATGTGGGGGTATTACACTTGAGAGAAATAGGTTACCACATTTTGGGGGGTTATTAAATTTTTTTACCCTGGGGTAATAGAAAATTGGAGAGTGTAAGTAAAATGACCTTTATAGATGGAAAATGTTCACCTTTTATCTATTTAAGTCCTAATTAAATCAAACACCTTTACGGACAAATACAATATTACACCTTGGTTAAATTCTCTCAGGGGTGTGCTTCCAAAATGGTGACACTTGTTGGGGTTCCCTCTGTTTTGGTACCACTAGGCTCTCTAAATGCATCCTGACACTGTAAAGGATGTCTGTCAAATTTGGATTCTAAAAGGGCCAACCCCGCCCTCTTTCCCTTTGAGCTTCACTGCGTACCCATACAACATTTTATTGCATATGTGGGCAATTTTATACTCGGGAGAAATACTAGAACACATTTTTTGGGGTTGTTTTCATCTTTAATGCTTATGGGATACAAAAATTAGCCGTAAAATAAAGTGACCTTTTTGGGAAAATGTTCACCCTTTTTTCCTTTAGGGACCTAATGAAGCAAACACCTGTAGGGGAAAAACACATACACACCTTGCTGAATTCTCCAAAGGGTGGCACTTTCCCAAAATGGTGACACTGTTGGGGTTCCCTTGTTTTGGTACCACTAGGCTCCCAAAATGCATCCTGACACAGTAAAGGATTATTGTCAAATCAGGCTTCTTAAAAGGCCAAAGCCCCTCTTTCCCTTCTGAGCCCTACGTGTACACATACAACACTTTATATTGCAAAAGTGGTGCAGAGTTCTGTGCTTAGGAGAAATAGTTTTACACATTTATGGGTTTGTTTCAATTTTATCCCTTGGGCTTACAAAACAGTAATTGCAATAACCTTTCTTGATAGTTGTTTGCATTTGATTGGAAAAAAAATTGAGCCACATATATGTTTGCATATGTTTTTACACATTCATGTATACACAACATGTACCACTGTAAACACATACTTTTTCCATTTGGTACAGACTAGAACTCTATCTAAGAATCTAATTCTTGAAAGCCTTCAATAGGGATATTCACACTGTATGAACAAGGGTGTTGAATTGTATTTACTAAAATATTTCTACGCTGTGAGGGTGGGGCACAAAATACTCCAGTACACTGTGTTCTTTTTCCTGATACTTTAACAGACTTCTCAAGAGCTAAGTCACTCCATTATTGTTATCGGTAAGAAAACAAGTACAGGAAAACAATTGTGGTAGTCATTAGTATGTGACATTCCATTGTTGTACCGCACATCTATCTACCATGCATTCCATTCTGTACAACAATCTAACAGGTACTCTATGCCGTAATATTATTCTAGCTTTTCTCATTACCAAATCTTTATGTAACATCTTGTTGACACTTATGTTTATCACATAGTTACATAACTGAATGAATCCACCATGTAACCATCCCAACAAAAACAAATGCGGTTTTATGAATATTGCAAAAGGAAGCCCATGTGTCAACCTGTCACCTAAATTTTCGGCACTAGGAGCTGCTTACTAACTATAGAGAAATGGGTGATGGAGGTTAGGTGGGTTTGGTTGTTAGGACTGGGACTTTGATTTGTATTAAGGCTATTTTATTGAAAGCAAAAACTAAATCTTGTGTATAATGTATTTTCTCAAAACCCAGTCTTATTTTGACCACACTTTTATGTTTAATTGGCGAGCTCTTATGGCCTTTCTGTAACATCCTGTTTCATAGTAACCTAAAGATTATATAAACTTAAACTAAAAACAGTTTAAAATGAACTAGATTTATCTCCAGCATCGTAATAAGCTTAGTACATCTTAAACACTTACTTATATAAGATGAGCCCGGTTCCTTGGTTAGATCCATCTTTAGCAGTTTATACTGTTTAAGTGTTTTTGCCAAAAAAAAAAACATTTACTTCAGCACCTCCTCCAGATTCTAGGTAGGGCAATGATTGATTATAAAAGGAGCAAAATTTAATTTACAATTTGCAAACACCCCCCCAAAAAAAAATCTAATATATATAGAGAATAGAGTCCTAATTTACTGAATATAATTGAAGAAAGTTTTCCCCTTGAAGCGGCTTGGCGTTATGGAATATCTTAAATAGAGATTTCCTTGCCTTATCACATTTTATATGTCATGTATTACGATTCAGAATGGCCAGAATTAGCTAATTCAACAAATCTGGAAGTACATATTTTTTATCCTGAACTCTAAGCACGCTGGGACACTGTTAGAGGAGGCGTATGACTAGAGTTCTACTGTTGCAGAGATTTCAGTTGTGGTAGGATGATGGTCTAAACTATCCATCCCAACAGAGTCACTGACAACATGAATGAAGGACACAGACCACACTTCTGCTCAAGCATTGAGTTGCAGATCTATTCTAGGAAACTATAATGCAAAAATCCAACGTGCAAACCTTTTATATTGTTAAATTAAGCTTGTAACCAATTCTACGTCTAATTTCAATGCAGCCTTTGAAATCAGTTATTACTGAATATTTTAAACAGTTTACAATTTTCAGTTGAGAAATTTTTCTAGAATTTTCTACTAAAGAATAAAAATAAGCTAAGTACTTCTATAGTAGATCAATATTACCAGAGATAAAAGTCATGACTTTTGGTATCTTCAGCGAGAATTTCATTTTCTAAGATGCCAAAAACATGTCCCAAGGATAAAACTCTATGCAAAAAAAGAAAAAAGTTCAGATTTCAAAAGTTCACACTTTGTTTCCATAAAGGCTGAGTCATTGAGTCCAAAATGAGCATTTGGCTGATCAGAGTTTCTGGAGAGTATCATCTTTATTTTCCACTAAGGAATGTAGCCAGTCAAGTAAGGAATCATAAAAGGAATTGTATTCAATACTGTCTTTGAATCAAAAACCAATTGGGGAAGCTTTACCAGATATAATGCACCAGAATGATAAATGTTTAGCTGCTCTTTTAGACTGTTCTGTGCAAAAAGTTTGCAAAGTTTTGGGTAAGTGGCCTGTCCTCGGTATCAGCGTAAAACTAAGCCATCTAGTAGTGCAGTGTTTAGACAGTTTATGTCTAATCTGTCTTATTTATATACCTTATCAATAGATTGTGCCACAGGAGAAGTCATATGTAAATTTTATTAGGGCCAGGTGGCAATGTGAGGGGAAGTATATTATCATTCCTTGACAAGATTGTACTTTAAAAACAGAGGATCACAGAATCAAAATTCATCCCACTCCCAACTATAGCAGATAAGGGAGGAGAAGTGGCCTAAGTATATGTGTCCTACGGATTCACATTCTCGATAAGGTGTAGGCAGTGAAACATAGAGTAAGAACTTCCTTTCTTGATATAATAATGAGTAATAACATGAAATGAGTTCCATTTTAAGTTTTGCGGGGGTCATACTTTAGTATATACAACTGACTGTTTAAACACTCTAAGACAATTGTGTTTCATTTAAAGATAAATTCTCTCAGTGGTTAACAAATTAAAAATAGTAGAAGGTAAATACCAAAAGGCACATGTTAGATTATTTTGCATTATAATATTCTTTGCAGGGGTTTAAAAAGAGTTCGACCTAATACCTTATTTATTGCTTTGGGACATAATAAGGACTTATTCTTTTAAGATTCTATTTGGTTTCATCAGATTCTATGCTCTGTCTACACCAGCTGTTGCTAGTGTGGAAAGCTCCCAAAGAACAAAAAGTTTGTGTTGGACTAGTTCTTCTGATAACATCAACATGAATGTAGTACTGTGTCAACTTCTTTTTCCACAGATCTGCAAATCTAAATTAAAAAACATTAACAATACTTTAGAAAATGTGTGCAAAGTACAAATTGTCAACATAAATTGTTAACGTGACTTAATGCAGAGTATATTAAATATGGTTTTCCATCAGACAAAAATTTACGCCAGTTAAGGGAAAAAAAAGAATAACCGATTCTACTCCCCAGCTGATACTCCTCTGCTAGCTTTCCTATCAAGACCAGAAAATGGCAGGAGATGCCTTGTTTTGAGTTGTTACTTCTGAGATGGTAGTACTGCCAAAATTCTATACTTCACATACATAATGCAGCAAAAATACAATGCTCAAAATAAAGGGAACACTTTAAACCACACCAATATAACTCTAAAGTAAGTCAAACCTTCTGTGAAATCAAACTGTCCATTGAAGAAACACTGATTGACATCAATTCCATGGGGACCACAGACCACTTCTTAGTACCAGCTTTCGGCTGATGTTTTGGAAACTTTGCGTGTTGCTGTGCGTTCACCTTGTTGTAGCAGGAGACGGGACTCTGACTAGTGGCTTAGGTAGTGCGGCTCATCCAGAAGGCACCTCAATGGTGAACTGGGGCCAGAAGGTTTATGTGTTGTATGTCAGCGTGGTGTCCAGAGGAGGGAGGAGCTACCAAACAGACAGGCCAGTACACCAAAGACGAAGAGGGGGGCATAGGAGGGCAATATAAACCCAGCAGCAGGACTGCTACCTCTGCCTTTGTGGAGGGAAGAGCAGGAGGAGCCCTGCCACTGCCAGAGCACTGCAGAATGGCCTTCCAACAAATGGCTAGGGAAAGGACTCCATGAGGATAGAATGAGGGACCAACGTCACAGATGGGGGTTGTGCGCACAGCCCAATACTTGCATGAAGTCTTGGCATTCGCCAGAGAACACGAGGATTGGCAAATTCGCCTGGTGCCCTGTGCTCTCACAGAGAAAGAAGGTTCACACTAAGCACCTGTGACGAGTCTAGAACGCTGTGTGAGAGCGATCTCGCCGCCTTGTAACATACCTCAAGCCATGACCGGTGGCAGTGGGGGTCAATAGTGGTGTGGCGGTAGCATTCTTTGGCGGGGCAAGAGTCTGGAAGCTGCATGAATTGAGAAACACATAAGTGAAGGAGTACGATAAGAGGGGCTAGATACCGACGAGCCAGAGAGCAAGGCCCAAGAACTCCACCAACAAGTCAGAAGACGATAAAATGCGACAGCACAGAACTGTCCAGGGGGGCAGCTGCTGTAGCTAGGTCTGAGAAAAATCGATCAGGGACACCATCCGCAAACCTCATCAGGAGCATGCGAGCAATGATAGGCAAGTCAAAGTGGTAGGCATCTGGGAGGACAACACACACACAATACTGAGCCTACATTACTTGTTTAAGGACATTACATCAAAGTTGGATCAGACCTTGTAGTGTGTTTTTTCACTTTGTTTTCTTCAATTGGGTGGGTGACCCAAATCAGGCCTCCACATTGATGATTTATTTGTGAGTTTTATTTTCAACACCTGCCGTGGAAATCATTAAAAAAATTAAATAGAAAAGAGGAATGTTTATATAGGGAATCCCCACTATCCCAAATGCCTATCTATACAAGAAGCAATAGCAGAGTGTAACTTGATCTCCCATTTGGTAAATGGGGGTGTCCCCCCCCCGTGTAGATGAAAAAGGATAGACTATACATGTAGTAGTCAATATCGAGTGCCGAAAACTCCTCACGCCCCTGTGTGTTTCCATTTTGTCACCCATTATGAAAAATACCCTGAAAAGTGAGTGCTGCGTCAATCTGGTTGTGGTATATCACAATACAGGAATTATTAGGAAATTGGCAGAGTTCCTAATGGTTTCTAAGACAAGGCCGAGAATAACCACAAGAAGAAAGGGGATATAATATTCAGGATTGCCCGAAAGTATAAAAACAAGGACTACTGACTGAATGGTAAACGGGGCTCTGTCTTCTGGACTGCGGACGACACATTAAAAACACGGGCCATAAAAAAAAAATATTTGTTTTCAATACACAATTGTATGTTGAACTTTTTCCGCTTCAAGTCCCACGCTCACATTAATTTTAAAATGTTGCACTAATAAGAACACTGGGGACACATTTACTACCCGGTCCACGGAGCGAGTCCAGCGGCGGGTTCTCCGCGCTGTGAATTCTGGTGGGTCTGCCGGGATTCACTAAGGTTCCGTGCTCGATATTCGCGAAGCATCCTCTGGTTTCGCTGCTGCGCCGAGGTCTTGCCGGAGTTCACCTGCTTGTTATGGTGTGTGAATGTGAGTGACTGATCTTGCGACACAAATGGCTTTTAAATTCTGCGGTGTTTTCTGAATCACTGTGGGGACGGTTCTGTCGGATGACACGCCTCCCGATTTTCTGTCGTGCGAAAAAGTCTGGGCGATTGCGCCCAAAAATCGATCGCAATGCCGCCACAATACAGTGGAAATAGCGCAAAGTGGAAATATTCGGGAAAAAACCCGACGGATTCGCGGAGAGGCGACCCTTGGAAATGTGCCCGCCAGAGAGAGTATATATGCCAAGAGAAGGACCACCAAAATAGGAAAGGGACGCAATAGAAGAGGTTATTGTTACATAAAAGATAGAAACGTTACCCTTAAGTTGTCTGGGACGTTGACCGGCTGTTTGTGATAGCGCATTAGTAGCACCGAGACGGGATGCGGAGAAGACGCGTGACGCGCATCATTAGTACGTCATCGTCAACGGAAGTCCGGACCAGCTAAGCCGAGCGGCGCCCGGCGCCAGAGCAATGCGCATCAACCGTTTAGAGCAAATATGATCAGTATGTATCATAGATTGTAAAACTAGACATAGCGGGATTGTATAATTTTCGCACATCACACACACGCATTAAATCACAATTATGAAAATAATGAATGGCCCATCAACTTTATATGATTATCATAGTTGTTAATGGTGATGCATAATTAATAAGGGACAATAGAACGTGTGAGAGTGACTAAAAGGTGAAGTGCTCGTGAGAAGGTGAAGAAAAACAAATAAGGGCAGAATTTGATTGTGAAAATTGTGTTTCTAATCATGCATGCTACACAATGTTGTAAAATCAGATTATCAACCAACACTCAAATATTCCTATACAAAAACAAATATAAACATTAATACATTATATTGCAATAATTGTACTACAAATTCAACATGTACACCAGTATGGTGACGACTTTAAACTTAAAAGCTAAAAAGTCCAGAGGTGGTATAGTGGGATTAAAAAATGTCCCGTTAATAATACTGTGTCAAATATAAGTGTTTGTAGAATATATGTATTTTAATTAGGTTGAAGACAATGGATGGTCACATGTGAGGGAGGAGTAAACGTAACAATGAATTAACACTCTTGTGACTATACAGGGTCAGATGATGTAAAGTGCAAAGTGACTAATGTGCATCATGCTACATATGTGAGGCAAATACTTGTCCTATAGTTATAGCATTGAGTTCTATCATAAATCATAACAGACTATGCAAAATATAAGTGGAAGCATATGTAGGTATAAGATATTTTAAATAGAATGAATCAAAAAGGCTATGTTGCAAAATTACCTATGTGATATAAAGTGCAGAGTATCTAAGTGCAATGTGATTTATTGCGTTGAGGTTTATCAAATACCCTAGAGACGCATATAGTATCTTGATAAAAAGAATATACACTCACCGCGGGCACTTATTAGTCCACCATGCTAGTAACGGGTTGGACCCCCTTTTGCCTCAGAACTGCTCAATTCTTCGTGGATTAGATTCAACAAGGTGCTGGAGCATTGTCAGATATTTGGTCCATTGACATGATGGCTCACCACCGTTGCCGCAGATTTGTCGGTGCACATTCAATGATGCCGATCTCCGTTCAACCACATCCAAGATGCTCTATTGGATTGAGATCTGGACTGTGGAGGCCATTGAGTCCAGTGCCCTCATTGTCATGTTCAAGAAACAAGTCTGAGATGATTCCAAGATTTATGAGCCACCCCCCCCCCACCCCCCCTTGGCGCATTATCCTGCTGAAAAGTAGCATCAGTAAGATGTGGGTACATTGTGGTCATAAAGGGATGGACAGGTCAGCAACAATATTCAGGTGGGTTGCTGCAACGATGCTCAATTTGGTACAAGGGGCCGCCGTGGCAAGAAAATGTTCCCCACACCATGACACCACCACCACCAGCCTGAACAGTTGATACAAGCAGGATGGCTCCATGCTTTCATGTGAGTTGTTCGTTGACGCCAAATTTGACCCTACCATCGAATGTCGCAGCAGAATCGAGGGACTCATCAGACCAGGCAACGTTTTTTTCCAATCTTCTACTGTCAATTTCGAATGAGCTTGTGCAAATGTAGCTCAGGTTTCCTGTTCTTAGCTGAAAGGGTGGCACAGGTGTGGTCTTCTGCTGCTGTGACCATCTGCACTGATAATGACGTAACGGGTGCGATTTGAGTCACTGTGCCTTTCTATCAGCTCAAAACAGTCTGCCCATTCTCTTATGACCTCTGGCATCAAAAAGGCCTTCCGGCCACAGAACTGCCGCTCACTGATGTTTTTCTTTTCGGACCATTCTCTGTAAACCCTAGGAGATGGTTGTGCGTGAAATCCCAGTAGATCCGCAGTTCGGAAATACTCCAGACAAGCCCCTTCTGGCACCAACACCATGCCACGGTCAAAGGACTCAAATCACCTTTTCCCCATTACTGATGCTCGAGTTTGAACCTGCAGGAGATTGTCTGACCATGTCTACATGCCCTAATGCACTGAGTTGCCGCCATGGCTTGGCTCGGATAGAAATTCAGTGTTAACGAGATTTGGACAGGTGTACCTAATAAAGTGGCCGGTTGAGATGATATATGGGCATCAACAAATTCCCATAATAGGTAAGTTCGGTGGACAGTAACCACTCTCGTAAGGAAGCGACGTGAATAGTGATAGGCCCAGGGCTCAGAGACCCAATTAGCACAGATAGCAGCTGATGAGTGTGAAGATGTCAATCTCCGAGGGTTAACTACAGAAGGACCAAGTCAACGCTGCAGGAAAGAAACAGGTGTAGAGCTTAACCAATCAAAATGGCACGGCAAGTGAAACCCATCTTCACACTACAAAAAATAAGCAAGACACCCAGATAAAATCAGCGCCTCCTCAGTCACGTACCACAGACCAAGAAGGAGCTGATAACTTATTTTTATTCATTATGTTATTTATGATCTAGATTTGTGTTTTTGTAGGGGTCTTTGTTGTTACTGAGACACATTAGGGTTATCGGTTAAAGAGAGTGAGTCAAACCACCATTCAGACCAGAAGGAGATCAAGAATAATAGATGATAAATCCTATTACGAAGATCGTAAAATCTGAGATTCACTTGTATTTGCAAATTTAACATAAATAAAATAACTACCTTGTAGTTTTCTATCAAACATGGATACATAGCGTTTTGGCTCTAGGTGAATTGCATTTATGTGTTATTGTTGCAGCTCTGTGCTTGTTGTAAAACTCCAGGACCTGTTGTTTTTGCTACATCTGTCCGATCAGGGTAAATCAGCTGTGGATAGCTGAATAGCAGGGCCAGGTATAGGCTTGCATCAGCAGAGCTAGAGCCAGGAGCTCAACAAAGTTCTGGACCTAGTTTTCCGAACATGCTTACTTCTTAGCTGTATATTGACAGGGCGAACTGTATAACATATAATAGTCCATGACCTAAATTAACCACAATAGTTTGGTATGAATATTACAAAAAAACATCCTTATACTGTCCACATATTTTTGGATGCTTTTAAAACAGAATTCTTTTAAACGTTGAAGTTTGGCTGGGAAGATGTTTTTACTTTAGAGCAACTATACCTGCACATGGCGTGAAAAACAATTAGTCTGTGGTTGCAGCCCATTTGTCATTGGCGGTTGTGGACAGTAGAAAAATGACTGCCTGAACAAAAGAAACGAACCTGCTCTGAGTTTTGCAGATGGAATAGTTGGCTTATACACAGGGGCATTGGCCTGTGTGCAATCACTAATTTTTAAAAAGCCCAATGGACAAAACAGGGTTTGTAGGCAGGTTTTTAGCCCATGCTTGTATTTGCTCTTACAGTAAAGAATCCCTGTCTATTTGATGGTGAATCGGCCTCTCCTCTGGCATAGAGGAATGCCCCGATTTTATCAGGCCTAGGCAATTAAAAAGATATTTGGAAGAGATATCTGTACTGACCATTCAGGTCATTGTACCATGTCATGAGGTCTCCCCTAGGCATATTTTTTTCTGAGATAAATAAACCCCCAGTTAAGTATATATCAATTGTATTCTAGTCCACCCGTTCCCTAATATCTTGGTTGCTCTCCTATGCATCCGTCCTGTCTACTTGTCCTTTTTTTATACACTGGTACCCAAGAACTATACAAAATATTCCATGTGCGTTCTTCTGACCAGTGATTTGTATCATAAGAAGATAGCATATTATGCATTATTTACATTATTCATTAAACCTCATCGGCATTCTTCACCCATTCCTCCAGCTTACAACAAATCCCTCTGTAATGTTTAATACTATCCACTTGTTACTGTATAATTAACTTTAGAGCTAGTATCATCCGAAAAAAAAATATTGAAACTCTACTGGTAAACCCCCTATGAGGTCATTAAAAAATATAAAAAATAAATGGCCCTCCCACCCCACAGCCCAGACAATGCTATGTTCCACCCCCACTTGTAACTTCGACCCATAAGAATGTGTGCCTATTAATGACAACCCTCTGTTTTTTATCCTAAGCACTGACTTACCCAAATACACAGATTTCCTCCTAGTCCTAGCAATCTCATTTTCCGTACCAACCTTTGACATTGTATCAAATGGCTTGGAAAAGTCCAGATATGAAACATCCACAGGCTCCTCCAGGTCCAGTCTACAACTTACCTCCTCATAAGAGCTAATCAGATTAGTCTCACTGGATCAATCCTTATAAATCCATGCTGGATCGGGTTATTTTATAAGGTTATGTACAGTGAGATACTCTATGATAGCATCTCTATTAAACCCCTCAAATATTTTTAATTTTACATTGTTCTGATCCAGCATAGAATCAGCATAGAATCAGAAGATTAAAACTGACAGTTTTAATGTTCTACAACAATCGTGTTGAGTGGTGGCCAGATAGGGGCCTTGCATTCATATTTCTCATGTCCCCTCACTTTCTAACCATCAATTCTGACTAGCACACGCTCCACTCCTTGACGGATCATGTAGTATTTCAGCGGCCTTAAGTTAGAGTAGAGAAGAGAGGAGCCAAACAGAGACCTTTGGATTTGAATAGAGTTGCTGGAAGAGATGGGCCAAAAATCAAACAATACTTTCTGTATTTCAAGGGGTCTTGAAGCTCTTCACCAACCAACAAACACCAATCATAAAGATATTAAAAACATTCAGAAGTGTATTTAATACTTTCCTTTGCATCTCCATTTCTCATTATTAACACAGATAATGTATGGACATATCTTGCTTAATACACTTTTACCAGTGTGGGTTCAGGCCGTTGGTTAGTACACAACATCTGGTAAAAATTGCACAGTTAAAGGAATATATTTACTTAAGACTTGGTGAAATGTTCATAGTGCCCTAGAGAGATTTCGATTAAAAAAGAAAGACAAAATATTGAAGTGGTGTAATTGTTTGTTTTCTATACATAAATATGACAGTAAGGGCTTAGTTTAAGGAAAATGTTAGCAAATTTACGAAGTTAATTTGACAGTGTTATAGAAGATTCAAAATGACTGTGTATATTATTATATTCCCTGCAGGAGTTCTGCGATGGAACACTATGATTATAAGTATGTACTTAGTGGTTCCCCCTACTTAATACTCTCGACTTTAGATGTCCTGCCAAAACCCTAGTTTTTAAAGACGGACTCTCTTGCCCACTGTGACCTTAGTTGGAAGTCTCTGGAATGCCTTTATAATATAGGTTCGTCCAGACTACCAATGATCATCTGTATGTGTCATATTGTAAGTTTTATAACTAGAATCTTGGTCCAATGAAGCAAAAAAAAATTGAAACTCCAATTACACTGGGCAATTTTTTTTTTGTTCGGGAACTACAATGATAAAAATATTAATCGTTCTACATACAAAATTCGAACTAAGAACCAAACCTAGGAACCTAGTCTGTATGAACCCGGGGACTGCCTACAGTATTGTTGTTACTGTATTTGTAATATGTAACACTGAACTTCTCCTTCAAGGGTTACTTGCAATAATCAACCTAGACAGTTACGTATGATTCTCGTGGATAAGCCGAGTTTTTCAGCAACAAAAAATGTGCGAATGAAAAACCTAACTGGAGAAATAGGCTTATCAGCGAGGGAAAAAAAAAAAAAGGGTATCACGTTACCAAAAAAAAAAAAAAAAAGTTAATACTCACCATCGGCTCCACGGTCTCGGCGGCGGCGCTCTGGTCCTCGGCGGCAAGCTCCCGATCCTATGCGGCGGCTTCTCTCTTCGATCTTTTCAAGTGCGGAAGTCGCGGTCTATGCGGACTGGCATCGGTTCCAAGGACAGGGATGTGGGCGCAAGAGATGATGCTGTGGTAGAACAGGTAGGTCGATCCTCATGATTAGACAGGGAACAAGCGAAGCGACACCGCGAGCAGTCGCAGGGAAGAGTGCCCGGGCAAGTAGTAATGAGGACAGCAGATAGAAGCGGCAAGATGAGATCGAAGGACTTCGCAGAGAAGACCGCAGCAGAGGATAAGAGCAGGGGGAGCCGCCGCCCGCAGGACCGCCGCCGAGCCTGGGGCCGACCACGGAGGAGATCCCCAGAGCCCGGGGTACCAGGGAGGCGCTCGGCGAGAGCACGGGAGCGCATTAAGGATCAAGAGGATAGTTATCTGGAGGGACGGGAGTGGTATTAAGTTGTTTATGCTTCGGACTAGGGAGGCGTATACTTTTGGGACGCGAGGTATATGTGAGGCGTGATCATCGAATTGGGAAGCAGGATGTGATGACTTCATGGGGCTAGGACTGGTGAACATATGGGGGCGCCGCTTGTATACTCATGGGGGGCAGGTGTTTATACTTCATGGGGGCAGGCTATTGTATACAGCTGGAACAGGCTGTATACTACAGGGGGGCTAGCTGGCTGTTACTTACACCCTCGGATTATACCGAGTCAATAGGTTTTCCATTTTTGTGGTAAAATTAGGGGTCTAGGCTTATACTCGGGGTCGGTTTACTCGAGTATATACGTAAGTAATATCTCATTTAGAACCATATACGGAATTCAAAAATATTTATTCTGTCATAACAATGCTGCTTTTGTCTTTTAATGTGAAATTAAGCATTTTTTTGACATCAAGTTTTTACTCATACTTTTAGCATTATACAGTTTCGATTTAAACATGGATTTTATTTAATTCTGTAACACTGAATATTATTAGGAATTTAAAGGGTATGTTCTCCTAAGAAAGAGAAAATTATATTTCAGCAAAAAAATTTAATTTATGTGTGATGAAAAGTTTATACTATTTCTAATATGATCTTTATCGATTCCTATATGGTTTTCGACATTTTATATGTCATCTATAAGAATCATCAATTTTTATTCCTAGGGTCATTGATATCACAGAGAGTAATCAGAGCTGTGTGGTTGATATAATTAGAACATGGCAAAATTGATACATTTACCATACAAAAGTTGTACATTTTTAATCTATTGAAAACATAACAAAAACGTAAATATTAGATTTTCGTGAACAAATTCGACCCAAAGAATAAAGGGAGGTCTTTTCTGGAGTGCACAGTGAAAGCTGTAAAGCTCCCCACATTTTTTTTACAGCTTTCAGTAACATCATGGAATATTAAATACTGACATAGGAAGTGCAATGTGTTACACAGAAAAACAAGCCTACATCAGTCTGTACGTTTGGATTTTGAAACAGCAGAGAGCAAAAAATGGAAAAAGTAATTTGAAACTTAAGGCCTTGGTGGCAAGGAGAACATCCAAAATAATAATAAAATAATTCCATTATTTATATAGCGCACAGAGGATTTCACAGCACTGAACAGAGCCGCCAAAATCAGTCCATGTCCCAAAGGGGCTCACAATCTAATCAACCTAACTAGTATGTTTTTGGAGTGTGCGGGGAAAACCCACGCAAAACACGGAGGAGAAAATACAAACTTTTTGCAGATGTTGACCTGGATGGGACTTGAACCCAGCACGGCAAGGCTGTGTAGTGCTTACCACGAGCACCTGCCAGCAAAATTTGTTTGCTAGTATAAGGAGAATTTTAAGTGGTCTTATGGGTAATTACTCAGTAATTGCAATAACCTTTCTTGATAGTTGTTGCATTTGATTGGATTGGAAAAAAAATGAGGCCACATATATGTTTGCATATGTTTTTACACATTCATGTATACACAATGTACCACTGTAAACACATACTTTTTCCATTTGGTTACAGACTAGAACTCTATCTAAGAATCATAATTCTTGAAAGCCTTCAATAGGGATATTCCACACTGTATGAACAGGTGTTGAATGTATTTACTAAAATATTCTACGCTGTGAGGGTGGGGCACAAAATACTCCCAGTACACTGTGTCTTTTTCCTGATACTTTACAGACTCTCAAGAGCTAAGTCACTCCATTATTGTTATCGGTAGAAAACAAGTACAGGAAAACAATTGTGGTAGTCATTAGTATGTGACATTCCATTGTTGTACCGCCAATCTATATACATGCATTCCATTCTGTACAACAATCTAACAGGTACTCTATGCCGTAATATTATTCTAGCTTTTCTCATTACCAAATCTTTATGTAACATCTTGTGACACTTATGTTTATCACAGTTAATAACTGAATGAATCCACCATGTAACCATCCAACAAAAACAAATGCGGTTTATGAATATTGCAAAAGGAAGCCCATGTGTCAACCTGTCACCTAAATTTTCGGCACTAGGAGCTGCTTACTAAAGTAAGCAGTCCTAGTGCTTGATCAAACGCCGCAGTGTTATAGTGATAGCGTTACGGAAAACCTGGTAACACTATCAAACACTGCGGCGGGGGTACAGTGTAATCATCGGACGCTTGCAAGGCGGCAGTCACCGCCCCTAGACCACGCCCCAACCCGCCCCCTCATGAATACGTCGGACAGCTTGTGAGCGTCCGACAAATATATCCTATACCGGTTTACGGTAACGCTATCACTCTAACACTGGGGGCGTTGATTGGAGAAATAGGAGCTGCCTACTTTAGCCGATAAATGCGTGACAGGTCCTCTTAACCCTCGCATTTGACGTATAGTACTGCATCGGCCGGGAGGGTGCGTTCCCGCAAATGCTAGTACTATTACTCAAGCTTCTGGCGCCGGCTCCGAACGGAGCCGGCGACAGAAGATGCGGTGTCGGCTATATATTATAGCTGACACCCACCTCTAACACCCGCGATCGGAGATTTCTCCGATCGCGGTTGGGGGTGTTAACACCCTAACACGCCGCGGTCGCGTGACCGCGGCGTGTTAGAGGATTTAAAGATGAATCAAACTGAATCGGACCCCCCGCGTGCTTACCGGGGGGGTCCGCTGCTCGATCGCAGCCCCGGGATGCCGGTGCCGAGGGCTGCGAGATCTGTGATCGGAAGCCGGTCCCTGCCTTCTGGCAGGACCCGGCTGTAAGACACTGGGCATGCGCAGCATGCTCAGTGTCTTACATTACACAGGCAATACATCTGTATTGCACTGGTGTAACCTGTAAAAAAGCTTGTACAAGTGATCAGAAGATCACTTGTCAAGCTTAGATGTCATTAACTGTAAAAAAAGTAAAAATAAATAAATAAAGGTTTTTTACAAGAAAAATAAATAATAAAAGAAAGCGAAAGTCCTCCAAAACACCACATTCCCTTACACAAGTAATAAAGTATAAAAAAACACTAAACACGAAAAAAAAAACCCACTTATTTGGTATCGCTGCGTCCGTAACATCTGTACAATAAATCCTAATCATAATTGGACCCGCTCGTTGAACGTGGTAAAAAAAAAAACCCAAAAACTTGCCAAAATTTAAACTTTTTATCAAATGCTTTACAAAAAATGTTCTAAAAAGTGATCCGAAAAAGTTACGAGCACCAAAATTGATACCAATATAAGAGCAACTTGTCAGCAAAACATAAGCTTAAACCAGCTCCGTAAAACAAAAAATACTATAGTTATGCTGCTATAAAAATGGCAATACTAAAACAAATGCAATTTTTTCTATTCTAGTTTTCCTTCAATATAAAATTGGACAAATAAAAAAAAAACTATATAAATGAGGTATCACCGTAATCTAGGATAGTGATCGTAGAATAAAGATAATATATTATGTTATGACTAGGAACAAACACCCCCCAAAAAATGCTAAAAATCCAAAACAAGAATTGATGATTTTATTTCCTCCACACGTAAAAAGTTAATAAAATTGCTTTCAATAAGCTAAAAACCCACTAAAATAAGTTTTTTTACAGTGCATCTCGTCTCGCAAAAATAAACTCTTATTTGTCTAAATTGCTTAAAAAATAAAGCTAAGATGTATAGCCTATTCCCATGAGCGTGGGCAGAGTAGTGACTTTCCAACACGGTCAGGGTTAGAGACGGGGCTGTTCACTGTCGGGGTAAGACGGCGGCGTTCCTGACAGCACATCCATCCTGCCCCATGGACCAGAAGGGTTACGTTCCCCCCACACACCCCCAGTTTATTATCGCTGCTATTGGCTCATCAATTCAGACGAGCCAATAGCAGCGAATTTACTTATGATGTCAGTAATATGGTACAGTCTTAAGACAGTGATCGGGGCAGGGTAGGCTCTGACAGCCACCAATTTTGCCTTGCGGTCCAGAGGGGTTTTGTTGCCCCCCTCTTCCATGTTTGCCGCTATTGGTGGTCGATTTGGTCCAGCCAAAGCAGCAGTATTCGTCACAATGGGCATCGCTAGGTGAATAAGAGCAACACTTTCCCTACTAAAACGAAGAAAAGTGCTGCATGCCATTGTTCAGATGATGCTTACAATTCTTACGAGCTTGTTCCAATGGCAGGTCTGCCGTATCATTTCTCCATTTTCAAGAGGAAGATATTAGGAAAATATATATTGGGACAAGAAGGACGGGGCCCCAGTACCTCTGGTTTAGATGTTCCTGTGTTTTGCCAGGACAGCATTTCCCGGTGAATTTTGCTGCTCTAATGGTAGGATCAATAAAGAGTCTGTTCCAAAAGAGGAGTTAGGATGGACACTATATACTACTAAGAGACCTGTGACAACTCCAGAGTGACAAAAGTTTAGTTGGTCCCTTGATATATTGTAACCCTTATACACTAGACATTCACAATTCACGCCCAACCTATTGTGAATTAATTTGGTAAAATGAATAATGTAACAACTGTTTATGCCCCGTTGCTCCCTATACCCCTCATTATTTAAGGGGCGCCACATAACGGGCACTGAACTTTCCAGAAATAATTGAAATTTCAACTTGGACTCATTGCACATCATATTTGGAAACCACCTATATGTTCAAAATGGTCATTTCACCACGTGTATTACACTACACCACATTACACCTTGCTTATTCCCCAAGGGGTGACATTCAACATAAGGGTCACCTTTTCGGGTTTTCCTCTGTTTTGTACAACTACAGGCTCTCCAAATGTATCCTGACACATGTGAAGGATTCTTGCAAATTTGGCCTCTAAAAGACAAACATCCCTCTTTCCTCTACTGTGCGCCCATAATGCATTTTATATGCACATGTGGGGTACTTCTACACTCGGGAGAAATAGTTTTACACCTTTTTGGGGTTATTTAATATATTACCCTTGTGGCTTACATAAATTAGGGGTAAGATTAAGTGACATTTTATAGGAAAATTTTCACCTTTTATGATTAGGGCCTAATTGGATCATTCACCTGTAGGGGCAAATACATATATTAACACATTGCAAAATTCTCTAAGGGTGTGCATTCAAAGATTAGGTACACTTTCGGATTCTTCTCTGTTTTATACCACTAGGGTTCTCCAAAAGGCATGTCAACATTTCTGTCAAATTTGGCTTCTAAAAGGCAAACATTCCCTTTCCTTTTACTGTGGGCCCCATACAACATTTTATATACACATGTGGGGGTACTTCTAACTTGAGAGAAATAGGTCTACCACATTTTGGGGGTTATTAAATTTTTTTTATCCCTTGTGGGCTATATAAATTAGGAGTAAAATGACCTTTATAGGAAAATGTTCACCTTTTATCTATTTAAGTCCTAATTAAATCAAACACCTTTACGGACACAATACACATATTACACCTTGTTAAATTCTCTAAGGGGTGTGCTTTCCAAAATGGTGACACGTTGTTGGGGTTCCCTCTGTTTTGGTACCACTACGGCTCTCTAAATGCATCTGACACATGTAAAGGTTGTCTGTCAAATTTGGCTTCTAAAAGGCAACGCCCCCTCTTTCCCTTTGAGCTTCACTGCTTACCCATACAACATTTTATTGCATGTGTGGGCAATTTTATACTCGGGAGAAATGCTAGTACACATTTTTGGGGTTGTTTCATCTTAATGTCTTATGGGATCAAAAATTAGCCCGTAAAAGTGACTTTTTGGGAAAAATGTTCCCTTTTTCCTTTTAGGGACCTAATTGAAGCAAACACCTGTAGGGGAAAAACACTACACACCTTGCTGAATTTCCAAAGGGTGTGCACTTTCCAAAATGGTGACACTTGTTGGGGTTCCCCTTGTTTTGGTACCATAGGGCTCTCCAAATGCATCCTGACACATGTAAAGGATTATTGTCAAATCAGGCTTCTAAAAGGCCAAAGCCCCTCTTTCCCTTCTGAGCCCTACGTGTACCATACAACACTTTATATGCAAAAGTGGTGCAGTTCTGTGCTTAGGAGAAATAGTTTTACACATTTATGGGGTTGTTTCATCTTTTATCCCTTGTGGCTTACAAAAATTTGGGGTTTAAAAGGTTAAGCTTTTTGAGAAAATTTCACCTTTTTTCACTTTGGGGCCTCTAATTGATATCAAACACCTGTTGGGAAAATACACAAATTACACGTTGCTAAACTCTCCAAGGTGTTGTACTTCCAAATGGTGTCTCTTGTTGGGGGCTTTCCTCTGTTTTGGTACCCATTATGGCTCTCCAAATGCATCCTGACACATGAAACCTTTTTCAGCCATATTGCCCTGCAGAAACGAAACAACGCTCTTTCCTTCCAGGTGCCCCCCTGTGCCCGTACAGCAGGGGTACAGTGACAAAAGGGGTATTGGCATACTCAGGAGGAATTGCCCCTCAACATTGTAAAATGCATTTTCCTTTTTAACCCATTGTGAAGGGCAAATTTTAGTGTTCAATGAATCTATAGTGAGATAAAATTACATTTCTCTAATTTCACTTCATTTATCTTTCACCCTCATGAAACGCTCAAAAGGGTTACAAAAAATTCCCAAAGGTTGTTTTGAATATTTTGAGGGGTGGTGTAGTTTCTAAATGGTGTAATTTGTGGGGGTTTCTGTCATGGTAGGCCTTATAAAGTCACTTCTAACTAAATTGACCCTCCAAAAGTAGGTTTTTGATGATTTTCGTGAAAATCTGAAAAATTGCACCAAAGTTATAAGCCTCCTAACAACTCCTAAAAAGGAAATGATGTTTGAAAAATGATGCCAAGTTAAAGCAGACATATGGAAAATGTAGTTATCAAGTTATTTTAGTGATATGACCCAACTTTCCAAAAAGTAGAAAATTTTGGATTTGGAAAACATTGTTTTTTCTCAACATTTTTGCACAAATTTCCATTTATTTAAAATAAATACTAATATATGATTAAATTTCAACAGCATGAAGTACAATGTGTCACGAAAAAACAATCTCAAAATCAACTGGATATTGTAAAGCGTTCCAAGTTATAACCACTTAAATAGACACATGTCAGGATTTTAAAATGGGCCGTTGGCGGAAGGTGAAAAGTGGCTTCAGCGTTAAGGGGTTAAAAAACCTGTCCTTATGTCTGAAATTGTATGATTGTTATGTAAAAGTATTAGACAGTAGTATAGAGTATTCAGCGAGTTATCAGATTGTGCAGGTTTATGTTAGGCTCTGATTTGGCATAAATTATTTTGATAATTAAGTGCTTTTCCAATAAATTTGCAACACTACTTCCGTAAAAATTAATCACCAATAATGTCTTCTATTTTGGAGATTCTGCATTATGCAGAAAAATATCTTTCAATGTTGTACATATGACATGTTAGGAGACACAGTACCCTTCGGCAGTTGCCACCCAGAGTTTTTTTTGTGAACTTGGACAATAGGCCATTAAACAAGCCAGGAGGCAAAAGGCCAGCATGATTGTTCTGCACCCACATGACTCCTTACAGGTTATTAATATGCTGTACTCAAAATTCTTTTTCAGGTTTATGTTGAAACTTCCAGAATATGCAAGGACTTCTCTGTAAAGCCGACACCATCCTAGATAACAGATTGGTGTCATGTGTACTAAATCCTTATGATAGGTTCCCTTTAAGGTATATAAAACCGCATAATAATAATGATTCTTTATTTATATAGTGCCTACAGATTACGCAGCTGTGCACTAAGCATGCCAAATTGATCCCAACCTACTGGTATGATTTTGGAGTGTGGGAGGAAACCGGAGGACCCGGAGGAAACCCACGCAAACACAGAGAGAACATACAACATACACATTTGACATTCAAAATGTACAAAAATCTGATGGATAACAAGCTCTTTGGAAGCTATGTTATCAATTTTGATAATCCAACTTTACTTACTCTTCTCTTTTCTTACCTGTCACATCTATTAGCATACATATCTCTGGGCGGTTTGAATAAGACATTTCTCTATGTTGGATCTTTGTGCATACACGCGTGCAGCCAGACAAAACTCTGTTGTCATCTTGGCTATCCTGCAGTGGCAGTACTTGGTTTTCCTGAAAACTGCCACAGGCAATGATGGAATTGAGGTCAACTAACTTTATTGCTCAACTATTCTATTTATATGTAATTGGGCCAATATATTGGTGCAAGGCAAAATGTATATTGAGTTTGTGTTATTTACAGTGTATACAACCAATGTAGTCTGCAATGCTAGCAACATGCACAAGACTATGAACTTCTACTCCAGCAGGCAAGGAGTTTAGAAACCTGTTGGAAAAGGTGTATGGAAAGTGATAGCTGGTATAACTGAAAAATGTAGCTTATTGTGGTGTCATTTTTCATTTTATTTTGTAGCTCTACATAAGATTGGAACATAAATACCATTTGTATTCTCATTTGAAAACTGTGAATATATTTTTATATCGTTCTGACCTGACCTGACCACTGATATCTTACTCGGATCACAAATCTGTACATACTTGTCTGTCATGTCTTCTGTCATGCATTGTGCCACAGCTCACATCAAGAGACTTTCTATGAGGGTTCTGGTCCAATCCAGCATCATGCAGTGATAGGTGTTTGCATTTACCTATTGTAGTTTTTGTTTTGTTTTTGGTTAGTATATTAGAAAATTTGTGGATTTCCTTCCCATATCTTCATAACACGAATAGTTAATAATGTAATAATGTATACCATTATTTCAATATATATTTGTTAGAAACATTTATCAAACATACTTGTTGCAGAACCGGATCTTGTGACATAAATCTTATTACATAACGACTTAGAATGTCCATAAAATCTGCAATGAATAGAGAAAAGATTGTGTTCCAGCAAATAAGCCAATCTGTCCTGCTTTCAATCCTGTTACATAATTGGCCTTGGCAGGTCTCCTGAAGGTGCCGTGTCTCCATCTGATTTCTCAATTGTCATAACAACACACTCTCCAAACATCATTTTGACAAATGATTGAAGGCTACAGCAGGACTTAGCATATTATGTCAGATGGAAATTATCCCAACCCAATATTCTTTAAGCTTTATCCCTAAATTGACAATAATGTAGCTTATTAATCATTGTTATTAAGGGATACATCAGCTTTTCTCATCAGTTTCTTCTTCAATTGGTAATTCAATGCCTGACAAAAAGTATTGTAAAATTACAGCTAGTCAAAGGCAATTATTGGATGTATTTTGAGAACAATAGAGTAGGTATTAAATTAATTTCATACAGTACATTAGGTGGCAAAAATATTACATGCATCACAGGATGCAAGGGGGGTGTGTGGCCGCCAGCACAGGAAGCCCATGGAGGAACCATTAGACCATTATACCTCACATCATTATACAGGCTGTCAGTCATGCACTGGGGGGTGTGGCTGTGCCTCCCACTCATGAATAAGCTGGACAGCTGAATATGATAATGACTCATTGGACCTCTCTCGGGTCATTTGCATAGAGCTTTAGGACCTCATTGCTTAGGTTTACAGGCATGTAGAGGGACAATGAAGGGATAGGGGCAAGCTTTCTAATGGAAGTTTATGAAAACATATTGTAGTTTAGGGGGTTAGGTTAATTTGCCTGACGGGTTCTCTTTAAACTCTATAAACCCCAGACATTTTTTACTTACTGACACTGTCATCTCTTCTTTTCATTTCATTCTCAGTTAACATATGACTCACCTAGTTATGTCACACTTCCGCAAGACTAATTTCTGATGTGTGGATTTCTGTGCTTTTGACATTGATAATTATTATTCGGCAAAAAATACAACATAAGTGTTCTCTGGAATCTACCAAACTCAGACTCCTCCAATAGGCTTCCAGTGGTGAAGATTGACTATCACCCATTAAGAAAGTATTTCCGATGATGAATACTTACACCACTGCAGCCACATGCTTGTCACTAGTACATGTGATTCCAGTCTCAGTGGAAACCCAAAAACATTTCGCTTCTAAATGTCCTGTGTTCCAATGGCAGTTTGTATATACTATTCAGATTTTTGTGCGTTTTTAGATATGGGCTGAAAATTCTATTAGAAGTGGTGGTTAGCATACATTGGCTTGCTTATAGATATATAAAATTTATTAAAGTACTGCTGAAAACACATGTACAGGAATGTCATGAATGTTATTGCGTCCCATTATTTACCCAGGATATTACAGGTCCACTTAAAGAATTCCCCAGAAAAATTAACGAGACGTGGTTTCTGTCCTAAGTATTACATGTCTCCTGGCAGAGGCAATGTAAATGATCCAGATCTGCAGAGGCTCTATATCCTAGAATGCTACCACGGGAGACAAAGTGGATGCTCCAGACTACAGAAGTTTCAACAGGGAATATTTACTTAATAAACTGTGTGCACGTAAGGATGCTGAAATACATTATTTTTAATAAGTACCATAGATAAACCCTATAAAGATTCCTTTTCACCACTTGCCATGTAGTTACCCCAAGTGGCCCAATGAAATGTACGAGAAATAAAAATTCCAGTGTTATCCAACAATGTCTGTTTATGAATGTTCAAATCGAGATTATTGTGGCACAGAACGAACACCATAACTGTCATTTTGACTTCATTAGGGAACAGAACTGTGGATGGATGCTATGCTCTTGGACTATGGAATCGGAAGTTTTTATCCGTGGAACAAAAGTAGCCTACAGATACTCTGCATGTTTATCTGATAAGAAGAAAAATACAAATATCTCATGTAGTTTATATCTGTATGAGATACAGTCTGAAGTCGTTTTAAGTCTCTCGTGTAAGATACACAGGATTGAAAGGGGTTTTCCAACTGAGATTTTCTGACAATTTTGCATTTACTTCCTACTCTATTAGACAATCGTTAATTAGAAGGGAATTATGGGTCAACCGTGCCGCATCCACCCACAGTCACATTCATTTAAGTGCTTATGCAATTCTTTATACGTAAGGACATGAATGTCCAGTGTAGGCAAGACTACCACACATTGGTGCTTCTGGACAAACTTGGAGACTTCAAGAGGTCTAGCATTTATATACAGTCTAGTGTACTATACATGAAACCCTAACTCTCTTTACCAAGGTGTGGGTGTTCATCTCTGAAATAAAACAAGGAAATAGAGAACAAAGAATGCTTAGAAGGTTGAAGCAATAATTTTTATCAGGAAGTCCATACGTCTTTCTATTATATATAATTAATTGTTTTAAAGACATAAACAAAAACTTTTAACAATAAACCAATCACAGATGAACATTGAGGTTTGATTTCAACAGAATACAGTGGGATGATTTCATGAAATAGCCGTTGGGGTTACCTTTTCATTTGCTTCAATGGTTGACTGCAACATTACTTTCATCTGAAGACTGCTTGTGTGCCAATGGCGGTAAGTCACAAAATAAGTGAACAGGTGTTCAGTGTAAACACTATAGGCTTGATCCAGCGGCTCACTGGAGTTTATTAGAAGCTGTGCATCTAGCTGTGTTAAATATCGTAATAATGTGCCACTGAAACCTACTACTGTATATACTGGTGTCTAAACCGAGTTTTTCGGGCGCAAAAAATGTGCTGCAAAACTCACATTGGCTTCATACAAGAGTCTTTAAAAAAAAAAAAATAAACGTACCTATCACCCTTCGGACGCCCCGATGCTCCACGGCTCCTGATCCTTGGCGCAGCCCCAGCAGCTCCTCTTCTATCTCTCTATGCTGCATTTAGCTGGCAGAGACGCACCAACGTGATCTTACGGCCGGTGCACATTATGATGCGGCTTTGTCGCCGCTGATGGATGACATATAGAGAAGATAGAAGAGAAGCCGCCAGGAGTGCGCAGAGGACAGGAGCCCGTGGAGCATGGGCACCGGAGGGTGGTAGGTAAGTTTATTTATTATGGCTGGGGTGGGCTGGCTGTATACCACTGGGGGCTGGCTGCATACCTGGGGACTGGCGGCTTGTAACTACTTGGGGCTGGCTATTACTACTGGGACCTGGCTGTATACAACTGGGGGCTTTCCAGGCTGTATAATAGGGTCTGGCGTATTCCTACTGAGGCGGGCTGGCTGTATATTACTGGGGTTGGCACTGCTAGGCTGTATACTACATGGGGATGGGGTATATACACATCGGGGCTGGCTATATACATACTGGGGGCTGGCTGGGCTGATACTACATGGGCTGGCTGCTTTACTAATGGGGCTGGGCTGTATACTACATGGGGGTGGCTGGCTGTATAACTACATGGGGGCTGGCTGTATACTACTGGGGGCTGGATGGGTATTTATAGCTTACTGGGGGGCTGGATAGCTATAATACTAAAGGAGGATGGCTGGCTATATACTACAGGGGGCTGGCTGGCTGTATACGGAGCTGTGACAAGCGTTTTCCCACCTCAGCTTATACTCGAGTCAATGTTTTTCCCAGTTTTGGTGGTAAAATTAGGCGGATTCGGCTTATACTCAGGTCGTTCTTAACTCGAGTACATCTAATCTCGAGTATCTAATCTGTAGCCATAAAAAATAGTAGAATTGGTTTGTACATCCACTTATTCATTTCCATGGATAACATCTTGATGTGCCAGTTACAGTAGTAACATTATGTACCATTTTCCAAGTCTGAATATGTAAGCAATTTCTGAGGATAACAAGGTCTTATGAACAAAGCTGTTGAAATAATTATTGTGATTCTGTGATGTCACTTCAGACTGACTCAGGAGAGGAGTGACGATCTGGCAGGGAGAAATATGAAATATTATGTTGAACTAATAGCAAAATTTAGAGTTAAAGGGATGTTTCATTTTTACCCATTCCCTTCCAGTGAAAGTGAAATATAAATTTCCATTACAAAATATATTTGACCAATGCGGGATTTGTATCATAAATAGAACTAAATCATACTAACCAAAATCTAGAGGACCCCAAAATACAGCATAAATCTATTTAATCCTCATTATGGCAAAACATAAAAAAACAAAATTGGGGCAGATGGAAAAGGAAGGAATGCCTCGCGATCCGCGGCGGTTCTCTGTCGATTCGGGGCATCTCCCTCTCCAACTCCTCCGCCGCTCATACTTCTGAAGGATACGTCCTCACGCCGCCCGCGTGGAAATCATCTCAATGACGCCGGAATGCACACCCGGACCAGGGAAGGTATAAGCGCTCCCAAGCGACACTTTTTCGGTTTTTAATGCGGCGGTTTTTCGAATACGTCGGGTTTTCGTTCGGCCACGCCCCCCCCGATTGCCGTCGCGGTGAATGCCGGCGCCGATGGCCACAAATCCGATCGCGTGCGAACACAAATCCCGGGCAATTCAGGACAATCGGCGCAAATCGGAATATTCGAGTAACAAGTCGGGAAAACGCGATTCGGCCCTTAGGAAATGACCCCCAATGAATCCAAAGCAATTGACACAAAAAAAAAAAAATTTTTTAGGACCACAAACAAAACAAATGACATGAAATTCATCACAAAACATCTGATTAAAAAACCCATCAAAAGAGATACACATAAAAACACAATTAAAAAATGTGTGGGTATAACTGGAGAGGAGAATCACTATATACATATTGTGAGAAAGTGAGAGGTGTCGTGTGGGAGAACCGCTGTCTTACAGGAAGTAAAAAGGTACATGGTAAAAAGGCCCTGGGTTAATGCAGCATTTGTTAAGTAGGAGAAGTTGTTTGGTCTATGTTGGCCTCACTGGCATAGACACATTTGTAATGTCTGTACTGGGCCTGCTTATTATGGAGTATGGGTAGGCGGGTAGCGGGACTCCTACTCCATCAGGACTTCAGTCCTGGATAGCCCAGAGGTGCGGGTCACAGGTCTCCTTAGAGACTGATTAGGGCCAGCGGCACACGTGGTGCTTTGAACCCGTTTTTGGGCCATTTTTAAGCAGTCCATTAAAAAAACGCACTGCGTTAAAGAGAATTGGTTAAAACCAGTCAAAAACTGATGCGTTTTCAAGAAATGCATGCGTTTTCCTAACTGACTGCTTAAACGTCCCAAAAACGGGTTTTCAAAACGCAACGTGTGCCGCCGGCCTTAGGCTGCAAGCCAGAAGGAGAGGCACTACCTGGAGAGCTGAAGGCTGGACCGTGTTCACACAGCAAAGGTAACTGAGTGCCTCTGATATTCTGCTGGCCAGAGCGTGGTCCAGCGCCTGGTCTGTATAGTAGGTGCTGTTGTTAAATTAGGCAGTGCCCAGCCGGGCAAGGTTTATTTTGTACATGCTTAAGTCAAGGCTGAATTTGTGTTTTGACAAAGAAGTGTGAATAAAACTCTTGATTTGGACTTTTACTCTGCGTGTCCTGCACTGCTGCAAAGCATCTACCAGAGCGATTCCCCACAATATACTATATATTGGCACTGGCTATATATCTAAATACTTGGCTAAACGTTGCTGCCAAAGTTACTATGATAGTCACAAGTGTTAAACCATGTGTTTTATATCAGTAGCGGTATCCTCATCTCTTCAGGACATACAATCACAAGCCACCTCCAAACAAACCCACAAGCGCCATACTCCCAACCAGTTCCATACTGTACGACACCACCAATGCACGTTTGCACCCTGCATGCTGCCCTTTTAAACATGGGTGATCCGAGTTTATACAGGGGAATTTAATTTTTTGTATGTATGGTATGCAGTGGCACATGTAAGCAATGGCTAACACAGGAAAAAAAGAACCCAAATTAGTTTGGTAAATGTTAATTTTTTCCCACTTTATATATCTCTCTAAACTAGATGTACCAAAACCTGTATTTTAACTGATTAGGTTCAGGAAGACTTATTATCTGATAACAAAACCATAGACCGTGAACGGCTTGTCTTCTTGTCTAATAGTGGCTCATGTTCCAAATAAAATCAGCATATTCATACTTTTTTTTCTCTTCATTATCCCAGGGCCGCAACCACCATTTGGAGGATTTGAAAAAGCATCCAAGTGATCACTTTCAGATCCAGAATATGACCTGCCTTCTATGAACAACTTAAACTTTGACATGTCCATAGACCCTATGAGGGCAAGGAAGTCCTTTAACGAGCACCTCAAGGTGGATATCAGAAAATCCCCATATTATAGTTTCCTCTGACATCATCTCAGTCCTGATGTCCAGAATCTGATGATCTATAAATCCAAAATGTGAGATCTAAGTTCATAAATGTTTTCTTCCCACTGTACAGTAGTGTAGTGATGGTTTCTATGATGTTTCTGCAGATAGTATGGTGACCCTTGTGTACTTTTTGTAACTGGTATGTTCAGATTACTTAAAATGTGTATCAATAAGTTACAACAGTGAGCTCACTACCATATATGAGTCCAGCTCTGATCCTGGCACAAACAATGCTAAAATAAATGGATTTGTCTTGATAATATTCTGTGGGATGGCTCATGTTTTGCAGTTTTTTGTGTGGGTAAATCATAGGGAAACAGAGAATATAATATCAGATATCCATAGTCCCCGAAACACTGCTGACATTAGCATTAGCACTTGAAGCCATATCATCTGTTAGCCAATAAAGGCTAAACAAAAAGGTTAAGGTTTGTTTAAGAAAGATTACCCATTATGAATAGCACACAGCTCTGATGGATAATTGTTTCCAATCCTCAGGACAGACCAACAATGTCTAGAACCCTGGGCTTGTACAACTGAAATCTAGCATACAAGCCCTGAAATAGGTGCAACTCTGGTACAAGACGAGGAATTGTGCCTATTTCGAACCTACACCACCTGCACACTAAGTGGGCATGGGGGGGGGCGTGAAGGGGGCACGTCAGGGGCGCAATCTGCCCCGTTTAGGTGCAAATTATGATTCTATACCAGTACGGAGTGTTGTTAGAACTGTCCTCAGGCACAAAGCTGCTGCTTGCCACGATTTGTCAGGATGTCATAGTCTTCTGATGAAGGCCTCTGTCGGGGAGGGATCTTTCATGGGAGGGGCTTTGGCCGAAAGGCATATGTGTTTCCCTGAAACATACATATTCAAGAACGAGCACCACATGTTTTACATGTAAGTCATGTTTTTAAAGCACCCTGAATGTCGACTTTCTGTGGATAAAATGCGGCACTTGATCATGTGATGTCACACAGTACACGGCTCCTTACAGTAATCTACGTGTGTGTTATAACAAGCTGTGGCCCCTGTGTGACATCACATCTACAATGGACAGATTTCATCCATTGAAGTAAATAATGAAGCTTCCTATAGATTATGTAAGTAGAGGTCTGAAAAAACAGGTGAGCAATTAATAATTATATATAATCAACATCATTAATAATCTCCATTGGATTTATGAGTTTTACTGGGTTGAGGCCATACTGTTCAGTACCATTAGATAAAAGGAAACAGGCACGCAACCGGCAGAGGAGTGCCACAACCCCATTGCACTTATTGTGTGATATGAAGGATCTGGAGTGGAAGACTCTCTTTATTTAGTATGACTCACCATATTATATATGGTTGATTAGATGTGACTGGTCCCAGAACCTTTCCTGTGCTTAAAAACCCAATACATTTATAAAGAGCTAACAAAGCCATGTGTGTCAATAGCAATGTCTACATACTGTTACTTATACATTAAAAATTGTGCCTGAAAACAGCTTTCAGCTTTAAAAAGACTTCGGGAGTTAATTTTCCCAGTCTAGCAAAAAACACATTTCCTTCTAACTTACAGGTAACAGCACCTGTAAAGGAGGCCAAATGTAATCTCTCTTTTACTTGCCTTCTTGTTACTCCTGTAGTGTGAACAGGTTTAGCTACTTTGCTGTTTGGGACTGATTAAACACTACATCTGTCTCTCTCCTGCAGCACACGATTTGGTTCAGCATCAGGTAACCATGGTGATTGAACATGCACACTAACTTCCTGCTCCCTGTTGCTATCTGGATCTCTGAGCTCTGGCCCAATGACAACTGAGGCTGGTGCTTTGTATCACATATCGTCCTTCCCACATTCTTCACTGCTGATTATAGTTGGCTAGCTTAAAGGGTATTCCCATTTCAACAATTAATGTTAATGTTTTTTTAATTACGATTTCTCTAATATACTTCTGTATAAATTTACCTCACTGTTTTCTAGATCCTGCTTGCTGTATTCTATAGAAGGCTTCTAGTTACTTTCCAGTGGACAAAATCTGACCATGGTCCCACAGGTGAACGGCTCATTATAACACCAACACGGCTCTGATTACTCTCTATGATATAACGAGCCGTGCACCTGTGGGACCATGGTCAGATTTCTGTCTACTGGAAAGTAAACATAGAAGCTTTCTAAAGAATGACAGCAAACAGAGATCTAGAAATCAGTGAGGAATTGATACATAAAGTATATTAGAACATCATGCTAATTTTTGTAATACAAACAATAACATAATTTGTTGAAATGGGAACACCCCTTTAACACCTTTGTTCATTGCTTTCCTGGTATCCTGATCTTGGATCATGTTCAGACTTCCTTTTGTATTAGTTATTTTGTACTTAGTTTGCTCTCTTTGTTGTCTGACCCAGCTTAATGTCCATTATATTATCTGTTTGTATGTTTTGTCCTTGTGTTTCAAGCTTTGCACTCTGGTGTATGGAGGAATAGCATTCTGCCTAGGGCATGAAAGTCAAGTAGGTAGGGCCTTTGTTGGGTTCATTGTCAGGCGCACTGTCTTGTCTGTGTTCCTGTCTCTGGTCCCATTAAACCACCTACAACCTTTTCTATATACTGTAATTGCTCAGATTAAGTGATAAACCACAGAAGACCTGAAGTGGTAGATAGTAAAAGCAGACGCCAGGAGAGTTAACATTATGCTGAGATAGCAATAAATCACAGATATGATTAAATATGCATGCTGCACAAAAAAATGTTGGCGTTGGGAATGTTTGGTTAAGCTTTACAATAGACATAATGCATCTATTAAAAAACACATGCAATGTTGTGAATACAGTATTTCTATATATAAAGTTATTGTGTGTTTTCAAAAAATCATATACCCAATAGGCTTTTATCTAAGCAAACTCTCTCTCTCTAAGTGCAGAATTAAAAAAATATAGGGCACCAACATATCCAGAATTACAATTGCTGCCTACAAAATCCCTGACCCTAACCCTATTTCCAGAACTGCACCGTCCCCCAGTGTCACCTACCTATAAGGAAGAATCGCAAATAGTAAGGGAGAGCTGGGGGGGGGCTTAGGGGTCACGTCTGTGTCTTTGCGTCCCCTTTTCCCTTGGTTGTGTCCATTTACAGTATGCTTCTCCAAATTATTTATCCACATAAATCCTGTCAGTTCCTTTGTCTGGTTCTGGCTTGGTTTTGTTCGCCTATATAGTGACTTATATAGACTGTTGGGTATCTCATTCTCCTTCTGAGGTCTATGATCAACATAAGAACTTGAAAAAGAGTGGATTAAAGGGAAACTGTCATTAGAAGCATTTTTGTGGCTCCCCCATGTCCCTAGAGAATAGTGTGACATTACTTTGTCCGATTGTTAGATGAAAGTTTACCTTTCTCTATGCCAGAGCAGTTGTTGGCCAATGGGTAGTGCCAGTGGAGAAGCGTTGTTTTACCCCCATCCATGGGAACCTCACCAGTCACAATTCTATTTCAAATTTTTAAAAACCCCCAAATCCATCCTATTTGAAATAGTGTATGACAAGATCCAGAAGATGATTGTTCAATAAAAGGTCCATTTAATAATAAAAAGAAGTGAATAAGAACATGAGAAATAGTATTATTTCAAACCGGTATAGCAAAAAAAGTACAATTTGGCTGCCAAACAAGCCAATCACACAACTTTTTTTTTAAGTTTTCAACCTACAAATTTAGCAAAAACATGTTAAACAAAAAACTAAAAATGGGGAAATCTCACAATACATGGACATTCATTCTTTCATTCCATGGATCTGTCAAGTGGTGCCTTTTCCGTTGCTTGTTCCCAATGTTTAACCACAATGCATAAAAATAGCGCCCCTTAATGTCATAAAATGCCACTTTTTGTCATTTCAAAGCCACAAAAAGAACAGAGCATCGAAAAATAGATCAACCAAATAATATCTTATAATAGAAAAATACACCACAAAAAAGCTAAAAACCTTTAAAACACCCGAAACCCCGCTTCATGGCCTGGCATTTAGGTATAAAATTTTTATTTGTACATGGTTCTGTGCTGATCCTTGAATGTGTGTCCATCCATATTGTGTTTCACCCCTTTCTGTTTGTTGTTATCCTGCATTGTATGGACCTTAGGTTAAAGATTTGATAGCTCACATTGATAATTTTATTTGTACATTGGTGGATACTATTTGTGGCCAGTAGGGGGAGCTGGAGAGAGTGCGGGAAACAGTGCACTTATCAATGGTTGAGCACTTTCCCGAGGAAGGATGTATTCAGTTGTGACTTCGTTCACAATTTTAAGGTTTTTTAAGCATGTTTGGTGGGTATTTTTCTAATAATAAAGATATTATTGTTTGATCTATTTTTCATGCCTGTTTCTTTTTGTGGCTTTCTGAGTATATATTTTGGCATGTTTTGATCAGTGGTTTATGTTGGGCAGTGCAGGTACACCTATTGTGTATAGACTTTTTTTTGCATTTGCAAAATATAAAAGGATCAAAGGACGTTACGTCCTCACAAATGGAGCATTGACAACATCATATTAAAAGTTGCAAATAATGAAACACACACGTATACTCCATACACCAAAGTGAAGGCCCGTGAATCCAAAAACCCACAAGGGGAAAATGGCGCAAAGCATTTTCACCAATTTCACTGCATTTTTACATTTTTTCCCAGCTTCCCAGTACACAGCAGGAATTTTAAATACTGTCAGATAGACTTTATGAGAAAACACGCCCTCCCACGCTCTTCTTCGAAAAATAAAAAAGTTAGGATTTTTGAAGGGGGGGACGTGAAACCAAATAACAACAACAAGGGCTTGGTAATTAAGAAGGTAAAGTAAGTTAAGAAGAAGTTTACAGGTCTGGGAAGAAAAGAAACAGACATCTTGCTTGTTTTTAGTAGGTGCCAAATACTTATTTCCCCCGTTAATTTGAAAATAAAATTCTTTAAAAAAGCTTTTTTTTCACATTTTGTCTCTCATAGTTGAGGTACCTACGATACCAATTACAGGCCTTTACAAAATAGGCACAAATATAACATTACACAGGATATGTAAGGTTACATCTACATCTGGTTTAGGCTGTAGATCACAGTCATTTGTGGTGTTTTCGTGTGTATGAGATAATCCTATACACATGACTGACAGCCTGTATAATGATGTGAGGTATAATGGTGTAATGAGTCCTCCGTCTGCTTCCTGGTGCTGGCGCCCCCTGCAGCCTGTGTGTTTATAGGAGAGATACAACAGCTCCAGGGAGCCATGTTATAGCAGAACATGTCAGGTACTTGTGTAGCTGATGTCTGATGTAACACATGTGTATTAGGAGGATGCAGCATGTCAGCAGATGCAGCACACACACTAGCAATGCTTTACAATACATTACACACAGACATGAGTAGGGGGAGGAGAGGGGAGGAGAAACAGGGGTGACATCACTGCCTCTGACCATGTGACCGCCCTAATTTACATAATAAAGAAAAGATGATTTTATAATGATTAATGGATGAATTGACTAGATAAAGGCTGGGATGGATCCTTGTGAGCTGCTCCTACAGGTAGTAGTGACAGGACTAGTGACAGAGACCTGATGACAGGTTTCCTTTAAGGTTTCAGCGCACGAGTAACCACGGAACAAGATGTGGGAATTGTATTATAGCAGCATGAATACTGTTCAGAGCTGTTATTTTATGGGTAAGAAGGGCCTTTCACTTCCATGCATGGAGAACTGTCCCCAATATTGTCAGTCTTTGAAATTTGGCTAGCTAAGGATACATTTTTCAAGGACCCAGCTCAGTTGTGAGCTACTGAGCTTTGTCAGTCTGTTATCCGTTTATTTTAACTGATGTACCCATGCTCATGAATGCCTTTCCTACCTATGTTTCCTTCCCATAGAAGAAGGGGCGTAACTAGGAGATGCAGGGCCACATAGCAGACTTCTGAATGGGGCCCCCTACCTGCTTAAAAAATATATACATATATCACACAATCACACACAGTATATACACACACCATATATACATACATACAACATATACACACATACATACAGATACATCAGATATGCACACACATATAGAGCATATGCACATCATATATATGCACACATACAGCAAATACACAGATGCATACAATACCACTTAACAGAATATACACATATGGTATATACACACCACACATACATACAACATATACACACCCAATAACCCAGATACCATGGGGTCATCCCTGTGCCATGCGTATCAGTTTATAGGTAACACAATTATGTTATGTGAGACAAGTCATATAATTTGACAACCATTTTTTTGGGCCCACAAAAAATGCTGACATGCTGATGTTGCATTGAACTCAGCTTGGCAACTTATTACATTCTGTTGACATATAGACTGCAGAAACAGCATTTGCAACCAGCGAATAGCACACATTCATGTCCAGGTAGGCTTAGTCACTCTTTATGCATGGAATGGCACTTTCTAGCAGGGTCGGCTCCAGGTTTCTCTAGGCCCCTGGGCGATAGAGCCTTAGAAGACCCCCCCTGCAGTGTGCAGTGAACTCAGATGGGGGCATTAAAAATTCAGAAAGTTAAACAGTCTCCTGTTCCCTAAAATATTCCCTAGCTAATCATAACAGCCCTCTCATGTTTTTTTTTTTATATACAGCCCGCTTATGGTTATTTTATATAAACCACCCACTCTAAAAAGCAATTGGTCTTGATAAATTTGGTAGGGGTTTTTGTTCTATTTCTATGCCAGCGGGTGTCCGGAGTCATTTTGCGGCAAAGCATGCGCCTAAATGAAAATTTGCACCAAATTGCATTGATTTTAGTTCAGTATTGTGAAAACTAGTCTGAGCAAATAGCCACTTTGGCAAAAGCGGGGTCTATTTCAAAGTGACTTGAAGTGACTTAAAGTACACTGTCCTATGTTCATTTGGGGCAGTAGAAAGTTGAAAAAACTGCATTTGAACCACAACTGCGCCAAACACCAAACATAGACCAAATCCCAATGATCAATCCGCTCACTGATGCTATATAAATTTAGTTCTAGTGTCAGTCTATGTAAGAAAAGGCAGCATTATAATAAAAAACTGATTCTGTAGAAGGCATAGTACAGCAGTAAATGGAATCCCAGGGAGGGGCAGTGAAGCCACAATGTGCAAATCACATAATTGTAACACTTCATCATCATACTTTATCATGTAAGACTACAGTAGATGCACATGATTTTCCGGGTGAGGCTGTGAATGTCAGGAATTCTTCATGCAGGGTGGATCTGGATAAAAGTAGCTAAGATTCTTTTCCAGAAAAGCAGCTTTGTCTACTTAATGAAAGGAGTTAATTAAGAGAATATTAGCTGAGATTTCACATGCCAGACCCTCCCATGAAAAAGAAAATAACCAAAGCTTAACGGGCTACACATTTAGTGCTCCTGCACATGAACGTTGTTTGCAACCCATGTGTCATTCGTGGTTGCGTGCCGCATACCCGCTGATGACCCGCTTTGATGCACAGGGCCGCACAAAATGTTGATGTTGATGTAGATGTGATTACGACAACACAATGGTTGCAGTACAGGCTGCCGTTTTAAGTGATATATCCTGTTATCTAAGTATAAGCTGTTACTATCTATTCTTATCATCACTTGGATTATACAGTTTGGGGGTTATTTATCACGATAGCCCCACCAGCTGCAAGAAATTTACGCAGCCGACAAATTTGCATTTAGGATAATTTGCTGGCTTCAGGGAGTACTTAGGCCGGGGTTAGGAACAATTGCTTTATAGCAGAAAACACTTTCGGGTGCGGTCAACACAGATCACGTGCATGAATTCTGAAAGGGTTCCTGCGAAAATAAAATTTACCTGGCGCAATGTTTTCAGGGTTGGGAGGGCTCCTTGGATCTGGAGTGTTTGGAGGTGTTTGCGGAGCTGTTTGCTGAACTGATTCATTTGACATATCTTCTGATTTTCCATTCTGATTGATCTGTTGAACCTGGGTTTGCCAAATATAAAAACATTGAAATCAGAATTAATTATATATTGATGAAAGGCTATAGATAGTATAACTAGTTTCAGTATTACTCCAAGGGGCACTTTTATTTTTTTATTCCCTCTGCATGGAATTGCACCCTTTTCCCTATATAAAATTCTTTAAACTTTTATGCTTATGGTGTAATATTTTTTAATTTACTATTTATATAATATAAACAATGTACACTTGTTCGATAGCAAGAAGTGGAATGCAATGTTTACTATCACCTATTTGAAAGTGAAGATTAAAATTCTATTAAAGGGGTTGGCCATATGTATTTTGTAATGTGTGTGTAAGTGTGGCGGCAGGATATCAAGTAATTTACCTATATACATCTATAAATGGTACTGATTTTCTTTCTTGATTTACCTTATGATAGCTTTTTGCTAACAGGCTGAAGGGGCGCTCACTTCAATCACTTGTGTTTCTAGGTGACACAGAGTTAGAGATATCCACTCAAGATTAAAGTTACAACCAGGACTGTAAAGTTGTACATAAAAATCACTTTTTTACAGCAATTTTAACAATGGATATCTCTGATTCTGTGGCATCTTGTGTGTCATGGTTCAGAAGATATAACTGTTTGAATTTGGACACTGTCTTGACTATGTTTCTGACCTTTCTATACATGTTTCTATATACACAGGGTGTGTGCAAATAGAACATATATAGCTGCATGTTGTGAAGAGGTTAAAGGGGTATTCCAATTTCAGCAAATAAATATTGTTTGTATTATTTGTAACTTTATCTTATGGCATGGGACATTATCATAAATCTTTGAAATGTTTCCACTAAAATGTCAGAATTAGTACATTTTCCATTAAATGGAACCTGTCTACAGAAATAAACCACTACCTGTACCTTATTAACCCCTTCCCGACGCGTGCCGTAATAGTACATAGTGCTTCGACAGACTGAGCCCTGTCCATAGCCAGTAAGTTTTTGCTGCATATTGCAGCAAAGACTTACCAGTAACACCTGATCGAGGGTGTTATGCCATCGATAGCAGCTGGCAAAGCTGCCGGCGGCTTCAATATGATGGAGGAGCATGGGCGCCGCCAACTTGGTGAAGGCCGCCACTCCCCGTGACGCCATCGGGAACGATGATCATTGTGATGAATGAAGAGGAAAATCCCCATATACTGCCATACCTAGGGTTAAAGTACCCTAGGGGTCTGAAAAATAGTAAAAATAAAAAAAGTTAAAAAATTATAATAAAAAACCCCAATATTAAAATCAGCCCCCTTTCCCTAGAAGTCATATAAATATAAATAAACAGTAAAAATCTTAAACACATTAGGTATTGCTGCATCTGAAAATGTCCGATCTATCAAAATGTAATAATGTTTTTTCACTGATTTTAACCCTGTAATAGAAAATAGCACCCAAAGTTGAAAATGGCACTTTTATGCCATTTTGAAAAATATTAAAAATTCAATAAAAAGTTAAAGGTTGCACAGTCCTAAAAATGGTGGCATTGAAAAAGTCATCAAAAGTTGCAAAGAATGAAACCTCAAAGAATGAAGCTCTATAGACCAAACTATAAAACAGTTATTAGCGCCAGAAGATGACAAAATCAAAAAACAAAATTTTGTACAGGTTTTAATTTTTGTAAATGTATGAAAACATCATAAAACCTATACAAATTTGTTATCCCTTTGATTGCACTGACCCAAAGAATAAAGTAGACATGTCTTTTGGGGTGCACAGTGAAAGCTGTAAAATCCGCAGAAAACAAGCCATCATAGAGCTCTTTACGTGTAAAAATAAAAAAGAGGTGGGGAGTGAAAAATGTAAATGAAAAAACAAAAAAGGGCCAGGCCATTAAGGGGTTAAGTAGATGAACACCTTCCAGATCATGTTCATTACATGGCCCAGTGTGGTGATGTAATGGAAAAAATGAACGGGTGGGTGACATTCCTGCGTCCAGAGATGGCACTAAACCTGCTCTCTTCATGTGAAAGTCATGTGATCAGTGCATGTACCATGTACATTGTAAGCATATGACTTTATTTTAATAATAGTAATATTTCTTTATAGACCCACGTGCTATTTGAAGCGTGACTGCAGATCCTGCAGACACAGTCCATGATTTTGTCTTTTGAAAGCTTTCATTATGTTTTCATCATAAATAGATCACATTGTTGTATTTTAAATACAAGAAGTTACAATTATATAGCATTAAATTCCGAGCTTTTTCCCTCTAGAAAAATAGCTAATTTTAGAGGCCATTAAAATTATTATAAGACTATCAATAAACATATGAATGATCTGATCAAATTGGTTAGATTTAGAATCCATAGGACTTGACATTTTGCATAGTTTTTTTATGTGTTTCTGAAGTATAGAAGTATATTATGTAACATCTGGTATTTTCCTGCTTATATTAAAGAGAACCCGTCATGCAAAATAACCCCTAAACTAAATAGATTTTCATAAACTGCCATTAGAGAGCATTGCCTCTATCCCTTCATTGTCCCTCTACATGCCTGTAAACCTAAGCAATGAGGTCCTAAAGCTGTATGCAAATGACCTGTGAAATGTCCAATGAAGCATTAGCATATTCAAGCTGTCCACTCTATTCATGAGTGGGAGGTACAGCCACACCCCCAGTGCATGATTGACAGCCTGTATAATGAAGTGAGGCTGTATAATGATGTGCTTCCTGGTGCTGGTGGCCACGCCTCCTGCAGCCTGTGTGTGCATGTGTGTGTGTATAGGAGAGATACAGCAGCTCCAGGCAGCCATGTTACAGCAGAACATGTCAGATTCATGTGTAGCTGATGTCTGTGTCTCTCACCTGTATATTAGGAGGATGCAGCATGTCAGCAGATGCAGCACACACACTAGCAATGCTTTACTATACATTACACACAGACATGAGCAGAGGTGGAGAGGGGAGGGGTAACAGGGGTGACATCACTGCCTCTGACCATGTGACCAGCCTCATTTACATGATAAAAAAATAAATGATTTTACAATGAATAATGTATGAAATAACTAGATAAAGGCTGGGATGGGATCCTTGTGAGATGCTCCAACAAGTAGTAGTGACAGGACAAGTGACACAGACCTGATGACAGGTGTCCTTTAAATAATGTTGTGCCACATAGTGTTTAGTGTCTTCACCAAAATACTCCAGATTTATAGAAAGACTGAAAATACATGCATAGCACTTCCAAACAATTGCATACTCACTTTTTCACTTGACATGGAAGATGAACTTTTCAAATATTATTGGGCAGATTTATCAAGCTGTCTGAACGTCAGAGTATTTGGAACATCATAAGAGGACTGAGTAGTTGCATACGTCCCACTACAGGTGGATACAGGGGGTCAGCCCATGAAAAGTATTGAGCAGGATACTAAGTGTGAGGAGGAGGTGAAGTGGGAGTGAGGTAAGTTTCATGTCAATAACGGCCACAATAATTAGTGAGGCATCATTTGCATATGAAGAACTTTGATATGACCACACCATCTTGTAAGTGACATGAATGATTTTAATCATTTTATGATGCTTACTGCAGCATTATGTAAAGCTGTATCTTCCCCTGTCAGTGTTATGTGCTGTAAAGTGTTGGTATGAGGAAGTAAAAACAGGTGCTACAGCAAACAATATGATGTCATCTTTAGATATTATGGTTGTGAGCTTTCCAAATACATTCTACTAAGACCTATCTCATAATGATGTCACTATGTGGAGATGCATCATTAGTAAGTATAACGTAACATTACATAACAGCGATACTATCTGATCTGTTGCACACCTAAAATGGCCTGTAGGGGTTCTTTTATACAGCACTGACTTCATTTTAGGAAGAATGATAACGGTGCCGTAAAAAATACCATCAATACATCCACTACTAGAGCTCAAGCAAGATTGCCACCCTCATAATCATGGAAAGAAAATCAGAAATTAGAAACGGATTAGAAAAAGTGATCTATCAATTAGACACACAGGGGGATTATTTATAATACACTGGTACATGGGTGGCTGTGCTCATTCGCAATTCTATGCCAGGCCCTGCCTGGTATAGAAATGCGCTTTAAACTGCACCCATTTAGGCTACAGATAATTCACATAGGCTACAGATAATACACATAGGCTACAGATAATACACATAGGCTTATGATGGACTTGGGCCCACTGTCTGCAAGCCCGCAGTCTGATGGATCCATGTTATTTTTGATCTTAGGTGATGATATTGCTATGATGCACAAGTATTTAAATGGGGTAACTCTGCGGCAAGGCACTATTGGATGCAGCTCATAGTCGAAGCAGAACAGACTTGTCCCATTTAAATGGGGACATCCTGACCCAGGCCGCCAAGGGCTCTCACTGCTGGGGGAATTGTTACTACTATTGGCTATATGGGACGTTATTGCTACTAGGGATATTAATACAAGTGACAACTGAAGGCCTTGTTACTACTGGCTACTGAGGGCACAGTTAATAATGTTTACTGTGGGCATTATTAGTTCTGGCTACTGGGGCCACTGTTACTAATGTCTGCTGGGGGCATTATTAGTTCTGGCTACCACAGGCACTGTTACTCCTGGCTACTAGAGGATTGTTAATATTAGCTACTGGATGCTCTATTGTTACCAGCCACTGGAATTCTGTTACTTTTGGCTACTTGGGTACAGTGATAAAAACTACTAGGGAACAGTAACTTGATTACAGTGCACTGAACATTGGGGGCAGTGGGGTTACTACAGGCGGTCCCCTACTTAAGAACACTCGACTTACATACGACCCCTAGTTACAAATGGACCTCTGGATATTGGTAATTTATTCTACTTTAGTCCTAGGCTGCAATGATCAGCTGTAACAGTTATCAAATGTGTCTGCAATGAAGCTTTAGTGTTAATATTGATTCTTATGACAACCCAACATTTTTAAAATCCAATTGTCACAGAGACCAAAAAAGTTCTGGCTGGGATTACAATGATAATATATACAGTTCCGACTTACATACAAACTCAACTTAAGAACAAACCTACAGACCCTATCTTGTATGTAACCCGGGGACTGCCTGTATATTGGCTACTGTGGGGCCACTTTTATTATATTGGCCACTGTTATTATATTAACTACTGTAGAGGCAGTATAGTGTTTTCATGGGGATTCAAAGAACAGTATTAAGTTTGTAATAAGGTGGAGGAGATGATGATGATGATGTGAAAAACCTCAAATGTTTGTGCAACAACCCTGCGGTTGTATAGGCAAGGGACTGCTTGCGAATGAGGCCCTCCACCTATAGAACCCCTCTAGTGAGTCTGATCAGCTCATAAGGAGAATGCCATAGGTCTTAGGCACTTAGCAGCAGTAGATTCTGCCTGAACACGCAAGGGTTAAATCTGTGTTTAATATTTGTTATCCAATAATGTTCCAATCTGTAAGCTGGAGTGTGATTGGAGAGTGAGACAACCTGACCAGAGTATAACAAAACCCCTGGACAGAAAGTGACAAGCTCTCTTTGGGCTCCTGACTGAGGATTCTGCTCTTGGAACCCAGCTCTCCTAGAGAGCACAGCTCTTAGTGACCAGGTCTGCACCTAGCACAGACCTGAGGAGATCATCCATCTGAGCATACAGTGAGAGAGTGTCCGTGCACCTCTAGCACAGACACACAGAACATCTACATCAAATATCTACTGTATATAATGTCTATTTACTGGATCGATCTTTTAATCTATCTCTCTTTTCATTCTATATTTATCAAAATTTTATTTCTATTTTAGTACAATCTTGTATGTATTGTTGGCACTTAACATGTTAGGATATTAATCAATAAGGTGAGATACAGTAAGTATTCATAGCAAAGTGACAAACTAAGGTACAAAAGTTAAAATGAAGTCATGACACAGAAATGTCTCCGGAGATACAACCCATGTAGCATGTGTGAGACCTGTCAGGTTTAGTCAGCTGATGAAATGCAACATGGAATGACCTCCGCTCCATTGAGTCATAAGAGGTTTCGCAATGTACCCAGATGCTTTATTATTGTACACAAAGTACTGTTAGGTTTCAAGCAAAACATTCAACTTTCTCAGTCTGCAGCCACCTGTGGAGGCAGGAACTCAAGTAAAATATTAACAAGAAAATGAATCATCTGCACACCACGTGTAACATGGCTTTGTGTATAGCTTGTGCGTATGATCCGGCTTTTGTATTCAGCCCACATTGTGCTGTGATCATGTAGACTGGAAGGACATTGAATGAAACTTCTATTAGACATAGACACTAGTTAAATGGTTGGTACAGAAGTACAGGTCACTGAGATTAGATCAGAATTGTATAAGTGCTACCATTGACGCATACTGGCGTGAGACAGGACTTTATATAACTACTCCAAGACAATAGGCTAATAACATCAAACACAAGCTCATTATACAATCAGGTTATCCCTAGTGGCCCCTCCTGGTTGTTACATGTTTACTGTATGCTACAAGGGAGTAATAAAGCATTTACTATTCTAGCACCAAGAATGAGCAGAATGTTTTGAGAAATACTTAAAGGAAGGGTTTAATTTTGGATAATATCTACTAATAAATAAGGGAATTACGGTACATAAACATCACTTTAATTGTATGGCATGTGGAAGTAGTACATAGCAATATCCCTACTCAGAGGGAACCTTCTAAGGGTGCAGTCACACGTTGCAGTTAAAACTGCATCGCAACTAGTTTTGAGGTGGTTTTAGGTGCAGTTTTGTCAATTTCACAGGTGACAGACATGAACTGAATGGGTGAATTTGATTTGGAAGGATAAAGCTGTTGTACAAATGTAATTCACCTGTGAATTTGATGTCTTTCACTTGTTAAAATAAGTAATACCACCTAAAACCAACCCAGAGCTAATTGCGATGCAGTTTTAACTGCAACGTGTGACCGCACCCTCAGAGTGGACAAATTAGCGGTCTAGCCACTGTGAATGTCTATCTAAACCAGTGGTTCTCAAACTTTGTAATGCCGTGACTCCGCAATACAATTCCTCAAGTTGCAGTGACCCCCAAACCAAAAACTAATTTTGGTGGCTACTTCATAACTGTAATTTTGCTACAGTTATGATTCGGAATGTAAATACCTGATATGCATTATGTAGTGTCATTGCTACAATAGATAATTGGTAATATATTAGGTAATATAATAGGTAATAGATTTCCTTTAATTTATATTCCTGTTATTATCTAGAACAATTTGAGAGCACACTCTCCACATTTGAGAGCATCATGTGGTTGCATAGTAAAACTGAGACCCAGAACATGTCCAAAAAGTTATATGTAACACAAACACACACATTTGTGAATAAAGTTTTTATTTCACACCATCCTCCATGTCAGGATCAGTGGTAGTGGATCCTCTGTACCACCACAGACGATGGCGTAAACCGACACCTGGGACTGGAGACCCGGTTTTCACCAAAGTCCACAGCAAAGCAGGTTTACTTGTTGTGGCGTGGTGCCACCAGTTCGTTCCACAGGTGCGACTTTGTCCGCGGTGACGGCCAAGACAAAGTACAGAATCGTGAGGCAAGGTCGTGGTCGGGGACAGGCAGGAGGCCGAGACAGGCAGCACAGCATCAGTCAGGGACGTAGCGGGAGGTCAGGACAGGCAGCACAGGAGTGAGGTCAGGAACGGAATCGAGGTCACAATGGGAAATCAGGATAATCGCACAAGGCATCAGACAAGCGTTCTCTAAGGGTATGAAGCACAAAGATCAGGCAGGGGACACAGGAAGGGTCTGGGAACTTACCAGGGAAGGCGGTTGGCCAACGCCAATTATCGGCGTGCTGGCCCTTTAAATTTTACAGACCTGGTGAGCATGCGCCCTTGGAGGCGGGACGTGTGTGCAGAGCAGCGGGAGATGGCGCTGGAACCCGGCGAGGTGAGTGCCGCAGCGGGCTACATGGAGGAACATGGGTGCATCTGCGACCCGAGACATGGGTCGCAGGGGCACCCAACACACGCCATTATTTGCACTTATGTTTTAGCGTTCTTACTCAAATTCTTATGAACCTCGGAAGGTTCCATTATTGTGCTTCTAATATTACACTGATCTAAAAGTAACTTTTGTTATCTCATTAGCTTGTTTCATGTAATTTTTCCATGTAATCACTGTTCACTGCACATTTGCATGAAGGTGGTTGTGTGTATGAATTAAAAAGTTATTTTTGTATACATGGTAGGCTGTGATTTCTAGAAAAAAAAGATTTGTAATAGAATAGGAGCTATTACTTTGTGCATTATATATTTTTAAACACATTTGTGGATTGAAATCAAATATTGCTTGGTATTTGTTTTAGCCTTTTTGGGAGTGTAAATTCTTGTTGATACTGTGTATTGTGGTATATACATTGGTCAAAAAATAAAGGGAACACTCAAATAACACATCCTAGATTTAAATTAATGAAATATTGTCATTAAATACTTTGTTCTGTACAAAGTTCAATGTGCTAACAACAAAACCACAAAAAAAGATTTATTAACCAATTTATTTATTAACCAATGAAGGCCTGGATTTAGAGTCACCCTCAAAATGAAAGTGGAAAAACACACTACAGGCTGATCCAACTTTGATGAAATGTCCTTAAAATAATTCAAAATGAGGCTCAGTGTTGGTAATGGCCTCCATGTGCCTGTCCCTACAAAGCCTCGGCATTCTCCTGACGAGGTTGGGGATGGTCTCCTGAGAGATCTCCTCCCAGTCCTCGACTAAAGCAGCCGCCAATTCCTGGACAGTATGTTGGTGAATGTAGCGAGACATGATGTCCCAGATGTGCTCAATCGGATTCAGGTCTGGGGAATGAGTGTGCCAGTCCATAGCTTTGATGGCTTTATTTTTCAGAAACAGCTGACACACCCCAGCCACAAATGGTGAAGCAATGACCTGCATTAAGTGGAACCCAGGGCCAAGCGCACAAGCATATGGTCTCACAAAGGGTCCGAGGATCTCATCTTGGTACCTAATGGCAGTCAGGCTACCTCTGGCGAGCACATGGGAGAAATACCACCCCACACCATTACTGACCCAACCGGTCAGGCTGACGGATGTTGCAGGCAGCAGCAAACTCTCCAACTCTCCAAACTCTGTCATGTCTGACACATGTGCTCAGTGTGAACCTTCTTACATCTGTAAAAAGCACAGGACATCAGTGGCGAATTTTCCAATCCTGGTGTTCTCTGGCAAATGGCTTTTGTCCAGTATGGTGTTGGGCTGTGAGCACAACCCTCATCTGTGGACATCCAGCTCCTCATCCCATCCTCATGGAGTCAGTTTCTAACCGTTTGTAAAGACAAATGTACATTTGTGGCCTGCTGGAGGTAATTTTGCAGGGCTCTAGCAGTGCTTCTCCTGTTCCTCCTTGCACAAAGGGGGAGTGGATGGTCCTGCTGCTGGGTTGTTGTCCTCCTATGCCCAATCAATGTTTCCTGGTGTACTGGCCTGTCTCCTGGTAGCGCCTCCAGCTTCTTGACACTACGACAGACAAGGCAAACCTTCTTGCCACAGCTCGCATTGATGTACCATCCTGGATGAGCTGCACTACCTGAGCCACTTGTGTGTGTTGTAGAGTCCATCTCATTCTACCACGACTTTGAAAGCACCACCAACATTCAAATTGACAAAAACATCAACTAAAAAGCAAGTACTGAGAAGTGGTCTGTGGTCCCCACTCCTGTCTGGCTAATTTCCAATAATTGCCACTGGCAATCAGTGTTGCTTCATAAGTGGACAGTTTTTACAGAAGTTTATTTTTCCTTGGAGTTATATTGTGTTGTTTTAGTGTTCCCTTTTTTTGAGCAGTGTATAAATCTACATATATTCATCTTTTACATTTCGTAGGTGTGAAGCATTTAATTTTTGTTTGTTTGAGAACAAAAGTTTATTATTTAAATTTTTACCCACCCACAGCCCTCATATAGGTCAATTCGGGACCCTAAACAATAGGTCTATAAAGACCTGTAGTTGGTTAGGGTCCTAAATTGATCTGTCAGGTCCTCTTCTAAGGAAATCTTCCAAATGGATGCAGTACATTGTACACCAAACACACTAACACAGTGGTGTGTGTCCTCTGAAACAGGTTTTGTTCTTCTTTCATTTTATAATAGCCTAGTTTTGGAGAAAATATTCTTTTTAAATTATGCAAATGATCCTCAGGGGTCCTGTTTATGTTACAGAACCCCTTTTTGTATTTTTTGGATTTATGAAAGGACACAGTATGGTCTGTTGTGCTATGAGGAGCATAAATTATTTAAGAGTACAATGTTGTAATCAGGGGGGACTATACTGTAAGTGTATTTTAGGGGCGCAGTGTGGAAATGTGGCACAAGTACCTGAAGACATCAAAAGGGAAAATCCAGCAACAGTATATCACAAGTGGGAGATGTTGTCATCAAGTTCTTTATCTGAGCACATTCGTCACTTATCAATTGCTAGATACAATGTCTGCCCATGTCTGATTAATATTGTTTTCACTAACTAACCCTCTTCAATGATATGTATGTGATTTCATTATGGTAAACTGTAATGAGCACTGAATGGGGGGTAACAAAATTTACCTTTATGGATCCCCATAAAACCAAAAGCAGTAGAGAAAGTATGATAAGGTATATTGGACAGATCTGCACCTGTTCTATGTTATGGTCCTCCCTTTAAAGATATGCTAAATATTTCACAAAAATACAAAATATTTCAAAATTTCCCAAAAAATTCTGCTTATACATGCTGGAATGATTATCATTTTATATTATCATATTAGATAATATATATTATCTTATGAGATCCAATTGTTTATGTCTGTGGCTAGATTTATCTATCTGACCTTTAATTTGTATACCTCTCCATGAAACGTATATACCTGTCTGTATAATTTTACAAGGTCAGTTGTAGAAACACAAAAATAATACTGCCATATAACACTTCTTGCCACAGTGAAGTCTCAAACTTTTAGCAGCTCCTAAAAAATAATACATCTCTTAACATTGACAATCTTTTAAGAAGTCTAAATTCTCATTTGTTTTCTGTATATGTAGCTAGCAAATAAGGAAATGTTGTATTAATAGGTATATAAGGATAAATGAGGCATGTAAAACCACAAGGTAGGTGATATGAAGTCATGTGCGTTTCTTTCAGACAATGACTAATATGCCTTCCAGCAGGAAGTCAGTGACGTAATGTCATGCTATGAATACGGATGTACTGTCATAGCTCAATGTATCATAAAAGGGAATTTTTCAGGCACTGTGTACAGACATGCTGTACTATACAAAGCATTGCTTCAATGAATCTGATGTACAGCACTCCGAAACTTACTGATAAAGATTGCATCACACTAATCTGCATTCAGGAAGAACAGATATTCCCATCACTATGTGACCTCCATTATTACTATGATTATCTTATCTCTTAAAAGGGGCCATTAAACTGAAATATACAGAAAACATCCCCCCATAATGTGTCTCTTATGTTGTCATTGAATCTGACAGCCATTATTATTCCATATAAATTTTGACAGTAGATGTGCTGACACCTTGACCTAATGTGACAAGTGCTGCTTTTGTCTTGTAAAGAGAATTTTTACTCTACAGCTATATCTATCTGTAGTCATATCTTTTTATATATTTATCTATCTACTTTATCGATCACTTACTTAAAAGGTAAAAAAACCTTCTTAAAGAAAACCTACCATTTGATTTCATGCATTATGAACCAAACATATCTATGCTGTATGAATGTTGTAGCTACACTGATGCAGAAACATATCTTGTTTCATCTCTGAGTTGAGTGGTTTTGCTGAAAAAACAATTATAAAATTCAGGACCTTGGGAAAGCTGGATGCCTATATAAACACATTACACATTGTGAAATTTGCAGACAGAACTAAGCAACCTGAGCTGGATCACTCATACACAGCAGCTGCGAGATGGTGCAGCGATTGACTACTTCTGCCTCTCACAGTGATTACATCATTCTCTGGTAGTAGTAGTAGTAGCGCAGTGCACCGGGAGGAAGAGCATCGAGCCAGGCAAAGGGGCAACAGAGCTTCATTATCATAATTTTATCATTGTTTTTCCAGCAAAATCACTCAGCACAGGGATTTAACAAGATATGTACCTGCATCAGTGTAGCTACAGCAATCTCAAGGTATGTTTGCTTCAGAATGCATTAAATTAAATTATAGGTTTCCTTTAAGCTTCTCCTCTCTTTTGTAAAGATTGCTTACTGCTTAGAGGCCGGAGGAAATTCTTGTGGGTTCTGTTTTAATGGCTTTCACTGTGCATTCCAAATTAAACCTTGCCTATATTCATTGGGTCAGTGTGATTATGGGGATACCAAATTTATATATGTTTTAATGGGTTTTAAAAAATGAAAACCTTTTGTACAAAATAAAATTCTTCATTCTGCTATATTCTAACCTTTTTTATACTTTGGCATATGGAGCAGTGCAATGTGTAATTTTTGCGGGTTGTGATGATGTTTAGATTGATACCATTTGTGGGACTGTAAACTATTATGAGCAGTAGAATGACAAAAAAAGTAGTGTTTCCATTGTGCTATTTTCCATTACAGGGTTTACTGCCGGGAATAACTGTTTTTAAAGTTTGTGAGATCAAGACTTTTAAGATGCGATGATCCCAAACATTTATGTTTTTTTTGCAATGTTTTAGACCCCAAGGGTACTTTAACCCTAGGTGGTCTGATCGATCTTGTATTTTTGCATAAGATGGGTTACAATGTTCCTGTGACAGACCCGAGGCTGTCATGGCGATGGATTGTTACTCCCCGATGACTTAACAGTGAGCGACGACATAAACAAGATGGCAGTGCTTAGTGGCATGTAAAGGGTTAACACCCTCAGTGGGTGTTTGCTGCAATATAAATCAAACACCCATTCTGTATGGAGAGGGCTCAGCCCTTACACCGACCGTACTATTATGTACGTTTGTGGCAGGGGGTAAAGGACACAGTTTATGTACACATTTCAAAAGTGATAACTTTTTCTCTATTTATAGAGGCTTGTTATCTGGCGTTATTTTGATCTGTACTTCCTAGTGGCACCACTGTTCTGAGCAAGGTATTTGAAACCTGAAAAAAATTCCAAATATGCTGTTTTTGGCCCATATTTTTATCAGCTTTGTTTTTATGACGGCAGTGTATTGCTATGTATCATCGATATGTACAGTAATACTATCACTAATACTTATTATCTCTAGACAGCAATAAGAGGTATTATTCACACTATGCGGCATTACTGTGTTGAGGCAGGATATGTGTAGGTTTAAGAAATATGGAATATGGTGGATATATTAGGATCATGGCAAAGACTAGTGTCAGGATTGATGAAGGATTGTGTAACTCCTCCTCACATTCAAGGATGAAACTGTTCTGGCTTTTATAGCATAGATGCACACATTATGGCGCAGATTTACTTACCCGGTCCATTTGTGATCCAGCGGCACGTTCTCTGCGGTGGATTCGGGTCCGGCCGGGATTCATTAAGGTAGTTCCTCCAACGTCCACCAGGTGGGCTGCGCTGAAAAGCATCGGAACGCGCTCAAGTTCACTGGCCTATTCCTAGTGAAGGTAAGTGCAAGCTCCGCGACACTTTTTTGTTTTAAGTTCAGCGGTTTTTCAGAATCCGTTGGGTTTTCGATCGTCCACACCCCCGATTTCCGGCGCGTGCATGCCAGCGTGGATGCGCCACAATCCGATCGTGTGCGCCAAAATCTCGGGAAAATTCAGGGGAAATCAGCGCAAATCGGAAATATTCGGGTAACACGTTGGGAAAACGCGAATCGGGCTCTTAGTAAATGACCCCCTTTATCTTTTGCATCCACAACTGAAAAAACCTTTTTGGGACATCCATCTTTCTTTTTGTTATTGGGCACTTCTCCCATGTCACAGTACATTACCAAGGGTCTTCCCACTTATTGCAGCCATGCAGCATCCACCACCAAGTATCCTATAAGGTTTCTCATCTTTCATCAACATTGGAAGATACTTGAAGCAGATTTTGGGGCACATTTACTTAAAAAGTTGGAAACTACACTAAAATTGGTATTTCCGTGCATAATGCTGGATGCAGCAATTCACTAAGATCGTGTGCCAGAAGTCATGAATATGTCGCTTCCCCGCACTAGCCCGACAGAGTTCACCATCTTTTTTGTGGTGCACATAAGACGTGCGACACATTTTGCAAGTTAAATACGGCGCCCTGTCCGATTCAGTTGGACTGACCAACGGCTAGCCCCCTAATTTGTGTCACATGGAGGCTAGCAGAGCTGCACCACAAAAGGGTCACGTGTAGCAAAATAGTGGGGCAGACACTTCTTAAATACTGGTGCAAGCCATTTTAGCCTAGAAGAACGAGCACAGTCTGACAAAGCCGTTAGTAAATGTGCCATTTTGTGTATATCTTCATAATTGCTGCTGTATCACGTTGTAAAAAAAAAATTTTATTTGCTGTGTTGTCATACAATAAAGATTTTTGATAAATGATAACTTGTAAATCTAAGGTTAAAGCGTAATTCAAAAGTTATGAAGATTACCAAATTCTTATACGTTTTCTCCCTTTAAAAACAGAATGATGCCCATGTTGTGCTGTTCAACCTTTTCGTTCCAAGGTACGGCATTTTCTGAAAGTGTTTCACAAAAATATTTCTCACCAGAGGTAAAGTGGGCAGAAACTAACCTCTTCGTGTATCTGCCCTGAAGCTGTATCCAATTCACTCTGCCCACAGATTCCATCATAGTTTATCATAGTTTATACGGTTGAAAAAAGACACATGCCCATCAAGTTAAACCAAGGAAGGTAAGGGATTGGATGAGGAAGGATTTAGGGGAAACAATTCTATATAACATAACATTCAATGTGATTTAGGTGTAAAAAGGCATCTAGACCCTTCTTGAAGCTCTCTTGGGCCTTACTGTGACCAGCGCCTGAGGCAGGCTATTCCATAAATTGACAGTTCTCATAGTAGAAAAAGCCCTGTCTCCTCTGGTGATTAAACCTTGTTTTCTCCAGACGCAGACAGTGCCCCCTTGTTTGATTTAATCTGATCTAACAACTTTTTTTCACTATATTATTTGTATGGACCATTCCTGTATTTATATAAATTTATTATGTCCCCTGTTAGTTGTCTCTTTTCCAGACTAAATAAATCTAGCTGTTTTAATCTTTCCTCATAACTGAGACCCTTCATGCCCCTTATCATTTTTGTGGCTCTTCACTGTAGCCTCTCCAGCTCCAGAGCATCCTTTTTATGGACTGGTGCCCAGAACTGGACGGCATATACCAGGTGAGACCAAACCAATGAGCCATTGTATGGTGGTAAAATTACATCCCTTTTCCTAGAGTCCATACCACTTATGATATATGACAAAATCTTGCTGGCTTTAGAGGCAGCTGATTGACATTGCATGTTGTTATATAATTTATGATCTACTAGTACCCTCAGGTCCTTCTCAACAAAGAATTCTCCAAGATTTACTCCCCCTAAGAACATATGTTGTATGGGGTTTATTAGCCCCCAGATGCATGACGTTACATTTATCCACATTAACCCTCATTTACCAAGTGGATGACTTGTGGATAACAAGTGGATGACTTTGTTCAAGTCACCCTGTAGCCTACGAACATCATCCATAGATTGTATTACACTACACAGCTTGGTGTCATCTGCAAAAATAGACACAGTGCTATTAATTCCTACCTCTATATCATTAAAAAATATATTTAATAGTAGTGGCTCAAGCACAGAACCCTGGGGTACACCACTTTTAACTGTTGACCATTGTGAGTAGGAATCATTGACAATAACTCTGGATGGATCCTTCAGCCAGTTTTCAATCCAATTGCAAATTAGTCCTTCCAAACCAATAGACCTTATTTTACCCATCAGGCGTCTGTAAGGGACAGTGTCAAATGCCTTTGCAAAGTCCAAGAGCACAATATCCGCAGCAGCTCCTCCATCTGCTCACCTCTTCATAGAAGCAAATCAGGTAAGTCTGACAACTTTTATGCTTCGTAAACCCATGCTAGCTGCCACTTATTATACTATTTGATGTCACATACTTAAAAAATTTCTTAGGATTTGTGTGACGGGTGCTCCCGCGATCCCTGTCTCGGATCGCGGGCGCACCCGTGCCTCGGGGCGGGGGCTTAATCCTCTCACTTTTTCCCCTAATCTCCTCACTTCTTCCCTTCCCTTTCTCCATCGTCGGGCACTCTGAAGCTCCCGTGGCTCAGCACGTGCATCCCTTTCTCCTAGGACGCGTGCGCGCCTGCTTGCAAAGATTTAAAGGGCCAGCGCGCCGATATTGGCACTGGTCCGCTTTTTAAGTGCCTGCCGCTTCCTGTGACCCCTTGACAGACCTTCTTCAAGCTTTCCCCCTGAAAGAGAAATCTCCCTGTGATTTTCCTACCTCCTGTGATTCCCGGTGTTCCTGTGATTCCTACATCCTGTACGTTCCTCTTCATTAGCGTTCTGTGTGCCTGCTTTTTCTGTGATTCCTGTGTGCCAGTCCGTCCTGTTGATCCTGCGTTCGTATGCAGTCCATTCCTCCTGTGTTCCTGCGTTCCTGCTGTGGCCAGTCCCGTCCTGGATTTCTGCGTTCCTGTGTGCCAGTCTCCGTTCCTGTGTACCTGCGTTCGTGGTGTGCCAGTTCCGTTTTTTCCTGTGTCCTGAACCTGCGGTGCCATCTCCTGTGAATTCCTACGTGAGATCCTATGTGTGCCTTCCTTTGCTATTCTCCTGCCGTCACCCTTTATTACTACCTTGGCAGCCACTGCGGGCTAGTCACACCTGTGGAACGACCTGGTGGTATTCCGCCACAACAAGCCCATCTGTTTTACGGCTGGCTCTGGTGAAGACTGGGTGCCACTTACAACTCCATCCCAGGATGCGGCTAGTACCCATTATCGCCAGGTGGGCCAGATGTCCACAGCCCCCAGCCCTGACAATTTGTTTTTTCTATCTTTTGGCCACCTGTCTTATATTTGTATTTTGTGCTGATTTTTATTTCCTTCTTACAGACTGGGTTAGTAGTGTTCAAGTATTGAATGGCTATCAGGTGACTGTCAGATTTAAGATATAGCACGTATTTACCCATATTCACATGTTCCCATGACTTCCTATGTGGACGCATGGAACATGAAATATTGGTGGAAAATAGCATGCTCGATGTATCGGTGGAACAATACGACATGTACAACTCCCTAGTTGAATGTCCTCATGAACAAAAACAACCTTTATATCAACTTCGGCCTTCTTCTCCCACGGCTACTGTCTTTCCATCCTCTTTTTTTTGGGGGCGTCATGGCACGTAGTAACATACACACTAATAACATCACACGGCCACCCCACCCGCATCACATGGAGTTTGGAGCGGAGAAGACCAAAGGTAGGCATGATTTTTTTTGATGTCTCAGATCTTCATAGTAAGGCCTGGGTTTGGGCTGGGTGTGGGCCCCTCGAAGCCAAAGGGCCGGGCCACCCGCCCTACCACTATATGAAATCTGCTTTTGGAGGGGGTCGATTAAGTGTGCAGGAGAGAGACAGAGGAAAGTCCTGTAGAACACTGACTGATGGAGGTGAGATACTTATACTTGTACCACTCACTAATCTATGAGAGACATCTGTATCCACACCATTGACCATTGAACTTTAACCTACACAGAGATCACTGTTCGTTCTATAAATCAAATCATAAAAAGATTATTTCCTGCTGTGAACCCATATGAATATACATTGGGGGGGGCTCAACACTTTTTCCACCCATTTTTCCTCCATAGAATATTTGAATAAAATGATCTAAAACGGGTCACAAAATTGTTATATACTTGACGTATAAGCTGACCCGAACAAAGCCGAGGCCCCTAATTTTACCACAAAAAAAGCTAGGAAAAAGCCTAGTTACTCGAGCATAACCTAGGTTGAAATGCATTGGTCACAGCATCCTCCCAGGGCTATAGCTTGACCAGCCCCAGCTACCCAGATATTATAGCCACCAGCCCCAGTCCCCTCGTACTATAGCCATGCAGTCCCTAAGTAATAGCCAGCAGCCGAGCCTGCCCCGTTGTGCAACCTCCACTGTCTCAGCAGCCAGATTGCCCCTTCTGCAGCCAGCCCAGCATTGCCCCACTTCTCGCAGCCAGCCAGTGTTTCCCTGTTCTGCAGCCATGCAGATTGCCCCCATTCTGCGCCAGTCCTGTTTGCGTTGCGCCAGGCATACCATCTGCAGCAAGCCATGCCCCATTGCCAGCCAGCTTGCTCCGCTCGCCAGCCAGTTGGTTTGCCCAAGCATGCCCCTTCTCATCCAGTCAGCTGCCATCCCTCGCAGCCTCCACATTGCCCTGTTCTGCAGCATGCCCGCATTGCCCCCCCGTTCTGCAGCCAGCCAGATGCCTTGGCACACGTTGCCTCTGCGCCAGAGATTGCCTTGCCAGCCTCTTGTCTTCCAGCATTGCCCCCGTTCGGAGCGCTGCATCTACGTCCAGTCAGTTGTCCCGTTCTGCAGCCGCCAGCTTGCCCATTCTCAGCGCACTTGCCCCCGTTCTGCACACCAGCCGCGCCCCCGCATTTCCCATTCTTGCAGACAGAATTCTCGTCTGCGCCAGCCACTTCCTATCGCTCGTCAGCCATTGGCCTCGGACTCAGATGCCCTTGAGGGCACTTGTCCCACAGACGCCATCAGCCATCGACACCACGTTCATGATTTAAACACTGATACTCACCTTTGCCGTAGGCACCCCGCAATTCTTCGGTTTGGTCCACCCCGTGAAGTGGCTGTCCCTTCCGCGGTGCACAGCTAGATTAAAATGCACATGTACGCAAAAATGAAATCTTACATAGGTCCATACACCAAAGTGTGAAAATGTTATTGGTCCATAATTTTGGCAACAATGTCAAATATTATTTTTGTGACAAAATGAAAGACTATTGAATTTTGTTTATAAAAACCTATATAAAATTTGATATCCTTTGTGAGCATTTGACTTGCCCCCCAAGAATAAAGTGGAAGTTTCATTTGTAGTTCAGAATGAAGCTTGTAAAACAGAAGCCCAAAAGAAACATGGCAGCAAATTGTCTGTTTTTTCTGGTCAATTTCACTTGGAATTTTTCCAGCTTTTTTCAGTACATTGCATAGACTATAAAAGTACAAATTGTCCCGCGATAACAAGTCCCATCACCATCTCTCGTAAACTTTAAAATAGTTAGTCGCTTTTGTAATGATGGGAATACAAAAACATAAATGCAACAACAAAAGTCTAGCTACTATTTGTATTAGCGAATAATAGTCTTTTCTTCTTTGTGTTGTGCCCCTATGCAGTACATGAGTCTTAAGGGACCCAGACAAAGTGGGCATAAGAGGAGCAACCCAAAATGGGGGAATGCGGTACGGAAAAAAAAAACAAAATGTTTTTTTTTAAATTACTTATTAAATATTAAACATATGTTAAAGGGTTTGTCGACTAAGCACTTATACACCCTATCCACAGGATAGGGCCTCTAATTTTCTGTTGGTACGGTCTCAGTGAATGGGACCACACTGGATCACGGTGGTCCAATCTACCCCTGTCAGCAACCCTAGTCGTACCCCTAGAATGCCCAGTGCAAGTTGGGTCGCACATGTGCGGGTCTGCCGCAGTTGCATTTCTTGGAGCTGAAGCAGAATTGCCAAAGTAGCTGTATTCAGGGTGCAACGGAGTACATCAGACCCCTGTTTCTTGTGATCTGTGAGGTCCCATCCCTGGACCCGCACCATCACAGGTTAGAGGGGCCTCTATCCCATGTTCTTTAAAGTTTTTAATTTATCGATAACTTGTTTTGCCCACGTTAACAGAAGATTAATTTAATCCAGGCCACACACAGTAAAACACCTTAAGGTGGCATATTGCATTATATATGTTACTCTCATCAATATTGGATATACAAGATACTATATATACTAACAGTAAACTGTACTGTAGATAACCCACAGAGTTGTTAAATCAGGGGAAATTAAACCATATGTCACAAATAATTTAACCTTTACAACAAACTGCTGCAAAAGCCGGAAAGGCCCCGCTGAGAAGAGTTTTATCATGTTTATAAGTATACTCAACGTTTAGGATATAACAAAGGGACCAGAAAAAAGTAGTGGGGAAGGAATGGGTATCAGGCATCTGCTATTCTATATGGTTAAATGTTTGATTGGTAAGTTTTAGTATTTTCCTGCTGCACCTGGACAATATTACCTGTGATTATACAACTGCAAGACAAAGTTCCATACTAACTAGACCAAATACAGCCTGTACCTAGTTGATGGCTTTGTTAACATATTTAGACGTATATGAGTGTTAGGTATCTGAGTATCACATAGGCCTATATTCATGTAATGATCAGAAAAATACAATCACCAACAAACCTTTTCTGAAATCCGTTTCTGTTGAATCCCCAACCTTCTTTGTGACCCATTTATTGTTTCCAGGTAAAGTGCATTGCTTCAGTAGCATTACCTAGTTAAACGTCACTGGCTGGTTCTCCAAACAATCCCATGTGAACTATTTTTCCTTAAAAGCACAGACCCAAACTTCACATCAGCATTGTTTTCCGGTGTCCATGGAAACGAAGATTTGATATCACTTGCCTTTGGTTTTCTATAGAATTTTGTATCCAGGCTTCTAAAATTTGTTGCTTCCCTTCTCTAGAAATCTGTTGCAACTGTTTTAACTTGTTAAAACAACCTAGTAGATGTGTATCCTTAGGAAATACAAAAAGATATTTTTGTTCAAGGCCTTTATGTTCTTTTTTAAATTTAAACTGTTTTTTTAGGCCTTTATGTTTAAATGTAGTTCTTCTCAAAAATGCAGATCTAACACAAATTAGATTGCTAACTTCTATATAATCAGCTGTTATATAGCTACCACGAAATCTTAAAATTCTGCCCCTACAGCATGTGCCCCAAAAAAATTACCTCCCAACATTCCGTGAAAGGGAAAGAGGGACAAAATGGCGGCACGCGTAGCGATCGATCCCCTAAGTCCACACCCCCCAGCCCAATCACTTCCCTGAGGCCAGACGCCCCAAATTTTAGCCATATTATAATAATAAAAATGATCTCAATAACAAAAATATATATGTATGCCTCATTGGTGATTAGAACCACCGAACCTCAAGTGTCCATTATATAAATGTCACATGCCCCACCAACTGAGCTATAACCATGTGATAATCTGAGTGTCAAATTTTGGGTAACTAAGAACTATGACTAACTGACTCTTGACACAGATTTATGCCTTGGGTATATCGGAGTGATCTTCTCAGACGATGATGTAATTATTGAAACTTATTATTATTATTATGGAGATTATTATTATTAATCTATTGAGATGATTACTATTATTTTTAACTATTATAGAATAATCATCTCCATAATAACTAAAATATAAAATTTATAATAATATATATAACTAGTCTCATAATTACAATAATATCCTGAGAAGCTCCCTCTCTATATATCAGTGCATTAGTCCTGTGTCACAGTGTAATGCAGATAACCTTCTTAGTTACCAGAAATCCTCCAGCCTGTATCACTGGCTTATGCTCAGTTATTAATGCTTCTGTCTCACAGTGCAAGGTCCCAGGGTCGTAGTCTCAGCCTGGCCAAACTTTATTTAATTTAATTAATAAATAGCTGTGTGTCGGGGAACCCTGGAGACCATATATTGAACAGATGTCTGATCTGACCTGATGACGTGGTCCCTGCCTCCGCTAACCCGACACTCTGTTTCTTGAAAAGATCCTGCCCGGCGTGTCTGCTCTGGGGAACCCTATGGATAATGCAGTGACCAATATGGACAGATCTGGATGACAATGTCCCTGCTCCCCGCTAAGCCCGACACTTCCTATTCTAAAGGATTCCCTCCCGATGTCTGTAGAAGCCCATTCTCTTACTATCAGTTTCTGCTTTCAAAGTATTTTACTATGGGGACACAGCGGTCCTGGTGGGAAAATCCGTGACCAATCGACAGCTGCCCCATCGCGGGCAAGAGTAAGAAAACGGAAAGTTCCTGTTCAAATCGGGACGTTGGGAGCTAATGAGTCAATGCTCTAAACAAAAAGCCAGGGATAGGATGGATGGACAGTTTGACATTGTTTAATCACACCATCCACATTTGTTAAAGAGGACCTGTCCCCCTCCGCCACAAAATGACACCCACCAAATGTTGCCTCCCCCATACGCCTCACCCCAGCCCCTTTCTTCTCCCCAGGCAGTTTTTAAAACATTTTATTTGTGTTAAATTTGCTTTAAAGCGATCCGACCCTTACTAAATAGAGTCGGATTCTCCCTATCTTGAAGCCCGGGCGTCTGGCCTTATTCATTAGGGGCCGGCCGTCACACCCCCTCCAGCCCCTGTCTTTTTTGCGAGACCTGTAGGGAGAAGCCGCAAGCCAAATCGCATCTTTTCCCTATCAGTGCCGGCTCTCCGGCAGCCGCCCACTGACATGGCCGCAGCCTTTCCCCTATACAATTGTCGTGGCGGCTCGCTGCGTAACAGCAAGGTTGCGGCCGCGCCCAGTCTTCATGTCTTGGCCCCATCACCCGGGCTAGTGCAGGTTCCCCAGCTGCCAGAGGGGTCCCACGGCACACGCTGGCCAGATCACAAAACTCAATTACAACAATCGGCTTTTCCTTGTGTTCGCCGATGTAATTGATGAGCCGGGGGCTGGTGCGGGTTGACTGTGCGGGGGGTGGGGGTTCGTGCCATCGGAGGCTTTGAGTGAGAGACTTGGAGAGTGTCTGTGCTTGCGGTCAGGACCTGGCCGTGTACCTTCATGACTCAACGGGGGGCGCCCCCGCAGTGTCTCCTGCTCTGCACAGTTGACGTCGGGTGAGCTGAGATCGGTGCCACCAAAAGGCTGAAGATGTGAGGCCCCTGGCCACCTCGCATTTGCTTTGAGGTAAGTTAACGTTATTATTTTTGTATTGGCCATTATAAGGTGCTTATATGTGCATTAACTAATTATATGGGCAGGGGGCTGTTATATACCCATTATTGGAACCCTGTTACAGTAACAATGATTGTTATACATAAATTTATGAGCCACTGTATATTAACCCCTATACGGACGCAGTGATTTCTGGTCATTTTTTTCATTTCGCGTTCCCAGCCATCTAAAATCTGCTATAACTTTTTCAGTTTTACATGTACAGTGCTGGTTGGGGCTTTTTTTCTCATACCAAACTTATACTTCTGGACACAGTCAGGTGACGTTATTTTTTTTATTCGTGTCATGTCTCTGGGAACTTGGAAAAAATTCCAAAGCTTGGGGAAATTGTAAAAAAAAAAACGCATTTTTGGGTACTTTATTGTGGGCTCAGTTTTTTAACCATATATGTAGGTTTTTAGGTATTTAAATACATTTTTGAAAAATAGAAACTTTTTCCTACATGGTGTAGAGCTGTGTGTGGATGTCCTTTTTTTGTAGATGAGCTGACGTTTTCATTGCTAGCCATTTGAGACTGTCGACTTTTAAAACACTTTTTTAATAAAATTTTTTCATGTGTTGAAAAATGGTGTAGGTGGCGTTTACTGCTAAGGGGGCCCACTAAGGCCTGGTCGCCCAGGGGCCCACATGAATCCTGGAAGCCGGGCCTGCCGGCTTACATACACATCGCTGCATCTCTCCGGAGAGCTCGGCAGATGACGGCAATACCATGCATAGCTCCGGCTTCTCCTAACAGTCCCCGCAGACAGGGGGCGTGGACGGGGGTGTGTCGGCCGTGCCCCCTAGATAAATAAGACGCCGAACTGCCCCGGGCGCCAGATAGGAAGAATCCGACCAATCTTTTTAGTGAAGAGGTCTAGTCGCTTAAAGGCATTTAGACACAATAAATAAAAAAAGACACCGTCTGGGGAGAAGGGGTGCTGGGGTGGGAGTATGGGGGGGTCACTTGTTTGTGGGGTCCATTTTCAGGGGTGACAGGTCCTCTTTACATCACGACCGGATCTCCAAACTGCTTGCTAGCCATATCCCAATTTGGTTATCACATGCAGTACAGTGTTAAGAGGACCTGGATCACAAAGAATTCAGGGGTCCAGGTCGGTGGCTAAACCCAACCATGAAAAGTATTGTATACGTATGTATCACACACATAAGATCAGTCAGTTATGTTTAGTATGTTTAGTCTTGTTCCTATATGTGTAATATCACAAAATAAAATGGTATGTTTGGTCATGATTTAAGGGCACTTACAGATGCCCAGAAACGGGTGGGGCGTTGACATGTTTTTAAATAATCTTGGATGTTTCACAAGACTGGATAAATCTGAGCAACACACCTGATATTATTAGAGCTGGAACCATTTATTTTGTTGATCTAATGTTGCCCCATGGCGGGTGTTTGTTTCTGTGTTTGCTTGATGACAGGATGCATAGGTGTGAGGCTGGTTTTCCTTGTTAACTATATTGTACACCTAAGTGTATATTTGTGAGTAGACCAGGGCCCCAGGTTGGCAAATGACTGGCACACGAAGACATGCGGGGTGTCCTGGAGAAGGTGAGTTTTAACTTTCTTTTTTTTAACTAGAGTATGGCCAGCGGTTTGGGTGGTTACTTATATTTTACTCTGTATATAACAATCTTTTACTACTTTCTAAGTAGCTTATGTTATATACATTGAGTGGATTTTAAATAAACTCTGTGTGGGCTCTATTTATAAAATTCAGGGTATACATCATTATAACTATGGGAGGCTTTAGATATAACTATAATTACCATTATTGGTGCTATAATATAGTATATATACCTATATTATAATATATCAATATATATATATATAATATATAATATATATTAGTATATATATACTATATAAATTAAATATATCGGTGTAGAAATACAAGCTGCACAATCAACCACTTTGTCCCAGGTGGGTGCAGGCATCACAGGCGGGCCTCAATTCCCCAACCGTGACTACAAGAGAATGAGCAGCACTCCTTTAGTGGTTTAAAAACCAAGTGTGGTCCTTTATTCCAATCATAGGTGCAGTAGTGACCTTTCGGGTCCCTGGCAGAGCCTTTTTCCAGCTATTTACAGTGTGAGTCAGCGGAATATTACAAGCAATACTGGTCACAATGAACCGACACAGATCCCCGCCCATCTATTTACCCGTATTAGTGTTTTCACAATGCATAAAAAGTGTAAAAAACCCCATAACAATTATTGAGCGTGCCATAGCAATTGAAAATATTCATATAATGAGTAGCAACAGTTCATTTGGCTTGTTTGAAATTGAGTTTGGCTGTACCCGCTTGTACATCGTGTACTTAACCTTTTACTATAAAGTTGCATAAAGTCTAGTGCCAAAGAGGTAGCTTTGTCTACTGTTTGACTTCCCTGGAGTGTCCCCCACGTACATAGTAGTCTACTAGAAGATGAGCGAACGATGCTTCGATCACGATCTTGATGCTCGGTCGAGCATTGGGGTACTCCCGAACTACGTGCTTCGTTACTCCTGACGAATACGTCGCCCGCTTTGCTCGAGAAAATGGCAGCTCCCCGCTCCCGCCTTTTTGCGCTTTTGGGCGGCCAGAAACAGAGCAATGCACACTAAGCCCGGCCGACTCTGCCACCCACCCCAGCATGACGTGGTACCCTTACACCGTCGTAGCAGTGGTTGGCTGGCCGATTCAGGTACCTGGATAGACTAGCCGCTGGCCGTGCTGCTCGGGGACTCATTCCTGTCTCTGGATGCGCTAGTAGAGAGAGCTGCCTGCCTGGTCAGGGAAAGCGTTAGGGGGTGTATCGATTAGCTTACTGGTTAGGGCAGGAGTGATTCTCAAAGAAATCCCCTCAGCAGCCCTTTCTTATAGGGCTACAATAACGGTTCTACTTTTTTGTATTTTAATTTTCCCTCTATCTTTTAACCATTTTTGTGAGGATATTAGCAGGGGGACTCTTGCTAACGCGAGTTGGTGTTTAGCTCTTAGTGGACACACATACTCCATAGCAAAGACCGAAGTGGGAAAATTCAGTAAGGGGTTGGATTGTCTATTACAGGGCATAACCATGTCATCTCTATCTGGCAAGTAGTGTGCTTCCTTTGATACTTGGCTAGAAATAGTCCATAGGCGAATACAAACAGCTTCTTGAAGCCTACAGTAGGCGTGCTTATCATTTTGCTTGCTTGTTGATCTGCTGGTGGCTTTAGTTTTCTGCATTGCATGTAACCTTGCCAATTCTGAGCATGTGTAGTGAGACTGTTGCGGGGACCGCATAAATCGGACCTGCTGTGTTCGCGCTTTAGTTGCGCACATATCCATAGCAAAGGCTGAACGTGGGTGAACATTCATAGGGGTTGGATTTCTATTAAGGTGCACTAACCAGTGTCATCTCATCTGGCATAGTAGTGTGGCTTCCTTTCCTTTGATACTTTGGCTAGTCTGTACACCACATAGGAGAATACACAGCTTCTTGAACCTACAGTAGCGTTCTAATATTTGAATTTTGTCCTGGTTGATCTGCTGGTGGCTTTGTTTCTGGCCTTGCATGTACTTTGCCTAATTCCTGATCAAGTTTGTTTTAGTGTATACTTTGCGACCGGCTGTGTTCTCGTCTAGTGGCGCCAAATATCCATGCAAGTTGAAAGTGGGAAAATTCAGTAGGGGCTGTGTGGATTTTCTATTAGGCACCTAACTCCGTGCATCTCACTCATCTGGCATAGTAATTGTGGCTTCCTTTGATACTTGGCTAGCAAATAGCCATAGGCAGAATACAAACAGCTTCTTGAAGCCTACAGTAGCGGTCTAATCTCTTTGATTTCTGGTTGATCTGCTGTGGTTTAGTTTCTTTCTGCGTGCATATGTATCTTGCCAATCTGAGCAAGTTCTAGTGAGCATTGCGACCTGGTGCTGTGGTGTCTAAGGCGCTTAGTGGCGCAACAGTATCCATGAGCAAAGGCTGAAGTGGGAAAATTCAAAATTCAGTAGGGGTTGGATTTCTATTAGGGGCACTAACTAATGTCATCTCACTCTGCATATGTATGTGCTCTTCCTTTGATACTTGGCAAAGATAGCCATAGAGAATACAATCTGTCACAGCTTTCTTGGGGGAGGGGGGAAGCCTACAGTAGCGTTCTATAATATTGATTTCTGGTTGAGATCTGCGGGTGGCTTTAGTTTCTGCGTGCATGTACTTTTGCCAATAGTCTGAGTCATTTGTAGGGAGACGTTGCGCTACCCACACCCGCTGTGTTCTTGCGCTTAGTGGCGCACATATCCATAGACAAAGGCTGAAGTGGGAAATTCAGTTAGGGTTGGATTTCTATTAGCACTAACTCGTGTCATCTCATCTGGCAAGTAGTGTGCTTCCCTTTGAATACTACTTGGCTAGAAAATAGCCAAGCATAGGATAGGATTGTTTGGTCTAAAACCTCAAAAAAAACAAAAAACACAAAAAAAAAAAAAAAAAAAACACAAAAAAAAACAAAAAGAAGTAAAAAAAAAAAAAAGTTATAACTCTCATTTTTTAAAAATGTTTAACCCCGAGGCTAGGGTTAGAGACGAGGGCGGGTAAGTGGGCGTCCCACTGCAGGGGTCAGAGGCCGTGGCCGGGCGGGGTGAGACACCACCTGCTTATGAGGTAGCAGGGAACGCCGAAGATCTACACTCTCCTAGGTTCATGTCTGAAGTTACTGGGACTCGTGGTAGAAATCATGTTGAGGCCAGACAGTGGCGAACAGGTGAATGTCCGTGGTTGCTGACAATGCTTCGAGCAATTTGTCCACCCACCAGTCAGTCTTTCCACCAGTCCCCCATGGTCACCGAAATCCCCTCTCCTCCGCTCCTGCACCTCAGCCTCCTCCCCCGCCAGTCTGCCCACCCTCCAGAAAATTTGGCCATTTGAACCGGCATACTCTGAGGAACTAGTTTTTCTGGACCCTTCCCACAGTCACAACGCACTTGTCCGGTTCTGCTGAGCAATTCTTCCCGATGCCCAGGTTTTCCCACAGTCACCGCTGTGGGTGAGGATGACCTTCACTTGTGTACGTAGTGGAAGTGTGTAAAGAGTGTCCGACGATGAAGGAGACACTGTTTGTTCAGACATCTGGGGAACGTTGTTGTCAGCGGCAGGAAGTCCGAGGGGGGAGCAGACTGAAGGGATCCGATTATGATGATGTGCAGACCCAAGCTGGGTTGAGAGCCGGGTGAACAAGTGCTTCTGAGACGGAGTAGAGTCCTCGACCTGAACAGGTTGGAAGAGTGCATTGGTGGGGCCAGACTGAGATGCAAAGGCCAGAGCTTTGGTGCAATCACGCCACGTCAACAGTGAGCCCCGTGGGTGAGGGCTCTTGCGGCGAGGGCTAGATCTTCAGAAGTGTGGATGTTCTTTAATGAAACAAAACCGGATGACCGACGGATCTGTGGTGTTGCAACATTTGCCACAACCACCAGGCTCAGCAGGGGTTCACCCCTACATCTTAACTACCACCGTATGCTCAACGCATATGAATGCTAAGCACCCCACTCAGTGCGCACCGAGCCCGATTCCCTCCGCGGCCGTCACACCACTGCTCCTTCCCCTGTGTCAGCTGCTAGTCAGCCCCCTGCCCAACCCTGGCCAAAAACCCCTCGTCGCCTCCACGATCCTCCACAATCCATCCCCAGCGTTCCAGCTCTCCTACCCCAGACGCTGGAGTCGGGAAGACGCAAAGTATATGTGCAACCCATCCCGCACGGCGCGCAAAGCCCTTGAATGTCACATCTCCACATTGGCTTAGCCTGGAGATTGCTGCCCTATAGGCTAAGTAGAACACGAGCTTCGCAAGCCTCATGGCGGCGGCCGCCCTCGTTATTCGGTTCCCCAGCCGCCACTCCTTTTCCTTTGCCCGATGTGCCGTCCCAGCCCTGCACCAGCAACCGTGTCCAGACAACATCATACAATCCGTCTCCCTGACCAACGCTTGGCCGTTTCTATGACAAGTGCCACCTGACCACGGACACGTTGACGAGTGCTGGCCGGGCAGGCTCACTATATATCGCTGACGGCACATTGGGTTTCACTTGGTGGAGGCTTGGACCTGTAGTAACTGTAACCCTGGGGCTGCTCATATACTGTGGACTCCGAGGATTGCGGGCCTACCTCGTTTGCAGTGTTTCAGAAGGTCCCCTACTATGCCTCCATCCTCTCCCTCCCCTCCTCCACTCTCCCTCCCCCGAACTATGACCATCCGTGGGCACGGCGCCATAGTCGGATATCTCTAAGGCAAGCAGGCAGTGCCTTCGCTAAGCGAGCAGCAGGCGGTGCTCAAACTGCTGACCTCGGCGACAAAAGGCCAGCGCCCAAGAGCTATTACCGGGCATCCGGCGTCAGACTGATCTGTGGCTGGCACCGCTGAACCTCAATCCGGGATGGTTGTGTGTGACAACGGCCGTAACCTGTGGCGTCTCTGCAACTAAACTCGGCAAGACTGACACATGTGGCTCATGCCTGGCCCATGGTGTTAAATCTTGAGTATGCAGCGTCTTCCTCAAGACATACCCCAATCTTCTGATTTGCTCACAAGGTGCGCCGCAATCTGTGCGCATTTCAGCAAGTCCAGCCCAATGCTTGCACTACTACAGGGCAGCGCAGCGCCCGCCTTCCAAATCTGTCCCCTCTACCGACTGTTGTGCGACTGACGTGCCCACGAGGTGGTGAAACTTTCAAACACCTGAACCATGTTATCCAGAGTTTGGCTGTACCAGTGGTCGGGAGAGCAGAGCGATGGTAAGACTGGCCAGATGTTCCCTACTTCCAATATGCCCACCAGAACTGGTAGTCAGGTCAGTCAGCTTCCCAAGTCTACAATGAGGCGTGGACGTGGATGTCTGCTATCTGTAGGTGCTGAGTAACTTTGGAGGAGTCCAACACAATGGTCAGTGCGATGCCGCCATCATCATCCTCCACCATCCCGCTGCGTGGCCTGTTGAAAAACTCTCTGGGTTCAGCATGAATCGGAAGCTTTGCGCTCTGTCACAAGAGACTGGGGAAAGAATATTCCCTTGTTGATAGCCACAGCACCCTGAGGTCTGTTTCTCAGCGCATATCGAGGAGGTGGATGTGGAGGTATGTGAGGAGAGAGGAGGAGAATGTATGGCGAGACCAAGAGGGGACCATTGTTGAGTCCTTCACTGTCAGCGTGTATCGGGCAGAAGAAGAGGAGTTGGAAGGATTTTTTTTGAGGAGGAGGAAATGGCCAGTCAGGCCCAGTGAGGGGAGTGAATTCCTTACGCGTTGGTACTCTGGCGCATATGGCAGATTCAGCTAGGGCTATGGCTGCCTATCCCTTAGACCCTTCGTTCAAAGAAATTTATTCCAGCACCGATTTACTGGGTGTTCACCTCTCCTGGACCCACGTACAAAGCAAAATCTTGCCACTCTCACCCCTGCAGAGTAAATGAGGGTTAGACATGCATAATCCAGCATAGCCCCTGGTGCACAAGCCTGAAACCAGTATTTCCCTTCTCTGACAGCTGCTAGCGGCAGAGGCGTAGTTCTGCGGGACAAGTAGCGAGGGAGAGTAGGCGAAGCAGGCAGCTTGTCCGCACTGCAAGGGTACGCTTTACAGGCGTTGCCAGCCTTTATGTCAACCGCCCATCAAGACACTGTCACCTGTCCCCCAGCTCCGGCAGAGTAGGGCCTGATCTTAACGAAAGATGGTGAGGAGTTACGTAGCGACCATACCATCGTCCTAAATGATCACACAGGCTCCCTACAAACTACTGTTTCAAAGCTGGACATGTGTGCACGAACTGGCCTGTCGCCTTGTAGGTTCTTCTTGCCCTGCCTGGCGCTTAGGTCTTGCTTGGTCTTGGGGTTTGGACTGTGTTAGAATCTGTTATTTTTTGGTGTTTTTTGGGTTTTAGGGTGTTTAGAAATTGCGATTGGAAGTGAATGGTTTTCGAGATTAAAAAAATGAAAACCACAAAGCTTTAGTGAGTAGTTTCTAACTGGCAAAGCTTTTGGAGCTGATTATTGTATGAACTTTCTTAGGTGGGTGGTGGTTTGGGTTTGTTTGAATAGATAAGAAGAGACGGAGGAGTCAGGGTCAGAGATTTTAAGCCGGGGATATAGGTCGGGGTGTGGAGGGGTCAGTGAGGGGGACTTGCGGTTAGTAGGGGTTGTGTTAAAATAATTGCCGAACTAAATGTGGGCGTGGACGGACAGGGAGTTTTGGCATGAGCCCTTGCTACGGCGTGCTTTTACTTACCGCTGGTGAGGTTATGAAGCGTCCGAGCGAGGAATGGCGATAGTTTGTTGTAGTAACCAGCAATGGATAACTTGATAATTGTGTTGAGGTGGAAGAAGTCTGCAGAAGGAATACCAAAAGGGTGCCGGGAAGTTGATAGGGAGTCGTCACGAGAATTAAGAGAGTACTTTAGTTTGAGGAGGACAAGGACAATGAAGTGGAGCGATTGGTTGTTATGTCGTGGTGATTGATATGCTATTTAACGTCTAAGCTGGGTTTCCTGATGGGTAGGTAGAGTATGATTATTACAGGTTGTGTGGTATTAAGGTGTGTATTGTAGTGTAATTTGTTGGGGGAGATTGAGTGTTTTATAGTCGTCTGTAGGAATGAAATCTGAGCACTCGATAAAGTTAGAGGGATACGGCATTGTGGAGGGCAGATGAGGGAGAATGAAGAAATAGTGGGGAGGAGTTAAGCATATTTGGTAATTTGAGGGCCAAGTTTTAAGAGGTTATTACCAGGCCCTGTGAAAATGTCTGCAAAAGGTCACGCGGTGTGGGGTTTAGACCGTTTAGAATTGTTGGGGACAGAATTAGTGAAGACAGCTTACGCTTGAGTGGGAATTCATGCGGAGGGTTGAGTATAATGGCCAGAAATGAGGGAGTTTAGTCGTAGGTATTAATAGGTTTGTTTTTAAGTTGAGAGTATGAACTGTACTTGACTTGCCCCTCATAGTTTATCAAGAATTGACAATGCAATTTTGTGAGTCAGCAGGGCCGGGTACTGTAGAAACGCTAATGTGATAACTTGATAGGGTTTGGTGTGAGGGATTCTGCCTGAGGGCAGGGGGTGTGAGAAAAAGGAAAGTGCGTTTATGTTTCATAATGGGTCTGTCTCTCGACGTGTTCATGAGGGATACTTGCCGATTGAGTTTTTATTGCGAGGGGGCGAAGGACTGGCTAGCCCATGCGTTCAAACCGGCAAGGGGACAGACGAAAAAGAAAGACATGGGGTCCTAGATATACTGGACAATTAGGAGATTACTTGCGGTAAGAAAGAGGGTTAATTTTTGAAATGGACGGAACGCGAGTGTGTTGTTTGAAAAGAAGGGGAAGAGTGCAGTCGGAAGATTGGTGCATGGATAGCGAGAGAGGCGATAAGTCTGTACGCGTGGACCTTAGGGGCATGAGTTAGATCGTAGTATCTCACCAGAAAAAAGTTTACAAATAAATTAGTAAGTTCGAGCTTAGTGTTTTTAGCATTCAGCCTTAGCGTGTGAGAAAGAGAGAGTTGAGCGAACCATATAAGATGGTGTGTTTCTGATAAATAAGATCGGTATAAAGAAAAGGAGTTGATTAGGGTTGGAGTCGGCGATAGGTGGGAAAAGATCTCTCTGAGGAGTTTGGCAATAGCGGATGAAAGTGTGGGTTAAAGGCTTATTGGCGAAGCTGTTCCAGTTCTGCGCGGGAGGAAGAGCAAAGAAGGGAGGCAAGGCAGCGTTTACAAGGGAAAGGTCTGCAGTCCACCCGGGGGTTTTTCAGTGCAGCTGGTGCATCATCATCAAAAACCGATAAGCGTACCCGCCTGTCGACTGACAGCGCTGCCGGCTGACGCTTATTAAAATGAATAACGGCTGGATTTCTCTCAGAATTTCCAATCTCCACCATGTGAAGGAAGCTCAACCTAATAATTGATCCCTCCTCCTCCTCCTCCTCATTTTCCTCCCTCCTCTCCTCCTCTTTGTACAGTAAAGCAGAGGAAAATGGCTATTTTTGACAGGGCCCACTGGCTCTTGCTATAACTTCATCATCATTTAATTTTTCTGGAGGGCCACCTACCCGGTCCTCTGTTTTTGAAACAATTTTTTTGTGAGTGGCCACATACGGCTCACTCTATTCCATTTTTCTGGAGGCCCTAACCCGGTCCTCTGGTTTGAACATTTTGGGACTGCCCATACAGGCACTCAATCTATTCATTTTAACTGGAGGGCACCTACCGCTCCCGGTTTGAAGAATTTTTGGACCTGCCACATACAGGCCCTCAATCTATTCCATTTTACCTGGAGGCCACCTACCTGCTCCGCTGGGTTGAGAAAACAATTTTTTTTTGGACTTTGCCACATCAGGCACTCAATCTAATTCCATTTTACTGGAGGTCCACCTACCTGCTCCTCTGGTTTGAAGAATTTTGGGACTGCCACACTACAGCCGCAATCTCTTCCATTTTACTGGAGGGCCACCCTACCTACCTGCTCCTCTTGGTTGAAAATGTTTGTCGGAACTCGCCACATACCGGCACTATCCAAATTCAATGTCCCTGCCATAGCAGCCTCCACCCATGTGTCTCCATTGCACCACCTCACCTCACCTCCAAAAGTCGTCCATATAGCTTGCCTCCATACATCGTCCTTTATCAAACGAGGTGTGTCAGGCAAGAAATTTGGGTTGTTTTCATGGATTCCACACATCAAAGTTTGTTAACTTTGTCGCCACCCACCGCTTCGCAGTGACTGCTGTGTTCTCCACAAAATATACTGCAAACTTTTACCATTTAGGGATAATTATTTCACATCAATTTCAGCGCTTCTTGCGCATCTGTTTACATTCTCCCCCTCACCCGCAATATCCTAACTTTAATAACGACTACTACAAACTTGATCTTCGACAAAGGTTCTTAGAAGTGCTGTTTTGGGGAGTAGCCTAGAGACAGGGGCTTGGATATGGCGAAAGCTGCCGCCTTGCAGCGGAACGCCAGCTCCAGCGCATCATCGCTTCTTTGCCATATCTGTTTACATTCCCCTCACCCGCCATACTCCCAAACTTATAAGAACGCTACTACACTTAATTGGTGCAGCTGGGGACCGAGTCTTACCCTGGGGCTGGTCATATACTTGCCGACGCAGAGATTTGCGGGGCCTTACCTCGGTCCAGGTCTCAAGGCCTACTATAACCTCCTCCCACCCCTCCTCCACTCCTCCTCCTCCAATTACATCCGTGGGCATGGCGCCTCAGTCGGTGCTCGAGGCACAGCAGCATGCCGTCAGCTAAGCGACAGCAGGCGTGCTGAAACTGCTACTGATCCGAGGCGATAAAAGGCACAACACCGCCAAGAGCTATTACAGGGCCATTCGCACATCAACGTTGTTAACTTGTCGCCAACCTGCTGTGTAATCCACAAAATATACTGGAAAACTTTTACCATTTAGGGATATTATTTCAGCGCTTCTTGCGCATCTGTTTACATTCCCTCTCACCCGCCATAGCCCTCTAAACGTATAATGAAGCGACTACACACTTGATCTATACAAAAGTGCTGTTTGGGAGTAGCCGAGAGACGGGGCTTTGGTATTTGCGAAAGCTCGCCTGGCAGCGGGGCGCCAGCTCCATGCTCAATCATGCGCTTCTTTGCGCATGCCGGCCACTGTTTACAAGAATGCCGCCTCAGCGGCGGAGGATCGAGAGGAGCGAAAGGCGGGGAGGTGGGGCGGCTTCTCCATATCTACACTTAATAGAACGCTACTACACTGATCGTATACAAAATGCTGTTTTGTGAGTAGCCCCTAGAGCAGGGCTTGGATTGGCGAAAGCTCTTCTGGCATCGGAGCGCAGCTACTCCATGCCAAGATCCAACTAACATATTTTTTAACTGCAGCACTTTAAAATCTACTACTGTCACTGCCCTCCATACTGGTTCCCCTTATCAAACCGAGCTGTGTCAGGCAGAATTTTGGGTTGGTTTTCATGGCTCCATGTTAACTTTTGTCGCCACACCTGCTTGTGTAATCCAACAAAATAACTGGCAATACTTTCTACTATCATGTACCGATATTATTTGAGCACTTCTTGCTCACCTCCTTTGGTTTTCCCTCTCTGCACCCATTGGTTCTGAAGCCTGAGTCCATTTAGGGTATGTCGCCATGAACACTCTCTAGCCTGCTGCCGGCCGCTGCCATCGCATGCCGTCCCCCTATAGTGTCAGGGTCAATTATTGCAATGTTTTTAGATACTATCTAGCTTCATCATTCTGGCACTCTGTCATGGCCATGCTGTTGCCCATATTTTTGGTTGGCATAATGGTGCGTTTAAAGAAGCAGCCTCAGAGGCTCCATCATGCTGCCCCTGCTGTTTCCCTGTCCATTTCCGTGGGGTTCCATCCTTTTCTGAGGTTCCCAGGTGTTTGGCCAAGCTTCCTGTGCAAGGCCTTGGTCCCTTCAAACAATGCTCGAGTCTGCCCATTGACTTCAATGGGGTTCGTTATCGAGACGGGCAGGGCGTCGAGCATCGGGGGGAAAGTTCGATCTCGAATAACGTTACCCGAGCTTTTAGTGTTCGCTCATCTCTGTAGTCTCCAACAAGCTTTTCAATCATTTGGTACCACCTGAAAAATAGTAAAGGCATAATGGACCACATGGTGCTTGAGACACAATTTTGGCATGCAATTCCACATCCAAACTATTGAAGTATTATATTTAATATATCACTCCTATAGGGGCGATATATTAACCATCTGGGAGCTGTATTTATTATTACATGAGACAATTATATAGCTATTATGAGGGCTTATTTCAATATTATGGGAGTCTAATATCTCTACTATGGGGCTTATCTTACTGTCTAATTTGGTAAGCTATTATAATCACTACTATGGGGGACTATATCTATTACTACTATGGGGTGCTATATAATCTTAATGCTATGGAGGCTATACATAAATACTAAAACTATGGGGAGCTGATTATATTCACTATGGGGGTTATAGCTTCTGTTATCATATACCTTTTAAATATTGTCTGTACACCCAGATTATTTACTTACATTGGGTTCTTGTGGCTTCATTTCATATGGAAACGTTTCACACATGTATATTTGTCAGATCTTCTCTGGTCCTCATTTTTAAACAGTCTTGCTCCTCGGTTGTGTGAAGAGACAGTGCTTCAGCATTAATATCTCTTGCACACTTATCTTTTTCCAAGGTTAAGTCATCTTCATCGTATAGCCAAAAACAATCATATTCCTGGAAACGTTATACACACCACTTAAACGTATCCAGTATGGATGGTATCCAGGTAGGCAACGCTCTGTTGAGCTAAAATCAGTTCAAGCACAGTAATAATATATATCTGATAATTTCATCCAACATACTAATAAAGTAGGTCTGAAGGCCAGGCTGCCTTATATCACATATCATTGCTAGCTGTATGTAACTAAGATCCCACTTATCTTCTCAGCTACCCCTTGTTATCATTCCACCTCAGACCCATCTTGAATAATTGTTGAAGAGTGCGCTGCTATTAAATAGTACTAAAGGCTTTGTGTTTTTTATTTATAATGTATAGAGCAGTGATGGCGAACGCGTTTTGGATGACACAGTGCCCAGCTACACACAAAACCCACTTAGATGTCCCAAGTGCCAACAAGACCAGTTTAAGTGGTAACTTATTGATCTCCCTACTGTATCGTAATTCGGTTGTCCTGAAGTTCATCAATACAAGAGACAGATGATGGCAAAATTTGGATTGGTATCTTCCCTCCAGGGTGCACCTGAAGAGGAAGAAAATCACAGGGGACCCAGAGTGGGAGTTCCAATGACAAACATCTCTATCCACACCTTCTTGCTCCTCCTGTAGTCCTGGCAGCCAAATAGCGCTTGAGATGAACATATGTCCTGGCTCTATTGGATCACATGAGAAAGCCTTAAGTAATGGCAAACTCTGTTTGGAGTGAAGGCCTGAAGTGCCCACAGAAAGTGCCCTCCGAGTGCCACCCCTCTGGCACCAGTGCCATAGGTGCGCCACACTGGTATAGAGAAAGTGATAAATACTTTATGCTTTACTGTACTTTGTTAATTACGTTTCACTTAATTATACTAAAACCAACCTCATCACGTGGGTCTACACATATATTAATATGGCCAACTTATTCAGTCAGCACTGCATGGGTTATTACAGAATCAAGCTGGTCCTGTGGGAGGCAGAGACTTGTAGTCTATGCATAAAGGCCGTATGATACCGCATGAAAATGGCCATATGCTACCCGTACCCGTACATTCATGTCATGGCCGTATTGTCCACTGTACCATACCTTAAGTGAGAGAATGTCCTTTTTTCTCCAGTATTTACGTTATATATGCCCCACAGAAGTTTCAGCACTTCACCCGTCACCCCTCTGTTCTGAACCTTTCCCTGCTGCAAGTTAATTTTACATCAGACATAGGGAAGAGCAGGTGGGAGGGTGTGATGTGCTCTTTCAAACAGGTAACAGTCTATGAAGCTACACCACCATGGATGGCTCTTGAGTAGGTCCTCAATTACCATAATTTAAGTTGATTTTAGCAGGAAGAGGCTGGATAACAAATCTAGGAAGATTACATCACAGTGCCTTTTGAGGGTAAGAAATTTTATTTAAAGTGGTTATCCGGGTTTAAACATTTTTTTTTTATGGCCGGGCTGTGGCGAGTTGCTCTTTAAACATTAAAACCAACCTGTACTTACCTCCTACGTGCTGCCGCTGTCCCGCCGGCCGCGGCCGCGTCTTCCTCCGTTGCGCCGGTTTCAGTATAAGGGGGGCGCACAGGAGCTTCCGGATATGCTCCATGTGCCCATCTCCCCGCGCTTACAAAAGCCTGAGAGATATAGGCGTCGGATGGGCGGATCCTCCACAATGCGGACCGGAAGCTCCCTGTGCGCGGCTTCCCCGGCCCCTGTTTGTTACCAGGGCACGGATCGAAGTGACCCGCGGCCGGGACATCGGCGGCGCCGGAAGGAGGAAGTCCATGTTTATTATTTTAAAACTATCCAAAAAAAAATCCCCAGCCCGGCCATAAAAATTTTGTAAACCCGATAACCCTTGAAGGTAACACGAACACTGATGTGGCAGCAGATCTTTTGCCTGGATCTTAGAAAGTCTTCTGTGGATTTCATAGCTTCAAATAGTTTTGGGGGTTACTATTTACTCTTCTGGGATAATATTGCATTGAATTGACATAGACAATGGCACGTTATTTCGCTGTAGATCTGCAGGCAGTTTATCTAAAATCTGAAACAATCCTGTTATTAAACCTGTATAACCTGCTGTGGGACATTTACAACCTGGCACACCAGTTACGTTTTTTCTGCACGAAAATATTTACAACCTATCAATAACATTTATGCATCATTACACTTCATGTGCCTTCCTTGTACATATGTAACACACCATGGATTTTAATCAGCTCCTCTTAACTGCTACGCCCTTATTATTTGTCATCTCTTTTGTTACTCTCTCCAGCTCCATTGGGCAATGCCCTTATTATGAACCGCGGTGGCCCAGAACTGCTTCGATCGGCCATATTTTAACATTTTTCTAACTTGTTCTTCCTTGGTGACCATCATTAAAATTCCCATCGCAATAACTGGAAGTCTGAAAAAAAACTCAAAGTCTTTCTAAATAATTGTAATTACCACGGAGACCTAATGAAAAGATTGACAGGACCCTGGAAAAATTCATATTTTTTTGGTTGGTAATTATTTTTAATTAGATGAGCAACCAGATAATAATGGTTCCAGGTACATAGTCATGTATCTCGAAAATGTTACAGTTTATGTTTTATATCCAGATGTCACCAGCACATGTTCCATTTACGCATAGGGCAATTTTATGTGAGGGACATAATGGGGTGTGAGGGGTGTATATATTGATAAGTATTGGCCAGGCATGGTCAGTTGGGTTGTCAGAGGGATAGGTATGTATGTTAGAGAACACAGTGGGGTTTCAAGTGTTGTAATGGGAATATAATGACCTTAGGCAACAGCGCGGACATTTTGTGATCTAGAGAAACGTTATACTGTGGTATCTTTAAGGGAGATAAGATTCAAGCATGGTGAGGACATCGGGTCACAATTCCGGCATGATATAGTTTATGGCCTGAATGGACACAGATTGTCCAACCCGTAGTTGCTTGACACCCACTTTTTTGCCTGTACCCTCGGGTGATCGTACTGTAGTCCTATGTGAGACAGCTTTCAGCATTCGTAGTGCCATTCACATAGTGGGTCAGTGAAAGTTCTTCTGCCTTTCACAATCCAGTGGCGATGTTTGCTAGGCGGGAGCCTGTCATCAGTAATTTTTGGTCAGAATTTTTATTTCAATTAATGTTTGTTTTTTTAGTTCATAATTAAATGGACATGATACCATTTGACATAAAACGTAACTTAGGTATATAAACCTAATAAACCCATTAATTGTGGGTTGGGGGTCTTTTTTTGGTTTATGTTTATGAGCAACACCCCTGACATGCTAGTTAGGTGGGTTGTACCGAATAGAGAGCCCTCTCTTATCAGGAGCTATCTAGTGAGCATGCGCAACTCACTCAGAGCTACTGACTTTTTAAAAACCCCTTTTGTAATTGCAGCCGTAAGTCACGCCTGGTAAGGGCTAAGAGTTAACATGTGAATGTATTAACCATTTATATCCCTTTGTACTATTGTAAAATAGCTGAAGCTTAAAGTGGCGGCAACACCTTCCTGCAGACCAGCTATCTCGCCCAGCTTTTTCCACCTGCTGAAGAAACTCCTGCTGTTGATTTTTAGACTGTTGAATGCTGTTGAGTAAGAATAAAGAACCGTGAGTTGATTTGCAACCTGTGCCTCCATTTAACCCCCTGTATCAGGCTGCTGCTGCTTCACAACCATCATTGGCTCCCCATCCTCCTCATCCAGGGATTTCCATATACACTCAAGGCTGTGCCGCAGGCAGAAACCTCCTTATCAGCGTCTCTCCCCTCTACTTTTCTTACAAACACACACCCACCATCTGGAGACCGCAGGCTATAGGCCCGTCTCTGGTCCCAATAACAAGCTCTGTGACCATAGCAGGCCCAAGGCCTCATAAACCGCCATTATCGCAGGGCCGGATTAAAGGTTTGGTGGGGGCCCTTGGGCCCAAACATCTGTGGAGGCCCCCCTGATTATATTTGCTGATGTGCGTAGTACCCCATTCGTATATACAGCATAGACCTATATATTAAATTTTTAAATTTACACACTATATGGTGGATAAAAATACAGTATATGCATCTTATGCACTATACCGTATATGCATATATGCCTATATACACAGTATTACACAGTGATGCATATATAAACCCGTATACACGTATATACACCACAGTAGATGCATATATAATACCCATATACACAGTATATACACAGGAGATGCATATATATCCATATACACAGTATATACACAGTGCATTCATATATGCCTATATACACAGTATATAACACAGTAGATTCATATATAACCACCCCTAGACACAGTATATACCAGTAGATGCATATATACCCTATACACATATATCACAGTAGATGCATATATCCCCATATACACAGTAGATACACAGTGGATGCATATTACTCCTATACAACCAAAGTTATACACAGGAGATGCATATATCCCATACCACAGTATATACACAGGAGATGCATATATACCATATACCCAGTATATACACAGGAGATGCATATTACCCCATATACACAGTAATATACACATGAATGCATATATGCCTATATACACATTATATACACAGGAGATGCATATATAAACCCATAGACACAGTATATACCAGGAGTAGCTATATACCCCTATACACAGTATATACACGTAGATGCATTATGCCAATATACACAGTATATACACATGATGCATATATACCCATATACAACATTATAAGACGGAGATGCATACATAAAAATCCCCATCTACAACAGTATATACACAGTAGATGCATATATACCCATATAAACACAGTATATACACAGTAATCTGCATATTTACCCATATACACATATATACACAGTAGAATTGCTATATCCATATACACCGTATAATAACAGTAGATGCAATATACCCATATACACAGTATATACCAGTGATTGCATATCAACCTATATACACAGTATGCACAGGAGATGGCCTATATACCCATATACACAGTATATACACAGGAATGAATATAATACCCATATCCAAACAGTAAAACCATGAATGCCATATATCCCTATACACATAGAATGCCTATATACCCATATACACAGTATAAGTACACAGCGATGCATATAACCCATATACACGTAATATACACAGGACGATGCATATATCTCATATACCAGTAGAGCATCACAAAATGTAGATGCCTAACTTCTATAGAATCAGCTGTGTATATAGCATACAACAAATGCTGCCCATACAGCAATGGCATACCTCCCAACATTCGTGAAAGGGAAAGAGGGACAAAATGGCGGCACGCGTAGCGATCGATCCCCCTAAGCCACACCCCCAATCACTCCCTGGCCACGCCCCAAATTTTAGCCATATTATAATAATAAAAATGATCTCAATAAAAAAAAATATATATATTATCCTCATTGGGATTAGAACCCAGAACCTGCAGTGTCCATGTATAATAATGTCACAGTGCCCCAACCAACTGAGCTATAACCAATGTGATTATCTAGGTGTAGAATTTTGGTAACTAAGAACTATGACTACTGACTACTGACACAGATTTATGCCTTGTGGTATAATGGAGTTCTCTTCTCAGAGATGATGTAATTATTGAACTTATTATTATTATTATGGAGATTATTATTATTATTATTGATGATTATTATTATTTTTACTTATTATATAATAATCATCTCCATAATAATAAAAATAATAAAATTTATAATAATAATATATATTACGTCTCAATAATTACAATAATAATCTCTGAGAAGATCCCTCTCTATATATCAGTGCATTAGTCTGTGTCACAGTGTAAATGGCAGATAACACTTCTTAGTTACCAGAAATCCTCAGCTCTGTATCACTGGGCTTATAGCTCAGTTAGTTAAGCTTCTGTCTACAGTGCAGAGGGTCCCAGGGTCGAATCTCAGCCTGGCCAAAACTTTATTTAATTTAATTAAATAAATAGCTGGTGTCTGGGGAAACCCTGGAGACCATATATGAACAGATGCTGATCTGACCTGATGACGTGGTCCCTGCTCTCCGCTAAGCCGACACTTCTCTGAAAAGGATTCCCTGCCCGATGTCTGCTCTGGGGAACCCTAGGAGATGCAGTGACCATATATGGACAGATGCTGATGACATGGTCCCTGCTCCCCGCTAAGCCCGACACTTCTCTGAAAAGGATTCCCTCCCGATGTCTGTAGAAGCCATTCTCTACTATCAGTTCTGGCTTTCAAAGTATTTACTATGGGGACACAGCGGGACCTGGGGGGAAAATCCGTGACAATCTGACAGCTGCCCATTTCGCGGGGCAGAGGTAAGAAAAACGGGAAAGTCCTGTCAAAATCGTTTCGCGGGGCAGAGGTAAGAAAAACGGGAAAGTCCTGTCAAAATCGGGACGGTTGGGAGCTATGAGCAATGGCTCTAAAACAAAAAGCAGGGATAGGATGAATGGACAGTTTGACTTGTTAATCACCATCCACATTTGTTAAAGAGGACCTGTCACCCCAAAAATGACACCCACAAAATGTGCCCCCCATACTCCTCACCCCAGCCCCTTTCTCCCCAGGCAGTTTTTAAAATATTTTATTTGTGTTAAATTGCTTTAAAGCGATCCGACCTCTTACTAAATAAGAGGTCGGATTCTCCTATCTTGAGCCCGGGCAGTCGGCCTTATTCATTAGGGGGCCGGCCGTCACACCCCCTCCATGCCCCCTGTCTGCGGAGACCTGTAGGAGAAGCCGGCAGCATCGCGGTTTATTGGATAACGTGTTTTGCCCCAGCCAGTTAACGAAGATTAATTTAATCCAGAGCCACACACAGTAAACACCTATAGTGGATATTGCATTAATATTTACTACATCATCAATATTGGAATACAAGATACTATAATACTATAACAGTAGACAATGTACTGTAGATAACCCACAGAGTTGTTACATCAGGGGAAATTAAACATATGTCACAAATATTTATACCTTTACAACAAACTGCGTCAAAAGCAGAAAGGACCCCGCTGAGAAGAGTTTATCATTTTTATAGAGTAATACTCAACAGTTTAGGATATAACAAAGGAGACCAGAAAAAAGTAGTGGGGAAGGAAATGGGTACAGGATCTGTTTCTATATGGTAATGTTGATTAGTGGTAAATTTAGTATTTTCCTGCTGCACCTGACATATGTGTACTGTGATATACAACTGCAGACTGCTATACTACTACCAAATACAGCACTGTACATAGTATGATGGCTGTGGTAACATATTAGACGTAGATGAGTGTTAGGTATCTGATATCAATAGGCTATATTAAGTGTAAATGATCAGAAAAATAATCACCAACAAACCTTTCTGAATCCTTTCTGTTGAACCCCAACCTTCTTTGTGACCCATTTAGTTTCCATGGTATAAGTGCATTGCTTCAGTAGCATTACCTAGATAAACGTCAATGGCTGGTTTCCAAACATCCCATGTGAACTATGTTATTTCTTAAAAGCACAGACCAGAAACTTCAAGCAGGCAATTGTTTTCCGGTGTCTGCGGAAACGAAATTTATTGCACTTGCCTTTGTTTTCTAAGGAAAATTTGTATCAGGACTTCTAAATTTGCTTCCCTTCTCTAGAAATCTGTTGACAACTGTTTTAACTTGTTAAAACGCCTAGTAGAATGTGTATCCTTAGGAAGATCAAAAGATGTTTTGTTTCAAGGCCTTTATGTTCTTTTTTTAAATTAACTGTGTTTTTAGGCCTTTATGTTGTAAATGTAGGTTTCTTCATCAAAATGCAGATCTTAACACAAAATGTGTAGATGCCTAACTTCTATAGAATCAGTGTGTATATAGAATACAAACAAATCTGCCCTACGACATGGTCATACCTCCCAAAATTCGTGAAAGGGAAAGAGGGACAAAATGGCGGCACGCGTAGCGATCGATCCCCCTAAGCCACACCCCCCCAATCACTCCCTGGCCACGCCCCAAATTTTAGCCATATTATATAATAAAAAATGATCTCAATAAAAAAAATAGATATATTATCCTCATTGGGATTAGAACCCAGAACCTGCAGTGTCCATGTATAATAATGTCACATGCCCCAACCAACTGAGCTATAACCATGTGATTATCTAGGTGTAGAATTTTGGTAACTAAGAACTATGACTACTGACACTGACACAGATTTAAGCCTTGGTATATATGGAGGGATTTCTTCTCAAGATGATGTAATTATTGAACTATTATTATTATTATGGAGATATTATTATTATTCATTGAGATGATTATTATTATTTTTACTATTATTAATAATCATCTCCATAATAATAAAAATAATAAAATTTATAATAATAATATAATAGTCTAATAATTACCAATAATAATCTCGGAGAAGATCCCTCTCTTATATCAGTGCATTAGTCGTGTCACAGTGTAAATGGCAGATAACACTTCTTAGTTACCAGAAATCCTCAGCTCTGTATCACTGGCGTTAGCTCAGTTAGTTAAGACTTCTGTTACAGTGCAAGAGGTCCCAGGGTCGATCTCAGCCTGGCCAAACTTTATTTAATTTAATTAAATAATAGCTTGTGTCTGGGGAAACCCTGGAGACCATATATGAACAGAGCTGATCTGACCTGATGACGTGGTCCCTGCTCTCCGCTAAGCCGACAATTCTCTGAAAAGGATTCCTGCCCGATGTCTGCTCTGGGGAACCCTAGAGAATGCAGTGACCATAATGGACAGATCTGATGACAATGTCCCTGCTCCCCGCTAAGCCCGACACTTCTCTGAAAAGGATTCCCTCCCGATGTGGTAGAAGCCTTCTCTATATCAGTTGGCTTTCAAAGTATTTTACTATGGGGACACAGGGGACCTGGGGGGAAAATCCGTGACCAATCTGACAGCTGCCCATTTCGCGGGCAAGGGAAGAAAAACGGGAAAGTTCCTGTCTAAAATCGGGACGTTGGAGCGATAGCAGGCTCTAAAACAAAAAGCAGGATAGGATGATGGACAGTTTGACTTGTTAATCACCATCCACATTTGTTAAAGAGGAACTGTCCACCCCAAAAATGACACCCACAAAATGTGTGGCCCCCCATATCCTCACACCCAGCCCCCTTTCTCCCCCAGCAGTTTTTAAAATTTTTATTTGTGTTAAATTGCTTTAAAGCGATCCGACCCTTAAATAAGAGGTCGGATTTCCTATCTTGAGCCCGGGCAGTCGGCCTTATTCATTAGGGGGCGCGCCGTCACAACCCCCCCACGGTGGGCCAGAGGGTCCACAGACTCCCAGCCCTGACAATTTGTTTTTCTATCTTTGGCCACCTGTCTTTCATTTGTATTTTGGCTGATTTTATTTCCTTCTTACAGGAACTGTTTTGCAGTTATTGAAGGCTTCAGGTGACCTGTCAGATTTATAGCACGTATTTAGCCCATATTTCACATGTTCCCATTGACTTCTATGGGACGCATGGAACATAAATATGGTGGAAAATAGGACATGCTCGATGTATGGTGAACAATACGGCCATGTACAACTCCCTAGTAATGAAATGTCCTCATGAAAAAAAACCCTTTATAATCAACTTCGGCTTCTTCTCCCCACGGCTTCGTCTTCTCCTCTTTTTGCTTTCATGGCATGTGTACACACTATAACATCACACGGCCACCACCGCATCATGGAGTTGGAGGGAGAAGAAGCCAAAGGTGAGCATAGATTTTTTTTGACTGATCGCAGATCTTCATGTAAGGCCCGGGTTTGGGTGGGTGTGGGCCCCTCTGAAGCCAAAGGCCTGGGCACCCGCCCATACCACATATATGAAGATCTGCTTTTGGAGGGGGTGCACTATAAGGTGCAGAGAGAGACAGAGAAAGTCCTGTAGAATCACTGACTGGGATGGTACTTATACTTGTACCTCATAATCTATGTAGGAGACATCTGTATCCACACCATTGAACACATTGAACTTTACCACACAGAGATCACTGTCGTTCTATCAAAATATAAAAAGATTATTTCCTGCTGTGAACACCATAATGGAATATACCACTCAACACTTTCCACCATTTTTCCATCCATGAATATTTGAATAAAAATGATCTAACGGTCACAAAATTGTTATATACTTGAGTATAAGCTGACCCGAACAGAAGCCGAGGCCCCTAATTTTACCACAAAAAAGCTAGGAAAAAGTATTTACTCGAGCATAAACCTAGGTTGTAAATGCATTGGTCACAGCATCCTCCCAGGGTATAGCTTGCCAGCCCCAGCTACCCAGTATATAGCCAGCCAGCGCAGTCCCCTCAGTATATAGCCAGTCAGTCCCTAAGTATATAGCCAGGCAGCCAGCATTGCCCCGTTGTGCATCCAGCCAGAATTCCTCCGTTCTGCAGCCAGCCAGCATTGCCCCATTCTGCAGCCAGCCAGTGTTTCCCTGTTCTGCAGCCAGGCAGCATTGCCCCATTCTGCAGCCAGCCTGTGTTGCCCTGTTCTGCAGCCAGCCAGCATTACCCAGTTCTGCAGCAAGCCAGCATTGCCCCTTCGCAGCAGCCAGCATTGCCTGTGTCGCAGCAACCCGATATTGCCCCCCGTTCTGCAGCCAGCCAGTATTTTGCCTTGTTCTGCAGCAAGCCGATTGCACCTTCTGCAGCCAGCTCAGCATTGCCGTTGCCTCAACGACCTCTGCGCCTGCAGCTTGCCCCGTTCGGCAGCCAGCCATGCATGCCTACCCGGTCCATGCAGCCATCCAGTCGATTGCCACTGTTCTGTCAGCACCCCAGCAATTGCCCATTCTGCAGCCACCAGCATGCCCCCCGTTCTGCACCAGCCAGTTTTGTGGCTCGTGTCTGCAGCCAGCCCAAGAATTCTCCATTCTTGCAGGCCAACCAGCATTGCCTCTGTTCTGCAGCCAGCCAGCATTCCTCCGTTCTGCAGCCAGCCAGCATTGTCCCGTTCTGCAGCCAGCCAGCATTGCCCCGTTCGCAAGGCGCCAGCATTGTTCCCGGTCACAGCACGCAGATATGTCCCATTCTGACAGCCAGCCACTGTTTGCCTATTTCATTTAAAAAACAAACTGAATACTCACCTTTCCGGAGCACCCCGCAATTCTTCTGTTTGGTCCACCCGGAAGTGGCATGTCCTTGCGGTGCACAGCTAGATTAAAATGCTAGCATGTACCGCAAAAAAATGAATCTTACATAGGTCCATACACCAAAGTGTGAAAATGTTATTGGTCTCAGAATTTGGCAAAATGTCAAATATATTTTTGTACAAAATGAAAGATTTGAATTTTGTTTATAAAACCTATATAAATTTGATATCCTTGTGAGCATATTGACCCCCAAAGAATAAAGTGGAAGTTTCATTTGTAGTGCAGAATGAAAGCTGTAAAAACAAAAGCCCAAAAGAAAATGCAGCAAATGTGTTTTTTTTGTCAATTTCACTTGGAATTTTTCCAGCTTTTTCAGTACATTGCATAGAATATAAAAGTACAAATTGTCCCGCAGATAACAAGCCATCACACATTTCTGTAAACGTTAAAATAGTTATCGCTTTTGTAATGAGGGGAATAAAAAACATAAATGCAAAAACAAAAAAGGGCTAATACTATTGGTATTAGCAGAAGAAGAGTCTTTTCTTCTTGTGTGCCCCTAGGCAGTATGATGAGTCTGAAAGGGAAACCCAGACAAAAGTTGGGAGAAGAGAGCAACCATGGGGGAATGCGGTACGGAAATGTTTTTTTTAAATTACTTATTAAATATTAAAATATGTTAAAGGGTTGTCCGACTAAGCACTTAAACCCTATCCACAGGATAGGGCCTAATTTGCTGATTGGTACGGGTCTCAGTAATGGGACCAACACGGATCACGGTGGTCCAATCTACCCCTGTCGCAACCCTAGTCGTACCCCGAAATGACCAGTGCAGTTGGGCGCACATGTGCGGGCTGCCCAGTTCATTTCTATGGAGCTGAAGCAGATTGCCAAGAGCTGTATTCAGGGTGCAACGGAGATACATCAGACCCCTGTTCTTGTGATCTGTGGAGGGTCCCATCACTGAGACCCGCACCAATCAGCAAGTTAGGCCTTATCCCATGTTCTTTAAAGTTTTATTGTCGATAACTTGTTTTGCCCCAGCAGTTAACAGAAGATTAATTTAATCCAGAGCCACACACAGTAAAACACCTTATAGTGGCATATTGCATTATATATTTTACTACATCATCAATATTGGATATACAAGATACTATATATACTATACAGTAGACAATGTACTGTAGATAACCCACAGAGTTGTTAAATCAGGGGAAATTAAACATATGTCACAAATATTTATACACTTTACAACAAACTGCTGTACAAAAGCAGGAAAGGACCCCGCTGAGAAGAGTTTATCATTTTTATAGTAGTAATACTCAACAGTTAGGATATAACAAAGGAGACCAGAAAAAGTAGTGGGGAAGGAAATGGGTACAGGATCTGCTTTCTATATGTAAATGTTGATTGGTAAATTTAGTATTTTCCTGCTGCACCTGGACATATGTTACTGTGATTATACAACTGCAGACTTCTATACTACTACCAAATACAGCACTGTACATAGTATGATGGCTGTGGTAACATATTAGACGTATGATGAGTGTTAGGTATCTGATATCAATAGGCTATATTAAGTGTAAGTGATCAGAAAAATAAATCACCAAACAAACCTTTCTGAATCCTTTCTGTTGAACCCAACCTTCTTTGTGACCCATTTAGTTTCCATGGTAATGTGCATTGCTTCAGTAGCATTACCTAGTAAAACGTCAATGGCTGGTTTCCAAACATCCCATGTGAACTATTTATTTCTTAAAAGCACAGACCCAGAAACTTCAAGCAGGCAATTGTTTTCCGGTGTCTGGGAAACGAAATTTATATGCACTTGCCTTTGTTTCTAAGTAAATTTTGTATCAGGCTTCTAAATTGCTTCCCTTCTCTAGAAATCTGTTGACAACTGTTTAACTTGTTAAAACAACCTAGTAGAATGTGTATCCTTAGGAAGATCAAAAGATGTTTGTTGTTCAAAGGCCTTTATGTTCTTTTTTTAAATTTAACTGTGTTTTTAGGCCTTTATGTTGTAAATGTAGGTTCTTCATCAAAAATGCAGATCTTAACACAAAATGTAGATGCCTAACTTCTATAGAATCAGCTGTGTATATAGCATACAACAAATGCTGCCCCTACGCATGTGCCCCCCCAAAAAAAAAAAAATTACCTCCCAAAATTCGTGAAAGGGAAAGAGGGACAAAATGGCGGCACGCGTAGCGATCGATCCCCCTAACCACACCCCCAATCACTCCCTGGCCACGCCCCAAATTTTAGCCATATTATATAATAAAAATGATCTCAATAAAAAAATATATATTTATGCCTCATTGGATTAGAACCCGAACCTGCAGTGTCCATGTATATAATGTCACATGCCCCAACCAACTGAGCTATAACCAATGTGATATATCTAGGTGTAGAATTTTGGTAACTAAGAACTATGACTACTGACTACTGACACAGATTTAGCCTTGGTATATTGGAGGGATCTTCTCAAGATGATGTAATTATTGAGACTATTATTATTATTATGGAGATTATTATTATTATTCATTGAGATGATTATTATTATTTTTACTATTATTAATAATCATCTCCATAATATAAAATAATAAAATTTATAATAATAATAATATAGTCTCATAATTACAATAATATCTCTGAGAAGATCCCTCTCTATATATCAGTGCATTAGTCGTGTCACAGTGTAAATGGCAGATAACACTTCTTAGTTACCAGAAATCCCCAGCTCTGTATCACTGGGCTTATAGCTCAGTTAGTTAAGCTTCTGTCACAGTGCAAGGGTCCCAGGGTCATCTCAGCCTGGCCAAAACTTTATTTAATTTAATTAATAAATAGCTTGTGTCGGGGGAAACCCTGGAGACCATATATGAACAGATGCTGATCTGACCTGATGACGTGGTCCCTGCTCTCCGCTAAGCCGACCTTCTCTCTGAAAAGGATTCCTGCCCGCTGTCTGCTCTGGGGAACCCTAGGATAATGCAGTGACCATATATGGACAGATGCTGATGACATGGTCCCTGCTCCCCGCTAAGCCCGACACTTCTTCTAAAAGGATTCCTCCCGATGCTGTGAAGCCATTCTCTACTATCATTTCTGGCTTTCAAAGTATTTTACTATGGGGACACAGCGGACCTGGGGGAAAATCCGTGACAATCGACAGCTGCCCCATTCGCGGGGCAAGAGTAAGAAAAACGGGAAAGTCCTGTCAAAATCGGGACGGTTGGGAGCTATGACAATGGCTCTAAAACAAAAAGCAGGGATAGGAGATGGACAGTTTGACTTGTTAATCACCATCCACATTTGTTAAAGAGGACCTGTCCACCCCACAAAATGACACCCACAAATGTTGCCCCCCATACCCTCACCCCAGCCCCTTTCCTCCCCAGGCAGTTTTTAAAATTTTTTATTTGTGTTAAATTGCTTTAAAGCGATCCGACCCTTACTAATAAGAGTCGGATCCCCCTATCTTGAAGCCCGGGCAGTCGGCCTTATTCATTAGGGGGCCGGCCGTCACAACCCCCTCCTGCCCCTGTCTCCTGCGGAGACCTGTAGGAGAACCGCAGACCATCGCTCTCCAGATGCGGCCGCGCCGCACTGACAGTGGCCGCATCCTTTCCCCTATACATTGTGGGCTGCGCTGCGCTAACAGCAGGTTGCGGCCGCGCCATTCTTCATTGCTCGGCCGCACACCGGGCTAGTGCCAGGCCCCCAGCTGCCAGAGGGCCCACGGCACACGCTGGCCAGATCACAAAACTCAATTACATCGGCTTCCTTGTGTCGCCGATGTAATTGAGAGCCGGGTGCTGGTGCGGGTTGACGTGCGGGGGGGGGGGTCGACCATCGGAGACTTGAGTGAGAGACTTGCAGAGTGTCTGTGCTTGCGGTCAGGACGCTGGCCGTGACGTCATGACCTCAACGCACCGCCCAGTGTCTCCTGCTGCTGCACAGTTGACTGGGAGATCGTGGCCCCAGAAGAGGTTGAAGATGAGCCCCTGGACCTGCATTGCTTTGAGGTAAGTTAACGTTATTATTTTTGTATTGGCCATATAAGGTGCTAATGTTCATTTAAACTAATAATGGGCAGGGGGCTGTATATACCCAATTATTGGACCCTGTTACAGTTAAAAGTGATTGTATATAAATTTTGAGCAACTGTATATTAACCCCTATAGGACGCAGTGATTTCTGGTCATTTTTTTTTCGCTTCCCACATCTAAAATCTCTATAACGTTTTCATGTTTCATGTACAAGCTGGTTGGGGCTTTTTTTCTGCATACCAAACTTTACTTCCATCAGTGACGTTATTTATTATTTTCCGTGTCATGTCACTGGGAACTTGGAAAAAATTCCAAGCTTGGGGAAATTGTAAAAAAAAAAAAACGCATTTTTGTCACTTTATTGTGGGTCTCGTTTTTTACCATATATGTAGGTTTTATTATTTTAAATACATTTTGAAAAATGAAACTTTTTCCATACTATGGTGTAGGAGCTGTGTGTGGTGTCTTTTTTTGTAGATGAGCTGACGTTTTCCATTGCTACCATTTTGAGAGACTGTCGACTTGTTAAACACTTTTTATAAAAATTTTTTATGTGTTGAAAAATGGTGTAAGGTGGCGTTTACTGCTAAGGGGGCCCACTAAGGCTCTGTCCCCAGGGGCCCACATGAATCCTGGAGCCGGCCTGCCGGCTTACATACATCTGCACATCTCGGAGAGCCGGCAGCAATCACGCGAACAATGCAATGCTTCCGCTTCTCCTACAGTCCCCGCACAGGGGGCGTGGAGGGGGTGTGTCGGCCGCCCCTCTAAATAAAGCCGAACTGCCCGGGGTCAGATAGGAGAATCCGACCTCTTATTTAGTAAGAGGTCAGTCGCTTAAAGCAATTTGAACAAATAAATAAAAAAAAAAACCGTCTGGGGAGAAAGGGGTGCGGGGTGAGGAGTATGGGGGGGCACTTTTGTGGGGTCATTTTCAGGGTGACGGGTCCTCTTTAATCACGACCGGATCCTCCAAACTGCTTGCTAGCCATATCCCAATTTGTGTTATCACATCGGCAGTACAGTGTGTAAGAGACCTGGATCACAAAGACTTCACGGGGTCCAGGTCTGGCTAAACCCACCACTGAAAGTATTGTATAATTGTAATCACACATAAATCAGTCAGTTATGTTTAGTATGTTTATGTCTTTTTCTATATGTGTGAATATCAACAAAATAAAATGGTATGGTTGGTCATGATTAAGGGCACTTAGATGCCCAGAACGGCGTTGACATTGTTTTATAAGTATCTGTGGATGTTTCACAAGGACCTGGAATAAAGCTGGAACACACCTGATATTATTTAGAGCTGGACCATTTATTTTGTTGATCTATGATTGCCCCCATGGCGGTGGTTTGTTTCTGTGTTGCTTGATGACAGGATGCATAGTGTGAGCTGGTTTCCTTGTTACTATATGTGTACACCTAAGTGTATATTTGTGAGTTAGACCAGGGCCCCAGGTGGCAAATGATGGCAAGAAGACATGCGGGGTCGCTGGAAAGGTGAGTTTTAACTTCTTTTTTTTAACTAAGTATAGGCCGCGTTGGGTGGTACTTATATCTGTATATACAAACTTTTTACTACTTTCTAAGTAGCTTATTGTATATAATAATTTAAAAAACTCTGGTGTGGGCTCTATTTATAAAATTCAGGGGCTATACATCATTATACTATGGGAGGCTTTATATATACTATATATTAACCATTATGGTGGCTATATATATATATATATATAATATATATATATAGATTATATATATAATATATATTGTATATATATATATATACGGTAGAAATAACAAGCGACACAATCAACACTTTGTCCAGGTGGGTGCTGGCAGGGCCGCTCCAGGTTCTAGGGCCCCTGAGCGCCAGTGCCTCAGTGGGTCCTTTACTAATGCCTCCCAAATTCGAGTGAGAAAGTGACCCACGGCCCGCTTTTGCCCCCTCCTGTTGTCCCCACCATACATTTTTTATGTTACCATGTGTTTTGGCTGCTTTTAAAGCCATCTATCTTCATTGATGGAAGCGTAAGCTAATGTGTTTACGTTGTCACAACCTGCTTACACTTCTAGCAATGAAAGAAACTCTTTCTAAGCAGCCAAACACTGAAACACAAAGCGGTGTTAGCATACTTACAAATGTGTGCAGAAACACTGTGGGCCCACATTTATCAAAGTAGTGCAATCAGTGCAGTTTGCCTGTGGAGTGTGGGCAGGATGCGGCACATTACAGATGCTGCCGCACGGTTTCATTATCTTGTACCGTCCTGCACTTTTTGGGAAGGTCACCACCTTTTCTTGGTGCCCTGTAAAATAGTGGGCAACACAATCCTTTCGAGTTGCAATTAAATGTGGACTGAATGCCCCTTTATGTGTAGAATTTTGTGGTGTGGCGGCTCAGAGCAGCTGCCACACAAACTGGTGTGCAACCACTTTATAATAACACGTGCAAGCATTTTAGACATTCAGACAGAAAACTGGCGCAAGAGCTTTAATGTGGCCCATGTGTGAACCATCTTCAGGGTATTGTTTAAGGAGGGAGGGAGTCACAAAGGGAGACATTGGAAAAGAGGTAGATCAGGTGGCACAGTGCTATCGCTGCCCTGGTGCAGGCATCACAGGGACTAGGCCTCAACTTCCTCCACCATGAATACAAGGAATGAGCAGCACTCTTTTAGTGGTTAAACCAAGTTTGGTCCTTTATTCCATCATAGGTGACAGTAGTGACCTTTCGCCCTGGCAGAGCCTTTTCGACTATTTACAGGGTGCAGTCAGCGGAAATATAAACAAGCATACATGGCCCATGACCACAAGATCCCCTCCCCATCATTTACGTATAGTGTTTTACAATCATAAAAAGTGTAAAAAAAACACTACAATATTAGCGTAATAGCAGTGAAAATTATTCATATACTGTATACCTATGTGCATTTGGCTTGTATTGAATTGATTTGCTCTTACCAGCGTGTAAATGTGAACTAACCTTTGTACTATAAAGTGCTAAAGTGCTAGTGCCAAGAGGAGCTTTTCTGGTTGATGGTCCCCACGTCCATAGTAGTCCTCCAATCTTTTCAAATAGTGTAACACATGAAAAATAGTAAAGTCTAATGAAACGCACATGTGTTGAGACAAATTTTTGGGCGTGCATTCCCATCCAAACTATTGGTATATATTTATATATCACTCCTATAGGGGCGATATTTAACACAATGGGGGCTGTATTTATTATACAATGAGAAGGAATCATAAGCTATTATGAGGGCTATATTTATCAATATTATGGGAGCTATATATCTCACTATGGGCTATATATTACTGCTATGGGTAAATTGTAATATCACTACTATGGGGGACTAATATATATTACTACTATGGGGTGCTATATATTAATGCTATGGGAGGCTATATATACTAAACATGGGGAGCTGATTATAATTACACTATGGGGGTGTTATAGCTTCTGTTATCATACCTTTTAATAGTTGTCTGTAACCAGATTTTTACTTACATTGTCTGTGGCTTCATTCTAGGGAAAGTTTTCAAATGTAATTGTCAGATCTTCTCTGTCTCATTTTAAAAGTCTTGCTCCTCGTTGTTGTGAAGAGACAGTTTTCCAGCATTATATCTCTGGGCACACTTCTCTTTTTCCCAAGGTTAGGTCATCTCCATCTGTAATAGCAAAAACACATCAATATTCCTGAAACAGTATACACTACACATTAAACGTATCCAGTAGATGGTATCCAGGGTAGGCAACCTCTGTGAGCTAAAATCAGCAGCAACAGTAATAATATATATCTGATAATTTCATCCAACATACTAATAAAGTAGGTCTGAAGGCCCGCTGCTTATATCACATATCATTGCAGCTGTATGTAACTGTATCCACTTCTCAGCTACCCCTTGTTATCATTCACATCTACACAATCTTGAATATGGTGAGAGTTCGCTGCTATAAATAGTAACTAGGCTTGTGTTTTTATTATAATGTATAGAGAATGTGATAAATACTTTAGAGCTTACTGTACTTGTTAATAATTTCACTTAATTATACTAAAACCAGCACGTAGGTTACCTTATATGCAAACTTATTCAGTCATCATATAAACGTTATTTATGCCCCACAGAAGTTTCAGAACTTCCACTCACCCACTCTGTTCTGCAACTCCTCTGCTGCTGAAATTACATCAGACAGAGGGAAGGAGTCAGTGGAGGGTGGGATGTGCTCTGCTCACAGGTAACAGTCTTGAACTACACCATGGATTGGCTCTTGAGTAGTCCTCATTACCATAATTTAAGTTGATTTTAGAAGGAAGGAGCCATGGATAACAAATATAGGAATGTACATCACAGTGCCTTTAGAGGGTATTTTATTTAAAGGGGTTATCCGGGTTTAAATTTTTTTTTTATGGCCGGGCTGGGGAGGGCTATTTAAAAATAATAAACATTCCTCCGTTGCTGCCGAGTCCGCGCCGCGGCCCGTCTTCTCCGTGTCGCGGTTTCAGTATAAGGGCGCACAGGGAGCTTCCGGCCGGCGGATGCTCCCATGCGCACCATCTCCCGAGCGCTTACAACGCTGAGAGAGATACGGACGGATGGAGAAGCCGTCCCCAATGTGGACCGAGCTCCCTGTGGCGCGCTTCCGTCCCCTGTTTGTTTACAGGGCACGGATCGAAGTGACCCGCGTCGCGGGACATCGGCGGCGCCGGAGGAGTAAGTCCATGTTTTATTATGTTTACTATCCCTCCCCAGCCCGCCATAAAAAAAATTTTTAAACCTGGATAACCCCTTTAAGGTAACACGAGCACTGACGTCAGCAGATCTTTTGCCTGGATCTAGAAAGTCTTCTGTGATTTACATAGCTTTCAATATTTTTTGTGTGTTACTATTACTCTCGTGGGAATTATATTGCATTGAAATTGACATAGACAATGGCACGTTTATTTTCTGCTGTAGATCTGCAGCAGATTTTATAAAATCTGAAATCTGAAAGACAATCTGTGATAAACCTGTAATTACTTCTGTGGATTACAACTCTGGCACACAGTTACGTTTTCTGCCACAGAAAATATTTACAACCTATCAATAACATTTATAGCATCATTACACTTCATGTGCATTCCTATGTACATATGTACAGCACCAGGGATTTAATCGCTCCTCTTAACTGCTACGCGCTTATTAATTTTGTGGCTCTTCTTTGTACTCTCCTCCGCTCCCCAGGGCATCCTTTTTTGGACCGTGGCCCAGAACTGATGGCATATTCAGGTGAGACTGAACAATGCCTTGATACATGGTAATATTCATCCCTATACTGAAAGTCCATACCACTTTGATACATTGACAAGCAGGGCCGGTTCTAGAGAAAATGGGTTGCCCCGGGCAAAACTAAAAGTGGGGGCCAAAATAAAACTAAACTATTTTATGACCAGTCCAGTCAGCGAAAGAGGCTCCTTTAGTATGGTAAAACAAACTGTAATATGGGAGAATTTTAATTAGGAGATGATGATTAGATAAGAATGATGCGCAACACGGTGCCTCCGTTTATTGCGACTACGCCTGCAGCGCTAGTAAACTTCTGCAAAGATTTTGTAGTTCGCTCTCTGTGTCTGCGTGGGTTTCCTCCGGTCCTATTTTCTTCCCACACTCCACAAAAAATTATGTGTAGTTTGATTAGACTGTGAGGCACCATTGGGGAGCGGGACCCGCATTTTTCTGAAGAGCAGACACCTATGCCCATTTTCAAAATTGCATCAAAGATTTTATAGACCACCAGGCGCTTTCATGCTTTTTGATTCAAATTGAATACCATTTTATTTAAAAATACTTAATCCCATTTGACTCTTAGAGCAAGAAATTTGATCCTAAAACGATGACATGGTGTAGAGTTCTACAATTGCCCTAGGGATATGTTCCACATGAATAAATCCACATAATTCACGAAACTGTAATACAAGAACATGCCCCCTGTCTGCGGAGACCTGTAGGAGAAGCCGGCAGCATCGCTCTCCGAGATGCGGCCGCGCCGCACTGACAGTGGCCGCAGACTTTCCCCTATACATTGTCGGGCGGCTGCGCTAACAGCAGTTGCGGCCGCGCCAGGCTTCATGGCTGGCGCCAGCACCCGGGCTAGTGCCAGGGTTCCACAGCTGCCAGAGGGGCCCACGGCACACGCTGGCCAGATCACAAAACTCAATTACATCGGCTTCCTTGTGTCGCCGATGTAATGGAGAGCCGGGGTGCTGGTGCGGGTGACGGTGCGGGGGGGGGGGGTCGATGCCATCGGAGGACTTGAGTGAGAGACTTGCAGAGTGTCTGTGCTTGCGGTGCAGGACGCTGGCCGGTGACGTCATGACCTCACACCGCCAGTGTCCCTGCTGCTGCACAGTTGACGCTGCAGATCGTGGCCCCAGAAGAGGTGAAGATGGAGCCCTGGACCTGCATTGCTTGAGGTAAGTTAACGTTTATTATTTTTGTATTGGCCATTATAAGGTGCTTAATGTGCATTTAACTAATTAATGGGGCAGGGGGCTGTATATACCCAATTATTGGACCCTGTTACAGTTAAAAGTGATTGTATATAAATTTATGGAGCAACTGTATATTAACCCCTATAGGACGCAGTGATTTTCTGGTCATTTTTTCGCTTCCCACCATCTAAAATCTATAACGTTTTCATGTTTCCATGTACAGAGCTGTGTTGGGGCTTTTTTTCTGCATAACAAACTTTACTTCTCAGTGACGTTATTTATTATTCCGTGTCATGTACTGGGAAGCTGGAAAAAATTCCAAGCTTGGGGAAATTGTAAAAAAAAAAAAACGCATTTTTGTCACTTTATTGTGGGCTCAGTTTTTACCATATATGTAGGTTTTATTGTATTTTAATACATTTTGAAAAATGAAAACTTTTTCATACTATGGTGTAGGAGCTGTGTGTGGTGTCTTTTTTTGTGAGATGAGCTGACGTTTTCATTGCTACCATTTTGAGGACTGTGCGACTTTTTAAACACTTTTTATAAAAATTTTTATGTGTTGAAAAATGGTGTAAAGGTGGCGTTTACTGCTAAGGGGGCCCACTAAGGCTCTGTCGCCCAGGGGCCCACTGAATCCTGGAGCCGGCCCTGCCAGGCTTACATACATCGCCGCATCTCGGAGAGCTGGCAGCAATTACGCAATACATGCAATGCTGCCGGCTTCTCCTACAGGTCCCCGCAGACAGGGGGCGTGGAGGGGGTGTGTCGGCCGGCCCCCTAATAAATAAGGCCGAACTGCCCGGGGTCAAGATAGGAGAATCCGACCTCTTATTTAGTAAGAGGTCAGATCGCTTTAAAGCAATTTAACACAAATAAATAAAAAAAAAACCGTCTGGGGAGAAAGGGGCTGGGGTGAGGAGTATGGGGGGGCACATTTTGTGGGGGTCATTTTCAGGGTGACAGGTCCTCTTTAAATCACGACCGGATCTCCAAACTGCTTGCTAGCCATATCCCAATTTGGTTAGTCAACATCGGCAGTACAGGTGTTAAGAGGACCTGGATCACAAAGAACTTCACGGGGTCCAGGTCTGGCTAAACCCACCACTGAAAAGTATTGTATATATTGTAATCACACAATAAATCAGTCAGTTATGTTAGTATGTTTATGTCTTTTTCTATATGTGTGAATATCAACAAAATAAAATGGGTATAGTTGGTCATGATTAAGGGCACTTAGATGCCAGAAACGCGTTGACATGTTTTTAAGTAATCTGTGGATGTTTCACAAGGACCTGGAATAAAGCTGGAAACACACCTGATATTATTAGAGCTGGACCATTTATTTTGTTGATCTAATGATTGCCCCCATGGCGGGGTTTGTTTCTGTGTTGCTTGATGAACAGGATGCATAGTGTGAGCTGGTTTTCCTTGTTACTATATGTGTACACCTAAGTGTATATTTGTAGAGTGAGACCAGGGCCCCAGGTGGCAAATGACGGCACAGAAGACATGCGGGGGTGCTGGAAAGGTGAGTTATTAACTTTCTTTTTTTTAACTAGAGTATAGGCCGAGTTTGGGTGTACTTATACTCTAGTATATACAATACTTTTACTACTTTCTAAGTAGCTTATTGTATAATAATACAATTTTAAAACTCTGGTGTGGGCTCTATTTATAAAATTCAGGGGCTATACATCATTATACTATGGGAGGCTTTATATATAACTATATATTACCATTATGGTGGCTATATATATATATATATATATATATATATATATATATATATATATATATATATATATGTATATATATATATATACGGTGAGAAAATACAAGCAGCACAATCAACACTTTGTCCAGGTGGGTGCTGGCAGGGCCGGCTCCAGGTTCTAGTAGGCCCCTGAGCGCCAGTGCCTCAGTGGGTCCCTTTACTATGCCTCCCAAATTCGAGTTAGAGAAAGTGACCCACGGCCCGCTTTTGCCCCCTCCTGTTGCCCCACCATACATTTTTTATGTTACCATGTGTTTGGCTGCTTTTAAAGCCATTATCTTCATTGATGGAAGCGTAAGCTAATGTGTTTACATTTTCACACCTGCTTACACTTCTAGCAATGAAAGAAAACTCTTTCTAAGCAGCCAAACACATGAAAACACAAGCGGTGTTATGCATACGTACAAATGTGTGCAGAAAACACTGTGGGCCACATTTATCAAAAGTAGTGCAATAAGTGCAGTTTGCCGTGGATTGTTGCCGGTGCGGCACATTAACAGATCTGCCCACGGTTTTCATTAATCTGGTACCTCCTGCACTTTTTGGGAAGGGTCACCAACCTTTTCTTTGGTGCACTGTTAAAATAGTGTGCAACACAATCCTGTCGAGTTGCAATAATAAATGTGGACTGAATGCCCCTTTATGTGTAGAATTTTGTGGTGTGGCGGCTACAGAGCAGCTGCCACACAAAACTGGTGCAACCACTTTATAAATACAAGTGCAAGCATTTTAGACATTCAGACAGAAAACTGGCGCAAGAGCTTTAATGTGGCCCATGTGTGAACGCATCTTCAGGGTTATTGTTTTAAAGGAGGGAGGGAGTCAACAGGAAGGGAGACATTGGAAAAGAGGTAGATCAGGTGGCACAGTGCTATCGCTGGCCCTGGGTGCAGGCATCACAGGACTAGGCCTCAAGTCCTCCAACCATGAATACAAGAGAATGAGCAGCACTCCTTTAGTGGTGTAAACCAAGTGTGGTCCTTTATTCCATCATAGGTGACAGTAGTGACCTTTCGCCCCTGGCAGAGCCTTTTTCGAGCTATTTACAGGGTGCAGTCAGCGGAAATATAAACAAGCATACATGGTCACATGACCGACAAAGATCCGCCCATCATATTTACGTATTAGTGTTTACAATGCATAAAAAGTGTAAAAAACACATACAATATTAGCGTAATAGCATTGAAAATATTCATATAATGTATAACAATGTGCATTTGGCTTGTATTGAATTGATTTGCTGTACCAGCGTGTACATTGTGAACTAACCTTTTACATATAAAGTGCTAAAGTGCTAGTGCCAAAGAGGGAGCTTTTCTGGTTGATGTGTCCCCACGTCCATAGTAGTCTCCAATCTTTTCAATAATATGTGTAACACATGAAAAATAGTAAAGTCATAATGGAACGCACATGTGTTGAGACAAATTTTGGCATGCATTCCACATCCAAACTATTGGGTATTATATTTATATATCACTCCTATAGGGGCTATATATTAACACAATGGGAGCTGTATTTATTATTACAATGAGAAGCAATATATAGCTATTATGAGGGCTATATTTATCAATATTATGGGAGCTATATATCTCTACTATGGGGCTATATATTACTGCTATGGGTAAATATGTATATCACTACTATGGGGGACTATATCTATTACTACTATGGGGTGCTATATATATTAATGCTATGGGAGGCTATATATACTAAAACTATGGGGAGCTGATTATAATTACACTATGGGGGTTATAGCTTCTGTTATCATACCTTTTAAATATTGTCTGTAACACAGATTTTTACTTACATTGGTCTGTGGCTTCATTTCATAGGGAAAGTTTTCAAATGTATATTTGTCAGATCTTCTCTGTCTCATTTTAAAAAGTCTTGCTCCTCGGTTGTTGTGAAGAGACAGTTCTTCCAGCATTATATCTCTGGGCACACTTATCTTTTTCCCAAGGTTAAGGTCATCTTCATCTGTAATAGCAAAAACACATCAATATTCCTGGAAACGGTATACACTACACATTAAACGTATCCAGTAGGATGGTATCCAGGGTAGGCAACGCTCTGTGAGCTAAAATCAGCAGCAACAGTAATAATATATATCTGATAATTTCATCCAACATACTAAATAAAGTAGGTCTGAAGGCCAGGCTGCTTATATCACATATCATTGCTAAGCTGTATGTAACTGTATCCACTTCTCAGCTACCCCTTGTTATCATTCACATCATACACAATCTTGAATATTGTGAAGAGTTGCGCTGCTATTAAATAGTAACTAAAGGCTTGTGTTTTTATTATAATGTATAGAGAATGTGATAAATACTTTAGTGCTTTACTGTACTTTGTTAATTAATTTCACTTAATTATACTAAAACCAGCACGTAGGTTACCTTATATATGCAAACTTATTCAGTCATCATATATACGTTATTTATGCCCCACAGAAGTTTCAGAACTTCCACCTCACCCACTCTGTTCTGAAACTTCCTCTGCTGCAGTGAAATTACATCAGACAGAGGGAAGGAGCAGGTGGGAGGGTGGGATGTGCTCTTGCACAGGGTAACAGTCTATGAAGCTACACCATGGATTGGCTCTTGAGTAGTCCTCATTACCATAAAGGCGCAAAAACAACAGAAAAAAACGATTGATACATGTGGCCCAAAGTGTGTTCTTAGATTTGCATAGAGAAGGGTTAAAAACATGAATATTCATTGATATTATCCCTTCTCAAAATGTAGTACTAATAAGATATAAAGTGAATATTTCCATTATCTGTGAGGTGCAGCAGCTCCTGTGTGCAGCAAATGCTCCCGCAGCCTGATGGCTAAGAATCTGGAGATGGGGGAGACATTTCAGGGGGCTGTATCTCTGGTTCTGTGACTCATAGAACCTCACTTCTTTTTTCCTATGAAAGAAGAGAGTCTCCTCTTTTATATGAAAATTTGTGTTTCTAAAATGTAGGAAAACGGAGATATTTATATATAAAAATGGCACCTGATATTCTTACTTTAAACCTGAATATCTCTGGATCCAGAGCACCTAGAAACAAAATTCAAGATTCATTTGAAAGAAGAGATTCTCCCCTGGGGGCCCTGGGCAATTGCCACCTTTGCCTACCCACAGCGCGGCCCTGATGACAAGATCCTAGTGGCTTTAGCGGAAGCTGATTGACATTGCATGCTGTTATTGTGTTTCTCTGTTTTACACTCCTGCTTCTATAGGCCATATTTTAAAATTTTTCTAAATTGTTCTTCCTGGTGACATCATTTAAAATTCCATGCAATATACTGGAAGTCTGGAAATTCCAAATGTTCTAAATAATTGTAATTAACACAGAGACGCTATGAAATAGATTGACAGGACCCTGTAAAAATTCATATTTTTTGGGTTTGTAAATTATATATTTAAGTAGATGAGCACCAGATAATAATGGATTCCAGGTACATAGTATGTATATCGAAAATGTTACAGTTTATGTTTTATATGCAGATGTCACAGCATGTTCCATTTACGCATAGGGGCACTTTTTATGTGAGGGACATAATGTGGTGTGAGGGGTATATATGATAAGTATTGGCATGGTCAGTTGGGTTGTCAGAGGAATATGTAATGTATGTGGAGAACACAGTGGGGTTAGCAGTGTTGTAATGGGAATATATGACTTAGGGGCACAGCGAAGGACATTTGTGATCTAGAGAACGTTATACTGTGGTATCTGTAAGGGAGATAAGATTCAAGATGGTGAGGACATCTGGGTCACAAATTCTGCAGTGATAAGTTATGGCCTGATGGAGCAGATTGTCACCCGTAAGTTGCTGGACACCACTTTTGCCTGTACCTGATCAGTACTGTAGTCACTATGTGAGACAGCTTTCAGCATTCGTAGTGCCATTCACATAGTGTCAGTGAAAAGGTCTGCCTTCACAATCCAGTGCGATGTTGCCAGGCTGGAGCCTGTCATCAGTAATTTTTATGTCAGAATTTTATTTAATGAAGCTACACCATGGATTGGCTCTTGAGTAGTCCTCATTACCATAATTTAAGTTGATTTTAGAAGGAAGGAGGCCATGGATAACAAATATAGGAAGATTACATCACAGTGCCTTTGAGGGTAGATTTTATTTAAAGGGGTTATCCGGGTTTAAATTTTTTTTTATGGCCGGGCTGGGGAGGGCTATTTAAACATAATAAACATGTACTTACCTCCTACGGTGCTGCCGATGTCCCGCGCCGCGGCCCGTCTTCTCCGTGCGCCGGTTTCAGTAGAAGGGCGCACAGGGAGCTTCCGGATGCTCCCATGTGCACCATCTCCCAGCGCTTACAACGCTGAGAGATAGGGACGGATGGGAGGAGCCGTCCACAATGCGGACCGGAAGCTCCCTGTGCGCGGCTTCCGTGCCCCTGTTTGTTTACAGGGGCACGGATCGAAGTGACCGCGGCGCGGGACATCGGCGGCGCCGGAGGAGGTAAGTCCATGTTTATTATGTTTAACTATCCCTCCCCAGCCCGGCCATAAAAATTTTTTAAACCCGGATAACCCCTTTAAGGTAACACGAACACTGACGTGCAGCAGATCTTTTGCCTGGATCTTAGAAAGTCTTCTGTGGATTTACATAGCTTTCAAATAGTTTTGTGGTGTTACTATTTACTCTCTGGGGAATTATATTGCATTGAAATTGACATAGACAATGGCACGTTTATTTTCTGCTGTAGATCTGCAGCAGATTTATCTGAAAATCTGAAAGACAATCTGTGATAAACCTGTAATTACATTCTGTGGATTTACAACTCTGGCACACAGTTACGTTTCTGCACAGAAAATATTTACAACCTATCAATAACATTTATAGCATCATTACACTTCATGTGCATTCCTATGTACATATGTACAGCACCATGGATTTAATCGCTCCTCTTAACTGCTACGCCTTATTATTTTGTGGCTCTTCTTTGTACTCTCTCCAGCTCCAGGGCATCCTTTTTATGAACCGGTGCCCAGAACTGCTTCTATAGGCCATATTTTAACATTTTTCTAAATTGTTCTTCCTGGTGACATCATTTAAAATTCCATGCAATATACTGGAAGTCTGAAAAAAAACTCCAAATGTTCTAAATAATTGTAATTAACACGGAGACGCTATGAAATAGATTGACAGGACCCTGTAAAAATTCATATTTTTTTGGTTGGTAAATTATATATTTAATTAGATGAGCACCAGATAATAATGGATTCCAGGTACATAGTATGTATATCGAAAATGTTACAGTTTATGTTTTATATGCAGATGTCACAGCATGTTCCATTTACGCATAGGGGCAATTTTTATGTGAGGGACATAATGTGGTGTGAGGGGTATATATGATAAGTATTGGCATGGTCAGTTGGGTTGTCAGAGGGATATGTAATGTATGTAGAGAACACAGTGGGGTTAGCAGTGTTGTAATGGGAATATATGACTTAGGGGCACAGCGACGGACATTTGTGATCTAGAGAACGTTATACTGTGGTATCTGTAAGGGAGATAAGATTCAAGATGGTGAGGACATCTGGGTCACAAATTCTGCAGTGATAAGTTATGGCCTGATGGAACAGATTGTCACCCGTAAGTTGCTGGACACCACTTTTGCCTGTACCTGATCAGTACTGTAGTCACTATGTGAGACAGCTTTCAGCATTCGTAGTGCCATTCACATAGTGTCAGTGAAAAGTTCTGCCTTCACAATCCAGTGCGATGTTGCTAGGCTGGAGCCTGTCATCAGTAATTTTTATGTCAGAATTTTATTTAATTAGATGTTTGTTTTTTTAGTTCATAATTAAATGGACATGATACCATTTGACATAAAACGACTTAGGTATAGAAACCTAATAAACCCATAATAATTTTGGGTTGGGGGTTTTTTTTGGTTTATAGTTATGAGCAACACCCCTGACAATGCATAGGTTAGGTGGTTGTTACGAATAGAGCCCTCTCCTTATCAGGAGCTATCTAGTGAGCATGCGCAACTCACTCAGAAGCTACTGACTTTTTAAACTTTGTAATTGCAGCCGTAAGTCACTGCCTGGTAAGGCTAGAGTTAACATGTGAAATGTTATTAACCAATTATATCCTTTGTACTATTGTAAAATAAGCTGGAAGCTGAAAGTGGCGCAACCCTTCCTGCAGACCAGCTATCTCCTACCAGCTTTCCAGCCTGCTGAAACTCCTGCTGTTGATTTTTAGACTGTTGAATGCTGTTTGAGTAAGAATAAAGAACCGTGAGTTGATTTGCACAATGTGCCTCCATTTTACCCCTGTATCAGGCTGCTTCACCATCATGGGCTCCCCATCCTCCATCATCCAGGGATTTCCATATACACCTCAAGGGCTGCCGCAGGCAGAAACCTCCTTTATCAGCGTCTCCCTCTACTTTTCTTACACACACCACCAGCTGGAGACCTGCCAGGCTATAGGCCCGTCCTCTGGTCCCAATAACAAGCGCTGTGACCATAGCAGGCCCAAGGCCGCATAAACCAGCCATATCGGCAGGGCCGGATTAAGGTTGGTGGGGGCCCTTGGGCGCAAAATCTGGTGGAGGCCCCCACTGATATATATTTGCTGTATGTGCGTACCCCCATTCAGTATATACAGCATATACCCATATATATATAAATTTAAATGTACACACATATATGCGTGTATAAATACAGTATATGCATCTTATGCATCTATACACAGTAGATGCATATATGACTATATACACAGTATATACACAGTAGATGCATATATACCCGTATACACAGTATATACACAGTAGATGCATATATACCCATATACACAGTATATACCAGGAGATGATAATATCCATTATACACAGTATATACACAGTAGATGCATATTGCCTTATACACAGTATACACATAGTGCATATAGACCCATATACACAGTAGTATACACAGTGAGAAGATTATTACCCATATACACAGTATATACACAGTTAGAGGCATATATACCCCATATACACAGTATATACACAGTGGATGATATCCTCATATACACCGTATATTACCAGGAGATGCATATATACCCATACACACCATTATACACAGGAGATGCAATATTACCCAATATACACAAGTAATCACAGAGATGCGTATATACCCATATACACAGTATATACACAGAGATGAATATATGCCATATACACAGTATATACACAGAGATGCATATAACCCATATTACACAGTATATAACACAGGAGATGCATATACACCATGATACACAGTATATACACTATAGATGCATATATGCCATATATACACAGTATATACACAGTAGATGAATATATAACCATATACACAGTAATACACAGGAGATGCATATATACCCATATACACAGTATATAAGAGCTATAACAAGTAGTATATATACAGTATGATGCATATATACCATATACAGAGTCATATACACAGTAGATGATATATACCCATATACACAGTATATAACACAGTAGATGCATATATACCCATATACACAGTATATACACGTGAGATGCATATCATACCTATATACACAGTATATACAAAGGAGATGCATATATACACAATATACACACAGTATATAACAGGAGATGAAATATATACCCAATACACGATTATAACAAGGAGATGCATAATACCCATATACACAGTAGATGCAATATCTACCCATATACACAGTATATACACAGGAGATGCATCATATATACCCATTACACAGTATATACACAGGGAGATGCATATCTTACTCATATACACAGTAGATGCAATATACCCATATTATACAGTAGATGCATATTCGCCTATACACAGTATGTACACAGTATGTATATATACCCAATACACAGTAGATGCATTTATACCCGTTTGTACATGCATATATACTCAGTATTGACAGTATATACAATATACGTATATGATTTAAAATGTACAATATATGTAAAGTATATACCATACAGTTATATACACATTAAATAACAGTATATACACAGGAGATGCATATATACCATAATAACACAGGAGATGCATATATACCATCTCCAAAAGTATATACACAGGAGATTGATATATACCCAGATACACACAGAATATATACATTACAATTACACAGAGATGCATATATACCATATACACAGTTATTACACAGAGATGATAATACCCATATACACAGATCTACAGGAGATGCATATATACCCATATACCAGTATATACACAGGAGATGCTATAATATACCATATACCCAGTATACACACGTCCATATACACAGGAGATGCATATATACCCATATACACAGTATATACACAGGGAGATTCATATATACCCATATACACAGTATACACAGGGAGATGCATAATATAACAGTAGATGCATATACACCATATACACTAGTAGTGCATATATACGCCTATACACAGTATGTACACAGTAATGCATATATACCCATAACACAGTTAGATGCATTTCATACGCTGTACATGCATATATACACAGTATATGCACCACAGTATTATAAATAATACACAGTATTATGTATTTAATATGTACATCATATAGCTACACAGTATATACCATATACACAGATATACACAATAAATCACAGTATTATACCATATACACAGTATATACTACATAAATACACAGTATATACCAATATAAACAAACACATATAACACATATAACACTAGTAGATAACTAAACAGATATACACATATACACAGTATATACCCTTATACACATAGACACAGTATTATACAGTTATAACACATATACACCGATTATACACTGTATATACACATATACAAGTATACAAGTTAACAATATACACTATATACAATGACCACGTATACTCATGTATATAACATATACACGAGTATATACACTGTATATACACATAACTACACAGTATATACACTGTATATTACACTGTATATAATGTATAACACTGTGTTATACACGTATATACACTGTAGATACACTATAGACACAGTATATTACACAGAAATACACAGTAATATATACCCATAACACAGTATATACACATAAATACACAGATCAATTACCAACATACAAACAAATACACTATACACTATATACACAGTATACATATACACATGTATATACACACGTCTACATGTATATAACATATACACAGTATTAACTGTATATACCACATAGACACAGTATATACACTGTATATACACAGATACACAGATATACATGATATATACACATTACAGTACAGAAATAACACAGAATACACTGTATAAACAATAACGTATATAGCATACACATATACACAGTATATACACTGTATATACACAGTATATACTGTATATACACTGTTTATACACAGTATATACACTGTATATACACATATACACAGTATAATGTATATACTGTATATACACGTATACGATATATACACTGTATATACACTGTATCTACACATATACACAGTTATACACTGATATACACATCATATAAAGTCTATACACTGTTATAACACAATACACCAGTATACTACAATGTATATACACATATACACTGTATATACACGTATATACACATATACAACATGTATATAACATATACCAGTATATTACACTGATATATACAATCTAACAGTATATAAACTGTTATATACACTGATATACACAGTATATAAGTATACAACTGTATATAACAGTATATACACTGTATATACACAGTATTACACTGTATAAAGTAACACCGTATAACACACAAATAAATACATATGTATATACTTACCTCTTAGGGTGACCGGCCGTGAGCTTCAGGAGGTGTGTTCAGGCGTGGTGGGGGGTCTCTTTTGGTTGTTGTTCGGCTGGGAGGGGGTCGGCGGTGCTTGTTCAAGGGGGGGGGAGGCGGAGGGGGGGTGTCGCTTGTTCGGACGGGGAGCGGGGGCGAGGTGGTGCTTTTCAAGAGTGGGGGGCGGCGATTTGTGGGGGGGTGACGGGTGCTTTTTCAAGCGGGGAGCGAGGGGGGGGGAAGTCGGTTGTTGGGGGGGAGGGGAGGGGAGGGGAGGGGGTGATGGTTGAGAAGGGGGCGCGGGCTTGCTTGTACTGGGCGGGGGTTGATGTAACGGCCCATGAACGGCGGGGGATGGGCGGGCCGGCAGGTGGTCACCTGTGCGCGGGGCTCGTTGTTCGGAAGGGGAGGGAGGGGGGGCGGGTGGCTGCCTGTTAGAGGGGAGTGGGGGGGGGGGCGGGGCAATTGAGCGGGGTTACGTGGTTCTTGTTTAGGCGGGCCGGCGGGGGTGGTTGCTTGCCACACATGCCTGGGGATGGGCGGGCGGGAGGCGGGTAAACTGTGCCGAGGGGCGGCGCCTTGGAGGTGGGAGGCGGTTTTGTCACCTGTGCTGAGGGGGCGGACCTGGGAGGTGGAGGCGTTCTCTGTGTGAAGGGAGGGATGAGCGGGGAGGCGGTCACTGAGTCTGGAGGCGAGGGCAATCTAAGGAGGGTGGAGCGGGGAGGTGCGATCTGGTGGGGGGGCCCTAGGCGGGGGCAAATGGTGGGGGCCCCGGGGCTCGAGCCCCGGGAGCCCCGCCTATAATCCGGCCCTGCCATATCGGTATTCTGGGCCCCAGCTGTCTACAACCACTGAAGAAAGTCTATAAAAATGATGTACTAGGAAAGAGTTGGCCCCAAAAGGTTTGCTAACAAAAGCCCAGTGTCACGGGTGCTCCCGCGATCCCTGTCTCGGATCACGAGCGCACCCGTGGCCCTTCTTGTGCCCCCACTGCAGCCACTGCTCTGGACTGACCTGTCCCTGCTCCTGCTATCCTCCGGACTGTCGTGCGCACGCGGCCCTGCCTCCTAGGGCACACCATTGATTGGTGCGCTAGCTGGAAACCTCCACCTTATAATCCGGCACCTCCCTTCCTGCTCTGCCGGATCTTTGTGCCTCACAGCCTTAGAAAAAGCTCCCCAGCAATATTCCTGTGTTCCTGTGTATTCCTGCTTTCCTGTGTATTCCTGCATTCCTGTGTGTTCCTGCGTGTTCCTGCGTTCTTGTGTGTTCTTGCTCCAGAGTCCTGTGTTACCAGACTTCCTACGTGTTCCTGCGTTACCAGACTTCCTCCGCATTGCTGTGTTCCTGTGTCCCGTGTGCCTGGGTTCCGTTCCCAGCTGCCTGGACTCCCATTGCTGATCCCAGATTGGACTTGACCCTGGATCTCTGCCGCCTGCTCTGACCCTGTGCATGGACCCAACCACGAAACTGTCATCTGTTAAGGTACCTCAGCTGCCACCGCAGGCTAGTCACACCTGTGGAACGACCTGGGTGGTACCCAGCAAGTCCATCCCACTTTGCGGCAGGCTCTGGTGAAGACCAGGTTCCACTTAGACTCGGGTCCCAGGTGTCGGCTGGTATCACCTCCTGCAGTGGTCCAAAGGATCCACTGACCCTGACACCCAGGAGGCAGCCTTGATCCTATTACATGTCCCCTTACAGTAATGTTGTATCTCCCTATGCCAGTTAATAGCCATAGAGTAAAATAAAGTTGTGTTCCAGGACTTCAGTCCTTAAAGGAAATCTACCATTTTAAAATGGTCATTCTGACTTTAAAATACAGTTACGCAGCACTAGCTAAGCCGATACTGGAGGTGGTCGTAATAAGCCATGGAAATACGCAGTTTCGATGAAAAATCGATTTATCAATAGGTATATGACCCCATTCGGTGCTCCTCGGCCCCTGACACAGGGCACTTGGCACTCGGGCATAATGATAACAATGTACACGCCTTGCATCACCAAGCTCTCGGGAGCATTGGCACATGCGCACTGTATCTTCATTATGCGCGGCCATGCGAAATGAAGATGTAGTGTGCATGCGCCAGTGCTTCTGAGAGCTCGGTGACGTCACTCAGTGAGGGAGGGTAGGGGGGGTGAAGTTTCAAGCACGCAAAGTGCATGCATTGTTATGATTAGGACCAAGCGCCAATCGATTTTTCATCGAAACTGTGGATTTCCGTGCCTTATCACGACCACCTCTAGCATCGGCTTAGCGCTGTGTAACGGTATGTTTAGGTCAGAATTACCATTTTAAAATGGTAGATTTCCTTTAAGGTATTGTTCATCTTTTTTAAAACACTAGTTATGGACCCATGTAAAATAAAATAAAAAATATCATGTTTTTAAGTCCTGTGTTGTAAGGATACACGGGCAGATTCCACCCTATTCCCTGAAAGCAGGGGGATTGAACATGTTCAAGGTGTTTCCTCCAGTGATGTAATTGCCCTTATATGGACCATTACATCACCAGAGATCTCCCTGAGCTTATGCTCTGTGGAGGCCAGGAGGGTGGATGCAATTCCAGTAGTGAGCAGGATGGAAAGATGTATCTTGCTCCTTCTTTCCATCCTTTGCTTCCCACAGTTTGCAACATATACTGTGTAGACGTAGGAGAAAAAGGTGCCTCTGTCTGCCAGTATAAGTCTAAGGATATATGGTCATATGGGAACTTACCCGATGTATATACAAAGCATATCAAAAAATGAGATCTGAACATAACCCAACAGACCCTATAGTGCAAACGATAAGAGTTTTGTATCAATTAGTAAATTAGTAAAGTAAATGACATGTACAATATTCGACTAGGTGATATGAGCACATTCTGTAACTACTTTCTCTTGACACATTTCAACTGCCTGGCAAAATCTGATTTGTTCTTAAGTCATAATCAATGTAAGGGAAAGAAAAAGCCTACACATGCCATCACACAGATGCCAGACATGTGGTCAGGGTAATATCGTCATCATGTCTAGATCAAGCACGATCACACACATTGTCACTGGCATTGCGCCTGCCAAAGCAGTCAACACACTTGTTTTTTGGATAGTAGTTCATTATTTGAAATTTGAAGATTATTTCACAGAAATGTGGGTCTGGAATTGGTCTGGCCTGTGGTCTGTAATAATATTTATTTCCGTGCAACAACCTACACTCAGTCTAGCAAAATAAACTGGTTGAAAGTTGCAGACTTCCTTCTGATCAAACGTCTGCTTTCAGATGTTAGCCTGACCAAGCCCAAACGGCAAAACTCTCCAACATGTGGTTCTGAGGCCAGGACAAACAAAAACAACCGATGAATCCACTTAATAAATGAAGGTTTGTCAATAACAGGTAGTGATTTGGAAAATTACTATTTAACCCCCCCAAAACCAATTAGTGCTTGTCAAGTACACACATTTACATTTTTCATCTCATGAACTCAGATTTTGTTAAAAAGTTATTCCTTCTATAGTTGTTACCATACAATACATTTTGTTATTTTAATAAATGTATATAAATACTGTATATATGTTATTATATAAATACACATATATATATATATTTTTTTTTATGTAAAACACACCCAACATATGCATATTGCCATGAGGTACAACATGGTCTATGTGTTTAGCATAATATTTGGTCTCTGTGTTCAAATTCATCAAAATGATCTAATAGTCAATTAGTTATTTTTAATTATGGCTTACAAAACAATATAAAAAATTACATTAAAGGACTTCTAACATTAAAATCAGGCATTATAAACCAGAGGTACTGACTCATAGACCCAGGCACTGTAAATGTGGTAATTTTCATATATTTGTTATCTATGGACTCCTTCCTTCTAAAATCAACTTTTAAAATTATGCTAATGAGCCCAAAGAGATTAGGGGGGTGTTACCCTCCCCCCTGCTTTGCTTCACAAGTTTTACGCTCCCCCCTGCTCCTTCAGAACTTTCCTCCCACTTCTGCCTGACGTAATCTTACTGAAGCAGTGAATCTGCAACACCGAAAGGCTCTGGGAATGGCCCAGAGCCGTTCTGGCTAATTAGTATAATTTTAAAAGTTGATTTGAGAAGGAAGAAGGCAATGGATAACAAATATAAGATTATGAAGGACAGCACGGTGGCTGATTGGTTAGCACTACAACCTTGCAGTGCTGGTGTCTTGGGTTCAAGTCTCATCCAGAGCAACATCTGCAGAGGGTTTGTATGTTCTCTCAGTGATTGTGTGGGCTTCCTCTGATTTCCTCCCACACTCCAAAACATACTGGTCAGTTGATTAGATTGTGAGCCCCAGGGGTATAGGGACTGATTTGGCAAGCTCTGTGCAGCGCTGTGTAATCTGCAATTATTATATAAGATTACCACAGCCCCAGTGCCTAGATCTATGAGTAAGTTTCCTTGGTTTATTATGCTTGATTTTAATGGTAGATTTCCTTTGTAAAGGCATAAGAACTACAAGTCTAGAAATGTGTTGACATCATCAAATTTTTTTTGTACAATGTTTCCATGATTTCATCATGCAAAAGTTCTAAAAACATATAACAAATTATACAAATTTGGACTCTGACCTACAAAATAAAGTGTATATGTATTTATACCGCATTGATTACAATTGTTCAAATAAGTGTCAGAATTAAATTTGTTCACTATTTCGCCCAGATGAGGGACAGTAAATGTTAATTAATAAATTTATGGCACAAAATGGTGCCATTAAGAAAATCAACTCAACCTGCTAAAAACAAGCCCTCATATGACTATTATGACTAAAAATGTAAATAATTATGGCTTTCAAAAGGTGAGGATGAAGGAAATGATTTGTTTAGATATCTTAACCCAAAACAGGCTTGCCGCTAAGGTATTGGGGCACATTTACTTACCCCGCCACTGGAGTTCACCGAAAGTGCATTGTCCGACTCGAAAGCACTGTGCCACAATTCACAATTCAAGATTGTGCGCCCGATATCCTGCATGTGTCGCTTCCCCACTCAGGTCTGACAGAGTTTACCATCTTTTTAGTGGTGCGTGTTAGGGCTAGCGACACAATTTGAAAGTTAAATACCGCACTCAGTCCGAATCAGTTGGATCGTCTGACTGATGCCCAATGTGTTTTGCATGGAAGTCAGTGCAGTTGCGCCAAAATAAGGTCCGCGTGTGACACAATGGCAAAGCACCCGCTACTTAAATACCTGTGCAATCCCAATGAAGATAGGGCACAGTCTGAAAAAGTGTGTTGCAAGTATATGTGCCCCATTATATTATAGATCAATATTGTACCCCATTGTATAATATAGTAATATATAGAATATACTTCTAATATACACAGGCAGTCCCCTACTTAAGGACACCCAACTTACAGATGACCCCTAGTTAAAGGCGGACCCCTCTGCCCACTGTGACCTCTGGTGAAGCTCTCTGGATGCTTTACTTTAGTCCCCAGCTACAATGATCAGCTGTAAGGGGTCTGTATTGAAGCTTTACTGATAATTCCTGGTCACATTGCAGCTAAAATTTTAAAAATCCAATTGTCACTGGGGCAAAAAAAAAAAAATTTTGTCCGCAGCTACTATTATAAAATATACAGTTTTGACTTACATACAAATTCAACTTTAGAACAAACCAATGGACCCTATCTTGTACTTAAACCGGGGACTGCCTGTATTCTAATATAGAAATATAGTACATTATTATGAAATCTACATGCCAGTTACATTCTCACTACATGTATTTTTTTAATGGGCTGGAACATACAATATCACGTATCAGCAGTTGCTGTGCCTTCTATAATCAGCTGTGCCCTCTATAATTCATAAAAAGGTTACCTCTACAAAGCATCTAATAGCCCTTTAAAGAATATTTCTATATCACACATAGGATGGAACATTCCAAAATTGAGGAAAAAAAGAAACTAGCCCCAGAATACTGCGGAGCACAGTCTGCAGTGATGGTTCATATTGCTCTAAACACAGATCCAAGCTGGAAGTGATATATAAGTTATTTGTTTTTATTTTATTAGGGTATTTTTGCATGCATGAGCACACATCCCTTTACACATATAGGTCATGATAATGGCACTATAAAGTATAATGTAATACAACATCTAATGACTGTAGAGAGAAGTAGATTTAACCCTTTTGTACCATCTGTGTTTTTCAAACTCTAGATCTGTCACTTGTTTCCTTCAGGGACATGGCTGACATATTTCCATATGGCTCAGTGTAATACAACCGATGTAAAATCATGTTCAGAAAGATTAAGCTAAGTTTTCCATCTGTGTGTGAAATAAAAGGGTTGCATAAAACTATGCAAACAATCTGTAAAGTGGGAAATTTTTTGAGGTCCAAGAAATTCTATGTTCTGGATAAAGAAAACTTCTTTTATATTTAAATATAATATGTACATGATCATTTAGCCAGTGTGGTTGCCAGGATCTGGCCCTGACACATGTACAGTATGGATGAAGTCCAATGTAGACACAAGTAGATCTCTAGGCATGTTGAGAAACTATATCTCACCATTCCTGGAATTAGTGACCCACCACAGGAATAGGGTAATTGTAAACTGCCAACCACTGACATTTCCTAACATAATCAAGTGTCCAGGTTTCCTTCAGCTATGGTAAAGGACAATATGTATAAGACATCCAAATATATAACGGGACAGTACAATGCTGGAACTTAACAGGAACCTGATCTGAAAATAATATTGATATGCATTAGCAATTAAAACCTTTCTTCTCACATTTATGAAACCTAGATTTCTCCGGGATGAAACATGCAAGGAAATAGATATATTGGACCCCATTAACAGGGTTTGTTTGACTGTATGATACACACTCTCTTACGCTGTGATGTATGGCTACATAAGACCTTTATAGATATACTTCAGATTGATGAATTGTAATCTGTGCTACTGTGGAGATATGTGGTCATTTGTACGTCCCCGGGTTACGTACAAGATAAAAGAGTCAAACCTAAATTTTATTATAAATTAAATTTTTAATATAAATCAGTAAAATATCATCCTAACAAGGACAGTACCCTCTATAGATCCCTAGCTGCAAACCCACACCATCCCACGTGGGTTTCTGTTTCTAGTAACTAAAAACAATAGAAAAAAGATGGTATTGAAAGTTCACCTGCCTGTGGTTCGTTCATATATTGTTTTCTTTGGGACCGTGCACGTGGAGCAAAGGCTGGTCCAGTTCCAGAGACATGAATCAGAGAAAGTGAAAAGCTTCCAGCACTGGCACATTGGAAAATTGTGAGTAAAATTCCAACTTCTTTATTTCATCTTGTTAAAATCTTTCTTTAAAAAAGCTTATAGTCCATCACGTTGGAAAAGAGATTGCGGGTTTTTCAAAGAAAGATTTTAACAAGATGAAATAAAGAATTTGGAATTTTACACATAATTTTTCAACGTGTCAGTGCTGGAAGCTTTTCACTCTTCTCTGATTCCATTTCTAGTGCATATAACATTGAAATCAAGGGATAAGTTGGAGTTGAAACATGGATGGGCTTATGGGGGGCTGTGGCAGTGCCGCACACACCCACTAATGGAAATCTCATGCAGCTACGCAGTAAATCATACTGGCAGTATGATTTAAATTCTGTTGCTGAGTGTAAGTGAAATACCCCTATTGACATATGTGTAAAAAGGAAAAAATTGGGCTTAATTGGTGCGCTGGTAACCTAAAGGTACAAGCATAGACAATTCCAATCTGACCTTCAAGACTTTAGGGATAACAAAGTTTATTCCTCTGTAGGGCAAGTTCCTTAGCCAGAACTTTGACTCCTCTTCCACTGACACTGAAACCTCTGACGTAGACAATAAAATACCAGGGGAAGGACCAGGGGGAGAGGAAGGGGTCAAGATAGGGGGAAAAAGCCTGCTACACCAGGTGCAGGAGTCTACCCTCTCAGGAACAGGAGTACAAGTACAAAGTAAATATTTGTCTGTTAGCTTGCTGTTTGAAATAAGAATGTGATTAGAGTAATTTTTAAGTGATTTGTACTGCATTTCTAAAGTAATATTGTTCAGTAAATATATTTGTCTAAATACATACTTTAGCATTTTTGCATATCTGAAGAAGGAGGGGCATCCTCCGAAACATCACTAATAGCCAGAGCTTCTGGTGTCTCGGTGAAGCCCTGAGGAGTCAGTGTGGACTTTTGTATACGTATGGACGCATTGGAATATGAAAGACTTTGGTGATGCACCTTTATATTTATGTGCATTTGTTGAAATATAAAGACAAAATGAATAATGAATATGGTAGGCTTTACTATTTACTTGACATTTAATGGTACAAATCTGCGCCAGAGCAGCTCCCACCACTAACACAACACAGATAATCTCTGCCGTACTTTTACAGATATTGAGATAGGTGTACTGAGTAAGGGTCTATTGTTTGTGCCCAGTTCTGATTTTGCGCCTAGAGTAAGTAAAGGAGTAAAGGATGTACATCTTTTTGCCAGGAAACTCAAGTGGCATAAATATATAAGTCAGCAAGCCACAAAACAAAGTAAAGAGTTGGGCATCCCAACTGAGTAACTGGCAGATGTCCACCTTTTGTTTAGCCTCGAACAAGAAGGGAACCACATTGGAACTGGGACTGGACCATTTACTGAATTAAGGAATAAAAATAACAGTTTACCCCTTCTGTTGATGTGTCTCTTATTGATGCATTTACAAAGCTAGTGTGTGATGAACTAAAAACTCATCTTGAATAATGATGGATATACCATACTTTCTAGTAGCCCTACAAAGTGTTTTCTGGGGGAACTCAAAATTATCCTGAAGGAAGCACAGGATAAAAACTAATATCAGTTTATGTTACCAACCCACCTTGTTGTAGCCACATTTTATGGACTCCCTAAAGTCCACAAGACCCATTGTGTAGGGGATGGGGAGCATTACTCAAAATGTTGGGATCTACCTGGATCTGATTCTGAAACCGTTTGTGATGGCATTGTCATCACATACATGTGATACTCCTGACCTTTTAAAAAATTTGAAAGGATAACAATTAATGAACATCACTGGCTGGCGAGTATTGATGTTGAGTTTTTATACTCATCAATCCCTCATTGGGTAGGTCTAAAAGCCATTGCCTTTTTCATCAAGATGAGGGGTTGTCAGTATTGGGCCCACAATAATCTCCTTTTCCAATTGCTTGAATTTTCTTTGACCAAAAACTACTTCCACTTTGATAACATATACTACCACCAGCTCAGGGGCACGCTGATTGGGTGGTCTTGTGCCCCCACGTATAATGAGAATATTGTGAATACTAGTAGAGATGTGGGCCCGATGCATAGATGCATGTAAAATTTTTGGTGGGGACTCTTTAAGCAACACATTATGATCCCTGTGTACTGACAATGTGGTTAGATTATCAGGGAGCAGGTTCAGCTTCTTTTTTATTTAGCTTCTGAACATTCTACTGGTATCATGACACATAGAAAAAGAGCTGAGACAGATCAGAGATGAGAGATGATGGTATCCATAAGATGGATATAACACACAATGAGACACTACTAACTCTGGGCTCAGAGCCCCTGCTTGCTGTATCTTCACATGCTGTTACATTGTGCAAGCAGCAACTCCCTCTCCCACTACTTGCTGAAACTTCCTCTGCTACCTTGAGATTACATCAGGCAGAGGGAGGGGTAAAGTGCTTGGACAACAGGGGGAGAAGGAGGGAGAGTGTAAGAGCCTGTGAAGCAGCAGCACAGAGGGGCACAGTTAGTGGATCTATGAGTAACTGTCCCTGGTTTATTATACTTGATTTTGAAGGTATATTTACCTCTAAATGGTGAGATACACTCAAACATACACTTTCAACATTTTGAACGACAATTGATTTATTGAACCTTCTCTAGCCCAGAGTTCAAAAGGATCTCTAAGGAACTTTGGCAAGTATTATATCATTTATAAATCCATTGTTACATAACTTACATTGTGACTGCCTCCTTTCAACGCTACAGTAAAAGCAATTCCAAATAAGCACAAAAAGCTTTATTGGCAGTGAAACTGTGTTATTTTTTCAAAGGAAACTGATTCATAATTGTGTCGCCCTTAGTAGTTTAGTTCCCAAGAAGGCAGGGTGTTTTCTCATAGAATTTACAGTAAAATCAAAACAATTAACCCCAAGAAAGTCTCAACATAATATTAATAATATTAATAAGATTCATTAAATTAATTAATTACACATGCAAAATGTTTTCCTGCCAAAACTCATCACACTAATTGAACGGGAATGGTGGGGATTAAAGAAAAAATTCCAACTGCTACAATGGAGTACCACCTGCAAAGTATCGAAGCTTGTAGATCTGTTATAAGGTTCTTTTAAACCCCTTAACGACCTCTGTTTCGACTTTTTATTATGGTTAATATGGGTACTTCTTCTGATGCAACGCCTTTCTATGGCACCACATGAGAAAAAGTCTGCAGGACATTGCATCCTGCTCACTATCAGCCAGGATCAGAAAAGCTTTGATGCTGAGTATTTAACTCCTCAGACACCATGGTGGAACATGGACCTCAGTGTCTAAGTGGCTGCAGAGGGAACTGTATGAGTATTGACCCAGAGATTTTTTTTTAATTTAGGTTCAGCGATAAACATCAGATTTACATTCTTTTTAAAATATGCTGCACAGAAAGGGTAAATAAAAGGTCACCAATAGGATATTTAAAACACAAAATTGTGCTATTAAAAACTACATTTTGTACTAATTAAAATAAGACCCCATGCAACTAGTGACAGAAAAATTAAAAAGTTAGAGAAGGTAGATCACATTGGCCACAATTATTAAAGGGAACCTGTCACCAGGGACCTCATTTTCACTAAAGACAGATTGTAAAAGCCCATGACACCTGCAGTGCAAAAATGCCTCTTATAAGCATTTGCATTACAATATAATTGTGTGTTATAACTTACCTTGCACCTTGACAAAATACTGAGGTAGTCACAGGGGTTGGGCTTTGGTTTGGATGCATCTCTAAAAACAATATGTGATTTGTCTGTACTGCAGCCTGTCTACATCTTTGTACTCCTGTACAGCTCCTCCCTCTCAAACTGATGTCAGCTCACCAGGCTGTGATCTGTGAAAGAGCAGGAGGGAGGAACTGTACAGGAGCACAAAGGTGGGGGCCAAGCTCTGAGGAGTAACTCAGACAAGTCACATGTTGTTTTTTGAAATGCATCCAAACCAAAGCCCAACCCCTGGGACTACCCCAAGATTTTGTCAGGGTGCAAGGTAATAATTTCTTTATTTATATAGCGCACACAGATTACGCAGTGCTGCACAGAGCTTGCCAAATCGGTCCCTGTCCCCAATGGGGCTCACAATCTAATCAAGGTAAGTCATAACACACAATTATATTGTAATGCAAATGCTTATAAAAGACAGAGAGGCATTTTGCACTGCAGGTGTCATGGGCTTTTACAATCTGCCTTTAGTGAAAATGAGGTTCCTGGTGACAGGTTCCCTTTAACCCCTTCACGCTCTGTGACGGATATATCTGCCACAGAGCTATGAAGGGTGTATGAAGAGGGCTCAAGGACTTGTTCTGGCTGCCGCCAGATCGTCACTCCCCCGAACATCATCAGGGGCACCAATCGGTTGCCATGACAGCCTCTGATCTTCGTCAGACCCGAGGCTGCATGGTTTCTGTATATTCGTTACAATAAGCCAGTGGCTCATTGTAATGAATCATATGAAAAAACTGCATATTCTGCAATACGGTAGTATTGCAGTATATGGTAGGAACAATCTGACCATCTAGGGTTAATGTACCCTAGAGGGTCTAAGAAATAGTGAAAAAAAGAAAAAAAAGTGTAAAAAATTAATAAAATATTAAATTCAAATACCCCCCCTTTCCCTAGAACTAATATAAAATATAATAAACAGTAAAAATCCCAAACACATCAGGCATCCCAAAATGCCCGATCTATCAAAATATGAAAACTGTTATATTTGGCTGTGACATCCAAAATGGGAAATGGCGCATGACATAAAAAATTTTATAAAAAGTGATCAAAATGTTGCACAGTCCTCAAAATGGTAGCAATGAAAACGTCCCCAAACGTTCCCGCTCATTTCCCAAAAAATTTACAATTCACACAGCTCCTTACAGTGAAGTATGAAAATGTTATTAGCGTCATTTAATTTTTGAAAATGTATTAAAATGCAATAAAAACTATATAAATTTGGTATCACCCTGATCGTACCGAACCAAACAATAAAATAGAGGTGTTATTTGGAGCGCAGAGTGAAAGTCGTAAAAACCGAGCCCACAAGAACGTGACGCACATGCATTTTTAATTTTTTTTCCACAATTGGAATTTTTTTATTGCTTTCCAGTACACGACATGGAATAATAAATAAAATCGCAGGAAAGTAAAATTTGTTACGCAAAAAAATAAGCCCTCACACAGCTCTGTACATGGAAAAATGAAAAAGTTATGGATTTTTGAAGGTGGAGAGTGAGAAATGAGTGAAAAAAAACCCTGCGTTCTTAAGGGGTTAAAGAGTCTGCACCAGTTTTCTGTCTGACTTCAGTCTGCACTGAAAAGAACGTGCAAACTGCTTGCACATGTATTTATAAAGTGTCTGTGCCATTTTTGTGTCATGACTGCACTGTGGCCAACAAAACAAAGAAAAAATGTGCACCTAAATGTACGTGTTAGTGTTTAGTCAGAGTTTGCGCCACATTTTTATTGACTTGCACCACAATTCTGTCTGTGCCGCAATTCTGCAGCATGAACAAAGTGCACCAAAAAATGGTGCACACTTCCAGAGTAGTGCCGGGGGCACCAGATTCATGAAGACTGTGCACCAGTTTGGATGAATCTGCCGTACTTTATACAGTCCAAGGGTACGTTCAGATGGCGGTTAGCCCGCCCTCCCGCCTCCATAGAAAACAGCGGCGCACGGCCGCACAAACTGGAACAGATAGAGTATGCTCTATCTTTTCCTAGTGTACAGCACGGAACAATGTCTGGCACCGTACTGCTGCTGGGTTGCCATTGACCTCTATGGGGACCTATATGCGGCCGCAAATATACATCCCCCAGACGGCCGTGTAAATGTACCCAAAGTTTGCATTCGTTTTGGTGAAAGTGAGCCATTGACTGAGAAAAACATCAAAATGGCCTGGGCATTAAATCAGGTGCAGAGATAAGAGGCTAAAGAGGATCTGTCAAATTTTTCCTGACACGTCTGTGTTTTATTAAATCAAGAATTTTCTATAAAATAACAATTCTGAACAGTCTTCAGCAATGAATGAACAGAATATCTAAGATCATGTTTCATGGACATAGGGAATGTTTGTCAGGCTTAGAGGTTGTGGATCCTCTGAACCACTGCGGACGATGGCACAAGCCACTACCTGGGACCGGAGTCTAAGTGGTACCCGGTTTTCACCAGAGCCCGCCGCAAAGCGGGTTGGACTTGCTGCGGCGTGGTACCACCAGGTCGTTCCACAGGCGTGACTTGTCCGCAGTGGCAGCCAAGGTCGAGGTACAGAATCGGCAGGCAATCTCGTAGTCGGGGTCGTAGCAACAGGTCAGGACAGGCGGCAAAGGAGCGTAGTCAGAAACGGAACTGGGGTCACAACAGGAAATCTCAAGAACAGCACAAGGCATCAAATACACGCTTTCTCTAGGCGCACCAGGCACAAGATCCGCAAGGGTTACAGGAAGAGGCAGGGTTAAATAGTTTAAAGGGAAAAGACCAGCGCCAATTAGTGGTGCGCTGGCCTTTTAAATTGCAGAATTGCCGCTCGTTGTGCCGACGTGCCTCTAGCAAATTTAGTTTGAGTCGAAGCTCTGTAACAAGGAAAGGCGGTGTCTGCTCCCAGATGGTTTTTAAGCTTGTACATACTCCCATCCAGCAGGAACATCAGAAGCCAGGGGTATTGAGGTAGAGGCGTGGCGAGGATGGAATCCATAGTGACAAAAATGGATCGGAACCCGCTGATGCAGAGTCCAAGGAGTATAGGAGAACTCCCCAAGGCAACAGTTGGACCAATCGTCCTGTACGGGCAGAAACAAGAGTGGCGTAGATAGCACGCCCAAGTCTGGTTACCTCTCTCCACCTGCCTTCCTCGACGTGGTATGATAGGCGGAAGAAGAGTCCAATTCACCTGTATTGATTACGAGAGAACGCCAAAATTTCGAGGACAAAACTGTACTGCCACGGTCAGAGACTATGTGTCGGGAAGTCCATGGAGTCGGAAGATTGGAACCCAAGACACTGGTCGAAACGACATGGAGCAGGCTGGCAAACCTGGCAGAGGATAAAGCGGCCATCTTAGAGAACCGTCATCCCACCCAGATGACGGTATTGCCTGAAGAAGAAGGTAGATCCGTGATGAAATCCATAGCAATATGAGTCCATGGAACTGGGTATCGGCAACGGCAGAAGAGAGACAGAAGCTTAAGACTGAAGGCTTATCCGGGCACAGGAAGTACAGGCACCCACCATCCCGGACATCCTCTGGCAGGTTGGCCACCAGTAGAATCGGGTAGAGAGGGCGAATAGAACGCTGGCACCCAGGATGCCCAGCCACACGAGCGCAATGTCCCAGGACAGATTCCTCCAGTAGCACAGGTCTACGTATGTCTTGCCAGGAGGTAATAGACGAAGATCCACTGGCGGCGGCCAGTACAGTCGGTCAGGAGAGATAACAATGACGGAACCGGTTCTTCCCAACACATCCGAAGCAGAGAGGGCGTCTGCCTTGATGTTCTCTCCGGCCGGACGGAAAGTGATGAGGAAAATCGAACCGGTGCGAAGAGAGTACCAACGAGCTTGGCGTGGATTGAGTCGCTGAGCAGTCTGGAGATAGAGGAGGTTTTTGTTTGTCGTATAGATGCTGACCGGAAAACCGAGCTCCCTCCAGGAGATAACGCCATCTTCTTAGGGCAAGCTGATCGCCAATAATTCTCCATCTCCTATCCCGTAATTCCTCTATGCGGAGGAAAAGAACTTGGAGAAGAATCCACAGGTGACTGTGCGGCCTTTGGGACCCTTCTGCGTGAGTACTGCTCCGGCCCCTACTGAGAGGCATCCACTTCCAGATGAAAAGGCTTTTCATGTCGGGACGCACCAGGACTGAGCCGAGGCAAACAAAGTTTTACAGTTCTTAAAGGCCTCCTCAGCTCCGAAGGCCAGAGTCGGGGATTGGCACCCTTCTTGGTAAGCGCCACAATTGGAGACACCAGAGAGGAAAAACGTGGGATGAACTGGCGTAAAATTCGCAAAGCCCAGAAATCGTGTATAGCGCGCATCCCTGCTGGCGAGCGCCCTGAAGAACCGCCAACGCTTGGCAGGATCCATACGAAGGCCTTTGTCCGAGATGACATAGCCGAAAATGGAATACTCTGTGATGGAACAGACACTTTTCGAGCTTGGCATAGAGACGATTGGTCCTATATCGACTGAGTACTTGCCGTACTTGGACTTGGTGGGGTCTCAAGTCCGAGAAAACACGAGGATATCGTCCAGATAGACCACCACACACGACATTAAAGCAAGTCTCTAAAGATGTCATTCACGAACTCCTGAAAACACTGTGCCTACAGAGTCCGAACGGCATCACCATATTTCAAAGTGTCTATCAACGGTGTATTAAAGCGGTCTTCCATTCATCCCCTTGGCGGATACGAATGAGGCTGTATCCCACGGAAGATCCAATTTGGAGAAGATCTTGGCTCCACGAAGGCGGTCAAAAACATCAGTGACCAATGGCAACGGATAACGGTTTCTTAACCGTGATTTTGTTAAGACCGCGATAGTCTATGCATGGTCGGAGTGTACCCGTCCTTTTGGTCACGAAAGAAAAAACCTCACCAGCCGGAGAGGAAGACTTGGTATAAATCCCCTTGCAGATTTTCTTGGATATAGTCCGACATGGCTTGGTTTCGTGGACAGAAAGCGGATACACACGACCTGTGGGGGGAAAGTGCCCGGCAACAGATCCACAGGACAATCGTAGGGACGGTGAGGTGGCAAACGTCTACAGCTTGCTTCTTTGAGAAGACATCACGAAGTCCTTAAAACATGCCGAAGACCCTCCAGGGCCTTAAGGGACACAGAAGAGGCCAGAACTGCCCAGGACGAGGCAAATCCACACACGAGATTTCAGTCGGGTCCCCACGAAGGATCTCCCCGTCTTCCAGTCAAGAACGGGTGCGTGGAACTGCAACCATGGGAGATCCAACAGGATGGAGATGTGGAACGTGGAAGCACATAAAAGGACAGGCTCTCCTTGTGCAGCACACCGACTTGCACAGACAGTGGCTTGTTGCTCGGTTAGTGGACCGGTCAGAAAGGATTTGTCCACTGACGGAGGAGATGACCACAGCCCTTCAAGACGGACCAACAGGAAGGTGATGCGGGAGACCAAGGGCGGCATCCATGAAGTTCCCGCGGAGCCTGAGTCCAGAAGGCAGAGACCTGTATCGGGTGCCGGTGCCCACGCTGAGAAGCCCGGTATCATCAAACGTGGGAGAAGCTTTGCCACCACTAGGGACGCTTCTCCAAGAACCCTAGGTGCTGGCGTTTCCCAAGGTTGGGGACGGATTGGGCAAGACCCCAGGAAGTGTTCAGGACTGGCACAGTAGAAGCAAGAGTTTCCCTGACGCCTTTGATTACGCTCGGGAAGAGAGTTGAGGCCTGTCCACCTCCATGTGCTCCTCCACGGGTGGTACATCAGGGGCTGAGCGGGTCTTTGAAAAGCAGGAGCCAGGCGAGGAAATCGTCATGGGCGAACTTGCGGTGCTCTAGGCGAATCCTCAGCACGCTCTCTAAATCGCACGTCAATCGGGTGGCTAAGGTGATAAGACCACCAGGGTAGACGGGGCAATCCTGAGCGGACCAGAGCATCTTTAATTGAGGAGAAGTCCTTCTGAAGGTTGCGGACAGGGCCGCAATCGTTCCAGGAGGTTCCGTGGCCAGGTACGGAACTGGACCGCATATTCTCCCACGGATGAGCCGCCCTGGCGGAGATTCAACAGCGCAGTCTCAGCAGGAAGGCCGCGTGCAGGCTCCTCAAAAACGGACGGAACTCCGCCAGAAATGCGATGAGATTGTCTGTGACCGGGGTCGTCTCTGTCCGCAGAAGGAGTGCCCAGGCCAGGGCGCCTTACCAGAGAGAGGCTGACGATGAAGGGCCACCTTGGATCGTTTCCGTGAAGAATTGAGACGGCATCAACTCAAAATGCAGGGAGCACTGGGTTTGAAGCCCTGCAAGACTGGGGCCACCATCATACTTCCGGCTAGACAGCACTAGCCTAGGTTCAGCGGCGGGAAGAGAGCCGGGTGTAGCGGGAGCCAATGGAGCTGCCTCAGGAACCTGTTGGTGTGCTGGGTGGCCAGCAGCTGCTGCAGCATGGGCGGTAACCTGTTCCAGCTGTTGGCGTTGAGCGACAGTCTCTCGGGATTGTTGACCCCGATGGCAGCCGGAGTCGGCCGAGTAGTGGAAGCGGGCAACCATGCGGGATCCATGGACCGGATCTTACTGTCAGGCTTAGAGGTTGTGGATCCTGTGAACCACTGCGGACGATGGCACAAGCACTACCTGGGACGGAGTCTAAGTGGTACCGGGTTTTCACCAAAGCCCGCCCAAAGCGGGTTGGATTGCTGCGGCGTGGTACCACCAAGCGTTCCACAGGTGTGACTTGTCCGCAGTGGCAGCCAAGGTCGAGGTACAGAATCGGCAGGCATCTCGTAGTCGGGGTCAGGCAGGAGGTCGGACGGGCAGCACAGGTTCGTAGTCAGAGTCGTAGCAAAGGTCAGGACAGGCGGCAAAGGAGCGTAGTCAGAAACGGAACTGGGGTCACAACGGTAAATCTCAAGAACAGCACAAGGCATCAAATACAGCTTTCTCTAGGCGCAAGGCACAAAGATCCGGCAAGGGTTACAGGAAGAGGTTAGTTTAAATAGTTAAAGTTGAAAAGACCGAGCGCCAATTGTGCGTGCTGGCCCTTTAAATTTGCAGAACTTGCCGCGCGCAGCTGCCCTAGCTGTAGCGGGGACTGCGCCGCAAAGCCGAAGGGACGGAGAGCTGCGGACGGAGCCGATGCCGGCGGGGCAGGAGCCGGGACCGTGTAGTAGCGCTTGGTGCGGCGCGCTGTGCGGGGGACCGACGGCACGGGTAGCCCAGCGCTCGCGACGGGGATCGACGGGACCACCCGTGACAGTACCCCCCCTTCGGCCTCCCCCTTTTTTGGGCTGGAGGAATCTCTGAGGTCCTGGTCGCAGGATATTGGTCCTCGGGCTCCAGGATCTCTCCTCTGGCCCGAACCCCTTCCCAGTCAACAAGAGGAACCGCTTACCCCTTACAGTCTTGGCATCAAGGATCTCCTTTCCCCCTCATAGATGTCAGAGGAGTCGGCCACCGGAGCAGGAGGAGACAGCTGTCGGGAAAAGCGGTTCAAGATGACAGGCTTGAGCAGGGAGACAATGTTAACAGAGTTGTCTATGTATTGAAAACATTTACAGGAGGAATAACAGACATAACACTCAATTCAGTATTTCAAGAAAAGCAACAGAATTGTTTTTTAGAATAAACCATATTTCGGGGTCACACAGGAAGCACCCAAATACCAGACCTGAATTTAATGTATAGATCCGCTCATCTCTTATTACAATTGCTTATTAAAATAAAACATGACAGATCTAAATCCTTCACTGTAGATGGAAAATGGCAGATATTGATGGCAATGGGACACCAGCGTGAGTAATACATAAGCTTCTTCCTTTTCAACCCAATGTTTGTGGCTATATATGACTAACAGAAACACATTGAAGAATAAATGACAGCACTTTGCCATTATTTATTATTTATATGCCCTCTTGAGGCTTATGGAGGTCATGAAGCACAGGTCTCAATTCAGGAATAACCCCCCTCCACCTCTTGCTCTTCCATAGCCAGTATCACTCATGCCGTGACACCATACACCTAAATGTTGTTTGTGTGCACATACATTTACAAATTCCATTAGTAAAAAATACTACATAGCAGAAAATATAACATTTAGTAGAATTCTGCTACATTTGAACAAGCCCTAAAGGTTACACAAGCAAAAATGAAAATATTAACCATTTATATTCTAGTTTGTTCATGTATTTCAATGTCTTACTGTACATATTACAGATTTATAATAGTTTGATAAATTACCAGGGGCACACACTGTAAGATATACAGGTAGATTCTATTATTTTCCAGTTTCCTCAGAGTATAACTTTGTAGACCTTGTACGCTTTGTAGACATAAATTACTACATGTAGAAGTTAATTGAAGTTAAAATTCTTGGAAAAATTCTTGCAGTTACTCATGTGATCTCCATTGGTAGATCCTGGAAGAAGCAAGGTCACATGAATATATTCACTAACTCAAGGTCAATTTAATTGCTAGGAAGGTGAACATTGATATTATTACTCATTGCCATGTTATCCAATGCAGAGAATTAAACTGAAGGGTGATTAATAAAGTCCAATATGTACAGACGACAAGGTGAACTTATTGTATCCCATTCAATATATTGTCAATGATAAATTAAGATGAATCTGTACATTAGATCTAAATGAATATTGGACATTGGCTTTTGGTGGCTTAGAGGATCCCTAGCCTGTGATCAATCCAGATAAGATAATTGATGACAGTCAGGTCACAAAAAATAATGAATGATATTTTCACAATCTATTTAGATATTTTTTTTACTACATCAGTGCCACTTCTATATGTAATATAATTCTTTTAAAATTAAGCTTCACTTAGGTGGATGGATAATGCCTTGTGATTTCTATAGAAGGAATGAAAAAATGTGCAATTCCTCATGCGCCTCACAATTTGCAACTTTTTGGCCCTTTTTCCTAATGCCTGCTACTTTAATAAAATGAACACAGCCAAGTGGAGCCAGTTATATTTACAAAAACTGACTGAAATCTGACAAGCTTAAATCTACAGCAGGCCATACAACATACCAGTCTTAATCCATTAGCCCCTCTATGTTTTTTCTGTTCTTTCTCCAGTAGTGGACAGTGTATCCAAAAGCATTCACCCCAAACATATAAGCTAACCCATTCTCAACCACCCATGCAGCTTTTGTCGCTGGTCACTAAGGGACCTTAGATTAGGCTAAGTTTTGCTTGGATCCCCCGCGCAGGGAAGAGCAGTGACTGCCCCTGAGGTAATAGTCTGGATTGGTATGACATCCAGTACTGTAACCATCTGATCTACATACCAGGTAAGGGACAGGGATCCCTCTGTCCTCTTACCGGAACACTACTATGCGATTCTGGGGCGCCGTCTGCTCCTCTGGATACCTGCAGACCTAATGAAAGTCCTTAGGTCTGTCCTCAGAATTGCCTGCTCGATCCTTGCAGTCTGCCTGTCAGCCTATGCACTTGCATGGTTATTGCAGTGCATTAGTATGAACAAGTGAAAAGATGATCACATGAACCATTACAGTACAAATAAAAAAGTAATAAAACGATATATAATTTAAAATAGTGGAAAAAAGTAATAAAACACAACAAATTAGGTATCAAAGTGTCATACAATGACCAATATATAAAAATATAAAAATGGTTATTCCTGATGGTGAACCTCATAATGAAAAAAATGCACCCAAATGTCCGAATCACCACTTTTTGGTGTTTTAAAAATTTGAATAAAAAGTAATCAAAAGGTTACACAGTCCCTAAAATGGTAGCAATAAAAAATTTCAGCTCATCCCGGAAAAAAATTAAACCTTACCTTGCTCCATACACCTACGTAGGAAAAAGTTATTGGCGTCGGAATATGGAAAAATAAAGATTATTTTTTTCATACAAAAGGTTTTAACTTTTTAAAATCGATCATTTAATAAAATAATAATAATGATAATAATAATTATTTATATAGCGCTTACAGATTACACAGCGCTGCACAAAGCATGACAAATTTTCCCTGTCCCTAGGGGCTCACAATCTAAACTTTTTATAAACTTGGTATCCCTGTGATCGTACACAAAGAATAAATAAGAGATGTCATTTGGAGCGCACAGTGAAAGTCGTAAAAATAGATTTTTGCAAGTGGGGAGCGAAAAAACAGAAAGAGGCACATTTATTAACAGGCATGGGCTAGTTTTCTGTCAGAGTTTGCAAGTTCCTTTCAGTGCAAACTGCTTGCACAGGTATTTTAAGTGTCTGAGAACATTTCTGACGCACGCAACACAATTGTGGCGCACACTGAGCTACTCTTCATGCGACACAAATTTTTGCACTGAAGGGGGCGTTCCAGTGCTCAGTCGAACCATGCACCAAATTTAACAAACAGGGGCTCATTTACTTACCCGGTCCAGTCGCGATCCCGCGGCGTGTTGTCCAACGAGGATTCGGGTTCTGCCGAGATCACTAAGTTCGTGTTCCCGATATCCAGTAGTTGTCACTGCTGCGCCGAGGTCCTCTGCATGTGAGTCCTTGATCTTGCGATACTTTTAGTTTTTTAAACTCCGTGGTTTTTCTGAATCCGTCGGGTTGTCCGACGTCCACGCCCCCCGAAATCCGATTGCAATTGGATTTCCTAAATATCTGTAATCGACAATGTACAGAGACAGTGTTCAGAGATCAGGTGATGTCACCAGCTCTCTCTCTCGCAGCACAGCCCACAAATGTGCAAGACTTGCAGAGAGCCAGTGACGTCACTGACTCTCTGAACTCTATGTAGGTGGTTCCAGTAGGTTCGGGGGAAAATGAACCTCTGCTGCACCTGGTAGAAAATAGAAAAAAAATAGATGTGGTGGCAGTGATGGCCATTTTTCTCCAAAATGACAGATTATTGGGATACATGTACGGTAGGTCTAGACAGTACATAAAATGCCATACACAATCCAATTTTTACTTGTACATTCATTCTGAAGTTAGTAGTTTCTAGTTTAAAGATGTCTTTGTGTTTTTAGAACATGTTTTTAATTATCCCACACATCAGAGCCATTGATAAAGCTGTCGTCAGTGCTGGTCTCCAGGATTTTACAGACCGTTTCCTATATAGCTCTTATACCCCACCTTGCTGAGGAGGATATCATATTTACTTCTGGGATTAACACAAGATGTAAGTGCCAAGTAGATGCTAGACACGCTAATCAAGATGTGTTAAGTGGCAAATATGTTTGCGTTGTGCACTTATTTCTATGCCATTTTGTAGTGGATGTTCATTCATACATTATATCCAGCTAATCTCTTTCCTGTCCACGACCTTAAGTAAAAACCAGCAACACCATGGCATGTGTGATATGGATTCCTAAAGTGTCAGCTTAGAGATAAGCCTGAATAATTTCTTATACAGTTGTGTCTCTGCTACGGATTCTAATTGTGTCTCATCTAGGTTTAGGCTGTGGGGCAAAAACCTATTTGTCAACATAAAATCCATATATTTTCTTTCTGTTCAGAATATGGGAAGGCACAAAAATATTATTGGAAAATAAAAACTGAGTGTTAACTTATATTCAGCTCCTGATTGTCCATAATTTTCATCCATTTTTAAACCAATTTACGGTATGTAATTTTAATTAAAAGAGATTATCAGCTTCAAACTATAATGTAATCTGTAAATAAAAAGTTGAGCTGAGCATAATAATATATATTTTAGGGGGAAAGATTGAGTATAACTTTTATCCTTCACTGGGGCTGTCATGCAACACCATCAGCTCCCTGTTCTCCCTCTGCAGCCGCTAAGACACTACGGTGCATGTTTGACCTCGGTTTCTAAGGGATTAAAAACCTGGGAGCCGAGCTTTCCGATCCTGGGTGTTAGTGCCAGGGCTGAGCTGTGGTAACACAGGCTGGCGCTGGCACAAGCTGGACCATGCAATCTTCTTCTGATGCAGCACCTGTGAAAGGCGTCTACGGTGGTCATAAAGGGTTAAAAGCATTGAGGGGTCATTAAGGTGTTAAAAGAAGCTATAGGATGTTTTTATTGCAGTGACCCAGAATATGATCCCTACTAATTTCTTCACTGCAACACATTCTTGCCATTAACCCCTAGCACACTTTTTATATTAGGCCCTGTCTGAATTTTGGTGTGTGGAATACAGACCTGTGATTTGGAATCTACTGGCTTCATATTCTTGGTTTAGCCACATTACCACCAAAGGCCTGCCCTCTAGCATCAGCCTGGAACCCTTACCAGTTGAGAGTGCCCAAGGAGTTCCTTGCTGTCAAGCTTTCTTACACAATCCCTGTCAGCCCTCATGGGAGTGGGAGGATTGCCATTATCCAGGAAAGGGCTACCATGACCACCATGAAGACCACTCTTCTCCTTGGCTGCAAGTCCCTATTTCCTGTTAGGCCCTGCTGGGCATGTTGCATTATCGGTGATAGACAGCTATCTATGTATGCACACTCTAGTCATCTAGTCTAGTCAACCAGTCAAGGGGCATTCTAGCAATTGATTGACAACAATTCTATGAATATCTGTGCATACACAGATATCTGTCAACCACCAGTAGGACAGCCCCCTGACTAGATGACAATTCATTCAGAGATAGCCCTCTATCATTGATAGGACCACCCTCTTCCTTAGACGGCTGATAGAAGCATACATGAAAAGTTATACAAAATGACACATATCAATCTACTTAGTTCCTCCTGCCTTATATCAAGGGGTAAGTGAAGCTGCTTGGCACCAATTTAATCTATATCGGGCTCTTACTTTAAAGGAAACAATCGAAAAACAAAGAAATCTATAAATACTCACCTCTGCTTGTCTTAAACCCTTAAACCACCAGGTACGAAAATTCACTAAAAATGCCCCATTAACTCCTTACAGCATTTGGACGTTACTGTACGTCCAGCAGTGGAGGGGGTGTATGAAGTGGGGTCATACCCAGCGGGTGTTTGCTGCACAATGGAACAAGCATCAATCGCGGGTGTTAACCCTTTGATTGCTGGTGGCAAAGCGGATGATTTGCAAAATCCCAATATACTGCCATACTGTAGTATGGCAGTATATGGTAGGATCAATAAGACAACCTACAGTTAAAGTACCCCAGGACGTCTGAAAAATAGTAAAAAAAAAATAAAAATAAAAAATGTTTAAAAATGAAAATTAAAATTAAAAATTCAAATCACCCCCCTTTCCCTAGAACTGATATAAATATAAATAAACAGTAAATATCATAATGTCTGATCTATCAAAATTTTATAACATTTTTCCCAGGGTTTAATGGAAAATAGCGCCCAAAGTAAAAAATACCACTTTTTGCAAAAGAAATTAAATGAAAAGTGATCAAAAGGCTGTACAGTCCTCAAAATGGTAGCATTGAACATCATAAAAGTTCGCAAAAAATGACACCGTCCACAGCTCTATACACCAAAGTATGAAAACCTTATTAACTGCCAGAAGACGGCAAAATGAAGAATTTTTTTTGTACAGGAGGTTTTAATTTTTGCTAATGTATGAAAACATTATAAAACCTATACAAATTTGGAATCTCAGTGATAGTATTGACCCAAAGAATGTAGTAGACATGTCATTTGGGGCGCACAGTGTAAGCTGTTAAATCCAAGCCCACAAGAAATTGGTGCAAATGCGTTTTTTCATAATTTTCACTGCATTCAGTTTTTTTTTCACGCTTCCCAGTACACAGCATAGAATATTAAATACCATCAGTATAAAGTGTAATTTGTTATGCAGAAAACCAGCTCATACACAGCTCTTTACATGGAAAAATACAATTTTTTTAGATTTTTGAAGGTGGGTAGTGAAAAATGATAACGCAAAAACGAAAAAGGGCCTGGTCAGAAGAAGAAGGATAAAGCATCTTGAGCTACTCCTGTGCTGCACTTGGGCGCCACAAGTGAAATCTATGCCAGGTCCAGTTAGCTGCATATTTAAGCTATAACCTTGGAACAGGTTTTGGAACAGGTTGGAGTCCATTTGGCTGGCCATTTCCCTGCCCTGCTTGTGGTGCTAACTTCACAAATTCTATGTCATGTGGCAGGAACTTTTTCTTGTGGGATTTTATCCAAAAATCTGGCACTAATGGCATGATATATCAGCTCCAATATTGTCCTCCAAGTGGCCACAAACACAGGAGGTCTCAGCACGGCTTTGGAATATGACTAGCTAGTATTTAGATCAGTTAATTGTAACTGTGAACATTTCAAAGACTTTCATACCATAAGAATCATTAGTGAATCTAGTTTGCTTGTTACCATCTATCATCTTGTAGGTACAGTGGTGAGGAAAATGGGACTGAATGTTCCAAGCTTCATAGTTCATAATTCCTATGCTATGACCCTAGCAACCGCTCTCAGGTCTGGGATGCCAAAAAAAACTAAAGAAACAAGAAGCAAACTGACATAACCATTAATCGGGGGATTTGTTCCTTGGGCTATAGCTCTATGTCTAAAACTTAGAAGAATGACAATTAGGGTAGAACGGACCCAAACTGTGCCAATTTTGGCTGTTTCGGTCCCACATACCCAACCCTGAACTTCCTCAGGGATCTGGCGCTTGCAGGCTTCCACTTACTAACTTACTGCCACTACACGCTGCAATTCTGTGCACCACCATTTTAGGTAGGACTGGCGATCCCTACGTTACTGATTTAGATTTAATAACCACCGGCGACTTTTTAGCACCAGTTGCTGGATTCAGTTTCGGTCCAGGTCTGAGTCTGGGTAAGAATTCGACCGAACCTGAACTTATAAGGGTCTTCTCGTCACTATCTACAATATAATATGTTGTAAAAAAATGTACACACATTTATTATATTTTTTATTTAATTTTGGGCTGGCTGTAAAGGGGGATAATGGCCTTAGGCTGATATAAAGCACACTCTGGTCTGGGCTTAATACCTTTATTTATGCAGTTTGTATTGGTTTTAGTTGTACAGATTGTGACCTGTATTTGTTTAGAGTGGGTCAATACAGTATGTGATCGTCCCATCTATTGAGAGCACACACCAGGCACTTCAAGGAAAGCTTTAAGAAGAGGATCAGCTCTGGCTCAGCTGTCTGTAAGTGGTGGAAAGGGAGAGTATATGATTTCCCTCAGCAACCCGACCACATAGTTTACTCCTGGCTGTAATGTTTGCCCTGCATTTCATGTTAACAATGTACAGTGTTTGGATATAACATAATACAGATATTATGAATGAGTGGTATCTGTATTTATTTAATGCTATGCAGACTTAATTTCAGTGATATGTTTGATCATTCACCCATGAGATCCCTACTATGAAGTTGTTTATAGTGGTAACCCTAAAGACAAAGATGAAAGTCAATCCAAGTAGACTATCTGTCAGCTGTTACTAAGGTTCATTCCATTACAGCAGTTGTTCAGCTGAAAATAGATCTGAAATAGACAACTACAAAAGGCTCAGCTACCGAGGAAGCATGATATTCTAACAGATTATATATGGATAACAATACATTCATTAATTTTCATTTTAGATAAACTGATTTAAAACTCTTTATGTACCGATTCCCTGAATTTCCATCATTATGGCTGAGGCTTGTGCACGTCTTTCTTTTTGTAGGGCAGTGTGCGATAACATTGTCTTCTCTTACCGGTTACTGTACACTGAAAAAATGGAAAAACAATGTAAATAGACCTACAGCTTTAGAAGAGCTCATAACAACCAATCAGATAGTATAGATTTTAATGTAAACAGATGGACATAGAAGGAATGACCAGTAATGACCCTGACAGCACTTTCTAGCACATGCTTATAGTTGTAAAAGTCATAAAACAATATTAATTATCAATATTAGCACAAGAAACATAATAAAATATGATTACGGTATATTCTCAGAACTTTGTAAATGCATTGTTTGTGCAACTGCAAAACAATGGGGCACATGTATCATAGCATACAAAAATTTGGTTCACTCCGGCACAGAGAAATCCTTAAAACTTCAAATCTTTATTTTCCAAAACTTCAGAGAATGAATAAAAGAAGCAAACATCCACTTACGCATCACCTAGTATTATTTCTGTGGAAAAAAGGGCCTATGCGTTTCAGGTATAACGCACACCCTTAATCATGTATCATAAGTCCACATTTGTCCATATGTTTTTTGGGACTTTTCTTGGTTTTTCTGCTGGTCAGATGTATCCTACAAGTTTTTTCCTTATTGATATGTGTGGCATTTGGTCTGTAGTGAATTTGTGGCTTTTTAAAACAAAAGTTCCCTGGCTAATATCTACGCCTGGTCAGGAGCACCCGTACATTTGCACAAAAATTTGCGACTTTTTTGTGACTTTTTAAACTTTCACATCTGGATTCAGGTGATAACCCAGGGAACACTGCAGAAAACTAGACAATGGCGAACAAAAAGTTGCAAATGAGCACAAGAACCATGAAAAGTCTCAAAAATTATAGTATAAAGGCAAACCAAAAGTTTGAGACATGTGCCCCAATGGCTAAAAACCTATTAAATCAACCATATAAAAATATACTCATATTTATTATATTTGACTTTGGTTCGTATGAAGGGGCGAATATGGCCTGTGGCGAATGGGGCCTGTTTAACAACTATTAGTACTACCCCAACATGATAATTGCTGGGGCATTGACAAGAAGCAATGTGAAAGCAGATATTACACCTAGCTCCATAAAGAGCACCTTCACCAGCCTCAACAATAGGCACTGCTTCTAGTCTTTCACTCCTGAGTATTCACTATCATTATTTTCAGATCTCTACTGTCAGATGGGCAAATCCAAACTTCAGTACCTAATAGACAATAATGGCATTGATTCCTCAGGAAGAGTGAGGGATACAGAGAAAATTCCAACTGTGTCAGAATCAGCAGAGTGGCACTATTAGAGGATACAAGGAGTTGGATGAAAAGGAGTTGATGAAAGTCGAGAAAGATACGCTTCAAAGAGGTTCTCTGAGATCCTCTTTTTATGTGTGCCATCTGTTTAATGACACATGCAGCCAATCACCGGTCGCAGGACGCTGTTAAAGGAAATCTACCATTTGCTTTTATGCATTGTGAACCAAACATACCTTGAGAATGCTGTAGCTACACTGATGCAGAAACATATCTTGTTTAATCCCAGAACTGCTCAAAAAAATTTAGGACCTTGGGAAAGCTGGGTTGTATGTAGGCTGCCAACATAAACAACATCAACCTGAGCTGGATCACTCATACACAACATTTGGGGGATGGTGCAGCAATTGATTGATTACTTCTGCCTGTCAGGGACAACACAGTGAATACAGTGTTCTCTGAAAAAGGGCATAATTAGGGCGAATAGAAGCGCCAGGCCAACCACTGAAGTGACAGAGCCTCATTATCATAATTTTATAATCTTTTTTTCAGCAAAACCACTCAGTTCAGGGATTAAACAAGATATGTTTCTGCATCAGTGTAGCTACAGCATATTCAAGGTATGTATAATGCATAAAATCAAATGGTAGATTTCCTTTAAAGGACATCTACTATTGGATTTCCTGATGGTAGATGATTTTTACTAACTTCCCCCTTCCGTTCCCCTTTGCAGTAATCTGATTTCAGTAAAGACAAGAACGGCCGCATTTAGAAGAAACAAAGGTTTCTAAAATATTCAAATGAGCCCGAGGTGCTCTACACTAGTGTGGACAGGACAAGGCAAGACAAGAGCAGTGAATAAATTAATAGAAAGAAGAGCACCTGAGGCTTATTTAGATATTTTAAAATCTTTTTTTTCTTCTAAATGCGGCAGCTCCTGTCTATAATGAAATGAGATCACTGAAAAAGGGAGGGGAGGTGAGTATAAATCATCTAGCATCCGAGAATCTAATGGTAGATGTCCTTTAATGTGGCCGGAATTATGGAGGATTTATCAGGTGAATAATGATCCGTTTTTTATTTTGGAACACTCCATTATAATCCGAGAACATCCATAAGTGTAGTATAATGTAATCTCAGATGCAAGGAGATGAAGAGTCCTAAGAGCTCAAAGCTGACTGAGATAAGGGACTAGTAGTGCTGAGGGTCATGGCAGCTGGATGTAGTCTGTCCAAGGCTGCCACATTTTGTAAAACGTCTCCATGTGATCACCCTGTATTGCGAGTTCTTTCATAAAGTAACATCTGCGAGACCCTTGCCTTCACGTGGTCTGCTGACAGGAACAAGGACTTCCAGTGGGCTGCGATTTGAATTCTGGCTGCCATACAGGTAAATTGACACATCTTCTGAGCTTGATATTTAAACTTCTGCGGTTTATCCACCAACAACAGGCCTGACTCCCATCGGGTCTGGAAGGGCAATTTCTGATCCCTAGGTAGTTGATTCAGTATCCAATATATAGAGGACAAAACAGCTGTAGACAGCGTTTTTGCAAATAATCTCAAAGTACATCATGTCTGGGAGGGGAGTCTGAGGGCACAGAGAACTACTGAAATGGAGCAGCTGCCCTATTTTGTACCTGGGAGATTATGGGTTACTGACATTCCCCCAACTCCCTTATGTAGGTGCATCAGGCAAAACTTGATCCTAGGCTTCCTGTCACCCATATAAAAGTAAAGATGGCCTTCTGTAAATCTTGTAGGGCCTTGACAGGGACATGAATGGGAGAGCTAACGTAACAAGTACATGATTTAGGTAATGTGTTCATCTTTATGGTGTTAATGCACCCTACCCAAGATATGGTGGAGGTATCTCAGTTAGCAAAGTCAAATTGAAGTTGCCGAAACATTCGTAGGAAGTTAGCTGAGGGTGGGAGGCAATGTTGCAGAAGAGTGCTTCAGATTTATTAAAGTTTACACTTAAGTCAGAAGCTCGAGCAAACCTATCCATCGCCGCAGAAAGGTTAGGCAGAGGCTTAGTTATAGTCAGAAGCAGAATAGATTCCCCTTGTATTGGCTGCCCCCCCAGTTGAAGTCCTGCAATGTTCGGATTAACCCTGATCAGTTCAGCCTTGCCTGGTGGTCAGGGGCTTCTGCGTGGCTGAAGGGAAGGAGTGTAATTGTTTAATAAGGGAAAGGAAAAGACTAGAGATGAGCGAGTATACTTGTCCGAGTATACTGCTCGGTCGAGTATTAGCATACTCGGAGCAGCTCGTTACTCGGACGAGTATCTCGCCAGCTCGAGTTTGAGCATTAAATTAATAAAACACAGTGAAGAACAGTGTTTACACTGTTCTTCAACACATTACACATGTCTACAGATGTTTTCCTTGTAAGAACACATCGAAATAACACTATTCTTCACTTTGCAGGTGTTCGCGCGTGTCTCCTGCTAAGTTCGGGGATGTGCACGAACATCTGGAATGTGAAGAATAGCGTTCTTTCAATGTGTTCTGCATTTAAATGCTGCCGTGTTCACTGTTTTCCCAGTTTTTATTCTATTCTTCACTTTGCAGATGTGCGAGCGTGTCTCCGAACTTATCGGAAGACACGCACGCACATCTGCAAAGTGAAGAATAGAATAAAAACAGTGAAAACAGTGAACACAGGAGCATTTAAGTGCAGAACACATTGAAAGAACACTATTCTTCACATTGCTGATGTTCGTGCACATCTCCTAACTTAGCGGGAGACACGCGCGAACACCTGCAAAGTGAAGAATAGTGTTTTTTCAATGTATTCTTGCAAGTAAAACATCTGGAAACATGTGTAATGTGTTCTGTAACACTGTTCTTTTAATGTGTTCAATGTGTTCAGTGAAAAAATGCTCGGGTCTCCCATTGACTTTAATGTGGCTCGTTATTCGGTATGAGCACTCGAGCATCGGGAAAAGTTTGTACCGAATAACGAGCACCCGAGCATTTTAGTGCTCGCTCATCTCTAGAAAAGACCTCTGATACTGAACCCATCCTAGCATAGAAAATAAGAACGGCCTAATTACGCTATCAAAGGCCTTTTTAATGTCTAGGGCCAGAACCACCATGGGAGTTTTAGAGAAATTAGACTGCTGGATAAGGTTTAGTACTTTTCTAACATTATCGGGAGCTTGCCTAGATTGAACGTAGCCCACTTGATCTTTGTGAGCTAAAGATGGGACAATATTGTTCAGTCTTTTAGCCAGAATACCTGTTAGAAATGTATTATCAATATTCAATAGGGAAATAGGTCTATAGTTCTTAGGGGATGTGTGGTTTTTTTGGGGTTTGGGGATTACGGTATGTGCCTCCAGAAAGGTCTCCAGGGGCGATCGACCCTCTGTTAAAGCGTGCAAAGTTTTCTGCAAGAGCTTCACATTAAACCTTTTTAAAGGGAATCTTTTAAAGGGGTTTTACCCCTAACTCACAGCTCTCTCAGGGAGGGTATGAACTGTCCTATATTTATCCAATATGTTTCAAATACAGGACTGAGGAAAATACGGGCACAAGCATGACAGCATAGATATACAGTACATTAGGACGTTTGCTAGCTCAGGAAAATACGACACATTTACGCCCATATTTCCCTAGTCATGTTAGGGTATAAGGCCTCATAAACACAAATGTATATAGGTCAGGTCCTGCTCTATCCCTGTACTGCACTGTATATGTTATAAAGATGAACTACACATCGGTAAGTGCCGCCTCTATTCTATTTGATCTATATACATGAGTGGACTATACCTTTCCAGCAGAGCACCACTGCTGATACCTTGTGGAGTGACTGACATTGCTTTTCTGACCTGACTTTAACCCAGGACGGCTGTGGGGGTCGGGTACATATGGATAGTGCCAAGAACTTGCTTCTTTTGTTGGCTCATAAACACGACAGTTTTTTCCTCAGTTGATACGGCTGAGACTGTCTCATGGCTCCATGCTTTTCTATGGGCTTAAAAATAAGGCAGAGGATTTCTCAGCCCTGTGTCTCAGCCTAGTGCCCCTGAGAAAAAAACTCAATGCAGGTCCTATTCTTGGCGGCTCTGCTCTCCCATAAGAGCTGTAAAAAATATGACCGACACACAGTGTGTCATCCATGTGTCATCACTATTTGCGGTGTGTTGCTAGGTAGCAGCTACTGGGCCATGGAGTAGCCCTAGCTCCTAGTGCCCGGCCAGGCTAGTACACGCCCAAGTAGCCCCCTGCAGTTAATTTACATATTGCTAAAATAAAGTTTTTAACATGTTAGGTTAGGTTTCAGGATTATTAAATTGCAGATTAGGGCACAGGCAGGCAGGAGGAATCCACCATCAGGTCTACATTTGATGGTAGATTCCTTATGGTAGGTTTCCTTTAAGATACCATTATACCTGTTATAGCTACTGTGTGCCATTGTTGACTTTTCAATAGTTGGAGTTATGTATACGTATAAATGATACAATTTAATGTAATGTAATACTCAAGGACAAATAAGATATGTAGGATGTAACACATTTCACTATAATGTCTTATAAGAATTTGGAGATATATAAATAAACTGTAATCCCCCAGGGGAGGGCAATTTTTTCTGTACAGGAGGTTTACATGCAGCAGTGCTCCATTACAACATCTCTTACTAAGAAAAAGGCTAAGTACAGTGAGCAGAAAAATCTGCCTTAAAAACAATTGATTTCAATTAATAATCATGCACATCTGTCCACATGTTACCGCCTCCTTAGGGATGGCAGATGTTCAGGAAATGAGTGTGTCAAAATTTTAGCCTAAAATAGAATTGTAGGACTGTTGAATGCCCCTGAGTTGTACATGAGTTGACACTGTGCTAATTAAATTCAGCTTCCTTCTGACATTATATGGGATGAATTTAGAGCTGTAAATATTTCCAGAGATTTAAGTAAAACTACAATCCTCATGTATATTATTTAAATAAGACATAATTATATGTATTATCCAAATGACTCAGAAACAAATGGGAACTGTGATGTGTCCTTTGTCAACACTATCTAATCATGGTCAGATTTCTGCATAGAGATAAAATGGATTTTTGAGATGTGATATATAATATGTTTTATACTGGTAGAAATGGTCCCCAAAATGTATGGGTATACAGTTGCATACTGTTCTTCCCACATGCACATACAGGTATACTAAAAGGTGCACTCAAATATAATTTTCAGTACAGCTTAAATATGATAAAAGATTTTAACATCTATTTATCTATTAGGGTATATAGGTTATAGATTAGAAAATTTGACTGTAATTCAAGCAAAAGATACATAAAATTACATCAAATGCAACCCCCCCCTGTCTTGTACATGGGAGTTAATACTGCAAAGACATTGACAATGCTGTAAAGCATAGCAAGGGTTACTTTTGTTTATTTGCCTGCAGTTATATGTTCTGCATTAAAGTGATGTTTCAATTGTTACATCATATTATGTGTTACAAGGCTTTTGCACTTTGCGAGAAGATGCTTTTGTATTTCTGTTCTAACAAACATGAGTCACGCATTACATTTGTGCAGCCTCTGGAAAATAACAGCTGAATCCAATACAGTGACAGAAATACAAAGCTAAAGCTGTGGGAGTTGATCATTGTGATATTTTGCATCATAATGGACCAAGCTTATTAATACATACAATGTGTGTGTGATGTGCTCACATCTCCAACATAGCCGTGTTCCAAAAGTTCAAAGGCATAGGTCGGGCAGGAAGGGGTTAATTTATTAATTCTCACCCTGGAATAAACTATAAACATCTTATTTGCAATCCACCAAATACACGGTATTTTGCTACTTTATGAAATCACGTGACTTTTAGCATTTCATAAATAGAACTTGATATTCCTATTTAGAGCAAGTAACAAAAGTAGTTGCTTAGCAACATAATCTTCATAACTGGCCAAGTTCTTAACAACTTCTATAAACCTTCGAAATTGTAGAGGTCTGCCCATCGTGCAGATTCACCAAGATTGAACTTCACCTGTTACTGCTTCTGACAGAAGCTTATTACAGGGAAACGTTGTTCCTCGTATGACAAATAAACAAGTGTCTAACAAAATAATTTCAAGATTGGGAGATTAGTAGAGAAATAATGATGGATCTGATTATAATGATGATGCTTCTATTATGTCATGTAGCCTGGTATCTTTTATCTGGCAGAGATTGTACTTTGTATATCATTGACCTTCAGATGTTTTTTAAACTTCCTATTACTACATTCGAGCAACATCAACTTCTCCACTACTAAGTAGGAGCAAAAGTTACAACTAAAATTTGACAGTTGCTATGTAAGTAACCATAAGACCCTATGCAGATTAGAGGCGCAGTCTCTACATTATATTGGAGCAATAGTTTAGGTTCTAGTTCTTACCTGTGCCTTACTGATGGAAACCAACCAGGCAGTTTGAATGGATTGCTCCTACTGTGCTACAAGTGGGAATGACCTTCCTACTCCGGGACAGACTTTCCATGCATAGTAACTGGTATGGAGGCAAAGCAGAGGGTCTCAAGCATTCTACACAGCCTGGCATCTCAATGACATCAGCCGTCTAAATATAGATTTAACACTCCTGACTCTTATACCTCATAAAAATAGTATGATTGAAAACTTGAAATGTATTTCTCCCTTTTATTCACTTGATATCAATAGTGAAAAGTGATCGGAGTAATGGGGACAGAATATGAAGCCACATGGGTAAAGATCAGAGTGTTATTCTGTGGTAGACCATAACAATGTGCTGCAGTGTCACATGGTATTTCGCACTTCGGAGGTCATCTGTCAAATCTTTTTTCTCTTGTAATGTGAACTGCACTTGTGTTCTGGCAGTGCCTTCTACTCTGTTGTCCATAAATAATCCTGCAAACCACTTTTGTGCTAGACATTAATATTCACAATGAAACAGAGTCATGTATGTTCATACATTGCAGAACTTGCAGAAATTTTGAAACTATTGTTTTTAGTGCATGCTCTAAAAACAAGAGACTCCATGCATTGCTCAGGAATCCCTGCCTCGTCACTGGTCGGTCTATGAAATGCACCCAACCAACAGTCTGTTTTTTGCAGACTGACCATGGTGATGTGCAGCTGGCCTAAGTTGGACAACAAAAATTATGTCACTATAAACCTTCTTCTTACCACCTAAAGGAGTTCTCAAGTGCATTGTCTGTGCTGATGCTTGATGGGAATGTATAGAACTCAGAATATGAAAGCTAACATGGTGTCCAACCAGTGCTTCATGATAAACCGTACTGAAGGGATACCTGTGAATATGCAAGGACGAACCGTGGAGTATGACACTGAGGTGCAAGGATGAAAAACAGTGCTTGACTGTTTCTTTAAAGGGAACCTGTCAACAGTAATGGCCTAATAACCCACTCACAGTATGTTGTCAAGCAGCTTAACACCTTCCAGATCACGTGTCTTTCATCGCCCAGTCTGGTGCCCTCAGCCAGAAATGAAGTAAAATGTAAATGGTTGTATAATATCAGAGATTTTAACACTGAAGTCAAGCTCTCTCCTCCTCAGACAACCCCCTGCACTGTAATTGACTATATTCTGAAGTCTGAGGCATGATTTCAATCATATAGGAGTAGGTGTTTAGAGCTTGACTTCAGTGTTAACCTCTCCTCCCCCTTGACTTTATAAAACCAATTTACGGCTCACTTCAAAGTAAATTTTCTAGATGGTACCACCACACTGAGCCATACATACATACATGAAACATACAAAAAATAGAAGGTGTTACTCTTCTTGACAATATTCTGGCAGAAGTGTATCAGGACAATTGCTTATGACGGGATCCCTTTAAAAGCCTTTTCCAATAAAGACAATCCATCGGTTATGTACACAATAGGTTCTTTAGGTTCATTCTTAAGTGGTATTGTATATTTTATAATTGTAACTCTAGACAAAAATTTTCTTTGTCCCTGTTTCCTTTGAAAAAAAGGTGGCAAGTTTTTCCATGCTCCATTCAACTATGTGGCTCTGTCACAGGTGGTTGTGGGCCACTAGACGCCTTTCCTGTGAGGGGTCCAATGAAACAAAGCATCAGATTCAAGTCTTTGTTATTTCAGAAAACCTCCAGGTAATGATCCATTATAATTGAGCCTGGAGGTTTTATTCTTTTGCAAAATATTCCCGATAAAAAATTTAATTGGATATGTCTCTATGGAAACAAATAACACACTTGCAGCTGAAAGATCCCAATGCAAAATTGTCAACAGGTCCAGCAACTATATTGTAAATATAGGAAAATGGTGCAACGTATTTGGATTTTTTAAATAGCTTTGCAGTACATATGGAATATTAAATGTTGTCCCTAGGAAGTACAATTTGTTTTATCCAGAAATTTAGTCCTCATAGAACTTGATACACTGAAAAATAAAAAGTTATGGATTTTTAGAGTAGAGGAGACAAAATTGAAAATGCAAAAACAAAAAAGGGCATCAGCGTGAAAGGGTGAAAGGACATGGTAAGAGGCCTACAGGATAGGCTTTTAGAATTTGCATGATAACATCACACATGCACATAATTTAAAAAATTTGTTAATTTTGGTGTCGAACTATAAAGCTTTGAGAGATCTACATAGGATAATGTAGATGACTGCCACAATAATTAACCTAGTGGTCTAAGACAATGCTTCTCAAACTACGAGGTGAACTTCACTGGTGAGGTACCCCTTAATTGGTGGTAAGGAGCAGCTGTAGGGTCCATTGTGATTAAAGTTAACATAGTCTATTTTAGGGGCATTAGGGCTAGGGTCATTAAATATCAGGGCATAAGCCCTTATGCATATGTACTGAATCCTCAGTAGCATCAACTCCTCTAAGTATCCCCCGCCTACACGCACTTGCGGTAAAAACAATAACACTTATCATATACAGCCGCAGAAAACACAGGAGAAGTCCCTACCTCCCTAAAGTTGTTCTCGTGGCTTATCTTCTCAATTAAGCCCCTCAATTTGCCTTCCACCTAATAATAACCTATCAATGTGGCCTAACATAAATGCGATACATGAGAATACCCCTTTAAGGCCTCTTCAATGTGGCCTCCACTAATTCTCACTATATAGGTAGCTCAGCACATGCCCCCTATATATATTTATATATAGGCAATCACTGCTTGAGTGTGGAGGAAAGAAGACTGCACATGTGCTTGGCAAAGGTAGCCAAGCACATTCCCCAAGTATATAGGTAGAACAGCATATGCCCCCCTACATATATTTATATATGGAGCACAAGTCCTCCATATATATGTAGCCCATTATATGCCCCAGCATATAAATGGCCCAGCACATGCCCCAGTATATAAGTGGCCCAGCACATGCCCCAAGTATATAGGTAGCCCAGCACATGTCCCAAGTATAAAGGTATAAAGGTAAAGGACAAGCCCCCATATATATTTATATATAGCCCATCACAAGTCCTCCATATATTTGTAGCCCAGCACATGCCCCCAGTATATAAGTAGCCCAGCACATGCCCCCTAGTATATAGGTAGCCAAGCACATGCCCTCATTAGTCCCAGCACCTTTCACCTATATATAGGTAGTCCCAGTACATGCCCCCACTATATTGGTAGCCCCAGCACATGCCCCCTGTATATAAGTAGCCCCCACATATAACTCCAGTATATAGATAGTCTCCACACAGACCCCCAGTATACAGGTAACCCCAGCACTTGTTCCTCAGTATATTGGTTGTCCCACCACATACCCCCAATATATAGGTTGACCAGCACATGTCCCGTGTACATAGTTATTTTCAGCACATGCCCCCAGTATATAGATAGTCCCAGCACATGCCTCCGGTATATATATATGTATATATGTATATGTATGTATATCCTCAACATATTCCCTTAATATATGTGTAGCCCAGCACATACACCCTGTATATAGAAAGTCCCAGCACATGTCCCCCAGAATAAAGGTAGTTATCACACATGCCTCCAGTATATAGGTAATCCCCACACAAGCCCCCGGTATACAGGTAGCCCATGCATATGGCCTTCAGTATACAAGTAGCCCAGGCACATACCCCCAGTAAATAGGTGGTCTAGCACATGCCCCCATGATATACATAATTATCACGTGTCAGATTTTTCTAAAAAATGGGCCATGTCAGGAAGGTGCAAAATGGCCAAGTCGTTAAAGTTCTGTCTACGTATACCTTCCAAATAAATGGCCATTTGAGTTCATGCGTGTGTAACACCCCTGCTAATACATGGGCAGTTTGTTAGTTGCAAATAGCGCCCTCTCCAGCTTAGGAGCTGTTAGAGGGAGTCATGAACCCTCTAATAAGATTCTAGCTCTGAGAGATTATGAAATTGCAGCTGTAGCCTCTGCCACGAAAGGCAATAGTTAAATGGCTGTAAGATGTTATCCAATTATGTGGCTGTATTGTGAACTGGAGTGTGATTGGAGAGGTGCTACCACCTGACCAGGGGGGAGCACATGGTCTTAGGCCCTAGGTCTTTCCATAGAACAGAGAGTCAGATCTGCTATCAGAGTGAAGAGAGAGAAAGAGTATGGAGCACCCCTTTCATGCTGCGACAGAACCCAATCCCAGGAACCGAGTCAGGAGACTAATCCAGAGCTGCAGCTTCCACAGTTTGGACACAGCTCCTTCTCAATTATCCCAACCTGCATCTTCTACCAGGCTGGTGTTTTATTCCTGAGGACCATTCTCCACGACCACTCCAGTACCAGTAATCCGAATCTGCTGTTCAACCGTTTTGGCCTGTTGGCCACTACCTGTTGTATAATAAAGAACCGTGAGTTGATTTGCACAATGTTGCCTCCGTCTGATCCCTGGATATGGTTGGTTACCACCACGGCTTCCCCATCCATTACCCAGGGACTTGTCTTACAGACACTCAGGGGTTGCCCCAGGGAGAAACCAGTACATCAGCCTCTCCCTCAATATTTCTTACACACACCACCTGCACCATGACATCAGCGTGCCCTGGGCTGCAATTGCAACCCACTCCGATATTCTGGCCCCAGCTGACTCCAGGCCCCAAGAATAGGCTAGGCCCCAGTGGGGGATGTTGTACGTGTATAATTTTATAGAGTTTTGCAGATGTACTTTACATGTGGCACTTTTGTTCATATAGTTAGATTCTTGACTGATTCCTTCCTACTGAGAACAGCCAGCCATTACATACCCAGCTTTCCCAGGTTTCCATCTTCTTTCATTCATACACTAGCCTTGAAGGCGAGAGATACAGCATATTCCCAGCCTCTTTGGCCAAGATTTATCGAACTGGCTGGACACATAAATACATGTGTAAACTGCTTGCACATGTGTTTATGAAGTGTTTGTGCACCTAAAGGGGCATTCCGTTGTGTATTCGCACCACCCACCACTTTGTCAGAAGGCCCGACATGATTATGGCACACGCCCATTAAACTAAGTGCACCAGAAAAAACCTGCTGCACTTAGTTTAAACGCTATCGATGCATGCAGGCACACTCTGTTCATTAGTGAGGTCAACTTTGACTACATGCCAAGGAAGGTACAGATATAAATTAGAACAATAAATAACTTTTTGCATCATTACCTCTTGTTAGTGGAGTAACTTGAAACTTATGGCCCCCACTGCAAAGTCTGTGCCAGGCCCCATACTTTAATGTATGGTTTACAGTCTTCTTGTATGGGAAAGTGACTTATGGGCCCCCTAAGCCTCTCGGGTCCAGTTGCGACAGCACCCCCTGTATCCCCTCAAGTTATGCCCCTGCCTCTTGCTTTATGGTTTTACAAGGTGATCATCCTTTACCTTGAGCAATATGTTGGTCTAGTAACTGTAACAGGTATCAGTATTTTAAGGCACATAAGTTTCAACTAAATTAATCCACTTTAATTATTAGGGACATACATGAAATATTCTGAGTAAACTAAATGAGGGTAGAAAATGGGTGTTTTCCCATGATAATAGAGAACTATTAAACTACACTTTCCCACTTTCCATTGCATATGCTGTGTAACCTCAACTTGGTTACATTTGCTTTTCTATTCCCTTTCTTGATATTTCTGGCTTTTCTCTGCTGTCTGCTAAACTGTTGACCTTCCTGAATAAAAAATAATGAATATGTAGTTCTGATCGCCATGGGTGGTTTTGCTTAAAGGTATTTATGAAAGCAAATATGAAGGATCAGTTACAAGACCTGCTATTATTTTAGTATAAAATCATGTTGTAGTAATGAGCGCTCAGCCTAGAAGCCAATACAATATGTTCATGTATCTTGTTGACCTGATTTTTTTCTCCACTACCTCCTAGGGACATGGATCATGCAGTTAACTGTTTTTCAGGAAGCGGAATAAGAACATTTACAGCTGGAGACCCGGGTATTGTTCTACCACTGTGCCGGGAACAACAATATAGTAATCTTAGATTGCCATGCGCTACCTCCTTCATAAATGTGAACTATGAAATCAAAACAAATCAATGCCTTTTGAGAGGTATTCTTCCTCTTTGTGTGAGGCTAGTAAGCATTTTCTTTTAACAACTTGACGCTAAATTAACCCCAATGATGATTTGGTTGTAGTAGCCTAAATTATCTATAGTGCTGTTTTCTTTTACCAAAGGGTAGGACTTGTCAGGATGTTCTCAGACAAATGGGTTCAACTGTAGCAGCCAAGTAGATGTATTGTTAATCAACAGTTTCCTAATAAAAAACTAAATTTATATACAGGCAATACCCGACTGAAAGGAAATCTACCACTCAGTAAAAAAAATACACATGGCCACCTGTCTTCATCTTGATCCCGGTGCTGGTGTTCTTTAATCTTTACACGCCTGGTTCACCTGAAAAAAAGACTTATAAAAAGCAGGCCGGAGTGCAGGGATGCGATGCCCAGGGATCCGGGCTGCTAATCATTCACGTCTTCTGTGTGCCGTTACCTCCCTCTCCAACATGGGAGAAGGAGGTATCTATCGTTCAGGAAGCTTTAATTCACTCACGTCTCTTGTATGACGCCACATGGGAGAGGGAGGTGGCGAGAGGTGTGAGTCATTAGCAGCTCAGACTGCCAGACATTGCATCCCCGCGCTCTGCCCTGCTTTTTATAAGTCTTCTTTTCAGGTGATCCTAGCACATCAAGATTAAAGAAGAAAAGAACCTGGATCCAGATGAAGAGGAGGACAGGTGAGTATGTGTAGTTATTTTTTACTTTTATTGAGTGGTAGATTTCCCTTAAGAACATCCTACCTACAGACAACTCCTGGTTAAAAATGGACCTCTGTGCTCACTGTGACCTCTGATGAAGTTCTCTGGATGCAGTTAATTTAATAAACTTTAGCCTTAGGCTGCAATGATCAACTATCAGTTATCAAAGGTGTCTGCAATGAAGCTTTATTGTTAAAGGGGTTGACCACACTTTTACATAAGTACTCCATATGCCTTTACTGTTTTAATAATAACCCCTGAATATTCATAAAGTGATCCACCAGTCCTGCTACTTACTTTAGTGCTGTCTGCAGACTCCCTGCGATTTTTTGTTTACATGTTTGAGCACTGATGAATTAGAGGGGCTGCAGCAGCAGTGATATGACTCATCCTGCTGCTCCTCTCTTCCGGTGTCTGTGGATGGAGTATTGAAAGAGAGAGACAGTGGAGGGCTGGAGCAGTGAGAGAGAGGAAGTTGTGTATATATGCAGAGGGAAGAATGGTGAAGAGGGAAAGACTGAAGATCTCAAAAGGAGGCAAAGGTACAGGTACACATACCTATAGAGATATGTCTAATGGGACAGATTTATTAAAAGTGGGGAACCCCTTTAGTCTATGTTCCTACGACAACCCAAAATATTGAAAATAAAATTGTCACAGTGGCAAAATAATTTTGTCTAGAGTTATATTTTCAATGGTTGTCATAGTAACACAGATTAGAGGGGCTGCCCACTTTTCAATAAAACTGTTACATTAGATATAGCTCTGTATGTTATGTATGTATATGTACTTGTACCTTTTCCACCTTTTGGATAAAGCTAACAAAGTTATTAGGCAAAGCTGTTCTACATCCCATGAGCTATTGATGTTCTTTAAGAACATACACACAGAACCTTGCACATAAGTCAGGGACTGCATGTAATCGTATCACTGAAGCATATTGTCAATGAATTAAAAGTTGAATACAAAAACATTTTGTTGATTTATGAATAGATGTAACATCAGTTTAGGATTAAATTAACAAAAAATATAGTGCTATACTTACATACAATAAATGAAGAAACAAACAGAAAGCCAATAAAGGTTCTTAGTTCTAGCATATGGGTGAGAATTTTGTTTTCTTTGGTGTACACTAAATGTGAATACTTAATTAAATAAAAATATGCATTTTGATATAACTTCAGAGTTAAATCACATTGAAATTCAGCCCTTTATGAGGCTATTTACATAAATTTGGGTAAAAAAGAAATAAAAAAGAGAAACATTTAAATAATACTGAATGGTTTAGCAGTTTATGTAAATTCTTTCAGAAATAATTATGAAAATTGAACACTTGATTATAATGATTCACACTCCTTTTTAATAGAAGTCTTATGTGTGCGATAAACTAACCCTTTCTTATTTAGAAGTATATTGTTTGAAGGACATGTTATGCAGCACAAGGGCTCATCCACACAGCCGTTACCTCTTTGTCTTCTGTAATTAATGGATCTTTATGTCTCAGTTTCACTTCTATCACATATCTTAATGTGTGTCTAGTCTAGTTTAGACTAGGCTTTTTGAATAGATGATAATAGGATCTATCCATGTTGATTGGAATAGACAAACAACATATCGCGTTTCTCACCTCTTTTCCCGAGCCTATTACTCTTTCCCTCCTGTTTAGATCCCTTGGCTAACTTCAGTAAAGTCCCATTCGTGCCCAGTAACTGCTGCAGCCAATCACAGGCCTCAGCTGTGATTTGCAACTTTGCCAAGAAATATTTTTTCGTAATCTGGGAGTCTGTCAATATTTCATATTGCCTGTGGCTAGGGCAGAATCAATCTACTAAGGCCCCTTTCACACTTGCGTTTTTCATGCGCGTTTTCTGCGCGTGCTTTTGATGTGCAGAACTTGCATTGCACTCTGACCCATTGTAATCAATGGGTCTTTTCAGACTTGCATTTTTTTTCACGCACACACGCGCGGTTTTTTTAACGCGCGTTTAAATCTCGACATGCTCTACTTTTGCAAGTCACGCGCGTGAAAAACGCACCATACAAGGCTATGGAGACGCATCAAAAATGCATTGCACTCTGAGACACTTGCAAGTGCAATGTGTTTTTACGCATCAATTGCCATAGAAAAGATAGAGCTCTGTCCTGAGTCCATTTCACGCGCATTTTCTGCGCGTGAAAAACACATTGAAATTGCATTGAAATTGCATCAAAAACGCGCGTGAAAAACTGAGACACTGAACAAACACTGACTGATTGCACTCTGGTGCGTTTTTCACTGACCAAACCCTGATCGCACCCTGATCAAACTCTGACATGAAATGCAACGCGAGTGTGGAAGGGGCCTAACAGGTTTCCTTTAAAGCCTGCAACACCTCATCTGATATCATAGACACACCCAGAGCTGACATATTTTTCTAAAGTTGAATGTGGCGTAATGGAACAATGTTTACAAGCGCAGCATATGGGCATTTCCTTCTGCTACACTTGTGACAACATATCCTGCTATTTGACCTTGTCTTCTGATAATCTCTTGAATTCACTGCATCTAAAGCAAAATTGTACAGAGGAAGAGATTAAGCGCTTATCCAAAAGCCCACATATCAAAACATTAATTCATCTTACTGTTTGTGCTCTGAAGAAACATTTATAAATCACATACTTTTATGTTTGTAGTTTTCCAAGTGTTATTTTTTATTGTGGAAAATCAATGCATGAAAATAAACAAAGTCCAAAGAGCAATAAAATACATTGAAAGAAACAATATCAGGATTCTTAAGTGACATACGATACATCAATCGTCCCCAAGTGCTCTGGTCTCATCTCAGCCATGCATATTTGGATAATGGGTACAGCACATAGTCCGCACTGATCAGCTTAAAGAATAATGTCATACAGGTGCAGCAGACGGAATATTACATTATGTAACTGCTGAATACATTTTGTTCTTTCCGTATACTTGTTTTGATTAATATGTTCCTTACCTTGGATTAAATGTGAATGTTACAGAATATTTATGTTCATTATGGCGGTTTCACTGTTTATTTCACTTATTTTATTGTGTGTACAAATTCATGACAAAGAGAGGTTCTTTCAGTAGAATATAAGCACATTGTATTGTGGGTAATTCCCCCCTCCGTCTACGTAAGATCCAAACCTAGAATAAGTATGCTGCGAGTAATTCAGATTTTTTGTGTATTATCCTATCATGTATGGATTAAATAGTACACATAATGTAACATAATCATCTCTTTCAAAATGAGATATGTACTGATACTGTTGCTATGGGATATGTACTGATACTGTTACTATGGGATATGTACTGATACTGTTGCTGGGGACTACAGCTACAGGTAAGCAAGGAATAACTACATCCATACAGCAAAGATTCACACCTATTTTTTCTCAAATTTCAACTAAGCTGATTGGCTTTTGATAGAATAAATGTTGAATTCATATACTGTAAACAATACACAAGAAATATAAGAATTATTATAAAGGATATAGAGTTGACCATCGTAGCATTTGGGGATCACTGATGACAACAATGTGTATACGTAAATGTATAAAATACAAAACATGCGTCTATAAAATCATCTCAGATGCACAAATGTGATTAACACTGAAAAGACAACATCATGATGAAAAAGCATTGAGTAATACAACACATAACTTGGCCTGTGGAAAGAAGCAATTCATGTTTTATTTGCCTGTAAAGCTTGTTTGCCATATATGTGTTAATTTACCTTTTCATTCATCAATTATTTGAATGGCCAACACATAATAAAACTATAATATCCACCATTACATCTTGAGGTCCTAACTGTGGTACTGATTGATATTATAAGGTTACTTTATAGGGGAGCTCTGTTTTTGTGACTTAATAATGGAAATAAATATGTCTGAATATCTGTGCTTTTTGAAAAATACCACCTTTTTCACAATATGTATGTATTGTTTTTTTAACTCATATTTATCTATTATATTTATTATTTTATGTTTATTATTTGTGTACATTATCGTTGCTGTTGGTACATTTGTTGTATGTCTGAACAAAGCCAACACTTCTGAGCGACATAGGTATGGTCTATCATCGCTTCTGATGTGTCTGTTTTACTACACATTTATATTATGTATGGTGCAGCTTTTCTGTATTATACTTTTCATTTGGTATTTTTACGAGAAGTTGTTGGACACTTTGACAGATTGACGTTGCATTTTACCATTGCCAGCACTAATTGGTTTATGTTGCGTATGTATGGACAATCACTGTACTGGTAACTTCTTGCAATTTATTGTTAAGATAATTAACAGAGAGACAGCACAATGCAAACTTCAAATTAAAAAAAAAATGTTTTAGAATTGTTGGCTTGCAGGAATACTGTCTTCACTAAAGCAGAAATGGCAGCATGCAGCTTTCTATTACCTAGAAACTGCATATATCTGTAAACGGTAAATGTCACCTAGTGGCCACTACGAGTTACTGCAGTATGGGCAATCATGACCACAATCCTCACAGTAGTTGTGTGCTCTGCCTCTGTAGTATGGTAAGTATGCACCTGTTCCCAAAAATCATGTCCATTGATGTGTCATAAAGTCTTAACAAAAATAAGGACACTTTATAAACTATGAGAAATTGCATAATAAATGTACTTATTGCCAATAGATTAACAAACTTAACCCGGCAGAACTGTACATTCCAAACATTTCTTCGTGATGAATTTGTTGTCATTGTACTCCCCTATTATTTATGCGCTTATCTATCATAAATTTCTAGATCCCAGCAACGAGAATAGAAATATATGTTTGTTATGAGTACTGCTCCGTTAGTCGACTCATAAAATTATTATTCAAAAGAAGCCCAAGTGCTCACGGGGAGCGTCACCAGAGCTTCTCTGTGTTTCGGAGGCTCTGGCTATTACACATCCTCCAAAGCATTTCTTTACTGACTCTCTATTCCATCATCACTATTGCAAGCTAATACTCTATGCTGCTACAATATTTCGAGCAGAAGGTGCAGGGAGAGGGGAGAAGTGCTTTGGGGGGCAGTGTAAGAGCACTTGTTTGAATAAAGTTAAAAATACGTCCTAGTAGTCTCCAAATAAGGTAGTCTAGTGCTGTACTGTGCGGCTGGCTTGGGCCGACCACAGTACACTGGATCAAATACTAAATGGCACCAATTCTCAACATAATTTTATCATTGTATGATTAAGATATCTTAATGCTGACATACAATCCAACTCCCATCCATTGCAAACATTTTTGTAGCTTATGTTGTTAATGCCTATATAATAATTACATGTGGATATGCATAACATATGCCTGAAAATACGCCTACATATAGCGAAACAAAAATGTATGTTCACTCATCACTTTTTTAAAACCATAGTCATAACCATGCATTGCCATCGAAATAAAAAAACATTGCCGACTGCCTCTAATGTAAAGGTTAGCTCATTGTTGGAGACTAATTCTAAACTCTAGTCGTGGGTTGCCATGGAATCCATGCACAGTATTTCTAGCATAGAACGTAGTGTAGGACGCCACCGGGAAAAAGAGAATTATATACAGTATTATATACAGCATAATAATGTTTGTGTATGTTTAGGGATTTCAAGCCTGTATATGCTAAAAAATATTCACAACACTTTCATAATGGTCTAGTTTAGACTAGAAGACAGGGTAGCATGTGCAAGCCATTCAGATACAGGTCACTACTTTCATAGTAACATAGAACATACACATTTATATAATGTCACACAATGGTCCTATGCGTGAGTTATATATTGGGAATAGCTCCTGGTGTATATGACAAGTGTATCCCTAGGACCCCATCATAATGGGAGACATAGATTGCTATGTCTAAATAGAGGCATATGTTGAATTATTACATCAGGAGTTTTCCCCAGGTGTATACATACAGGAGGCTGAATACAGCTTGAATAGGCACACACTATGTGCAACTCCGGGCTTTTAAAATCATATACTTTGTGAAAGTTCGATAAAACTGGTCCACCAACAAAAATATGTATTGTATTATTCCAAAAATAGCGCCTGTGCTATGTCTATGTTTGCAGCTCAGCCTTGAACACCCTTTAAACTGTGATAGAAATACCATAAAAAGTGTCCATGACATAACATTACCAATAAAATATATCTGTGTGTTTACCCCATCGTCATCTAGGAGCTGGTCTAATGGCAGTTGGTTATGCCTATCATTATGTCTATATCCCTAAAACTGTTTTCTCTGTATGACTTATGTTATACCTTATTATATTCCCTTTGATTCCCCCCCCCCATCTCATTGATTGATTTGGTATCATTGATTATCTATTGTGTATTTTTATCTCATCTTTTTGTCACGAACATGAAATAAAGGTAGGGTAGATTTAACAAAAAGTTCTAATTGCCCATGGAAACCAATCATAGCTCAGCTTTAATTTTATAAATAGCTGTAGGAAAAAAAAAGCTGAGCTCTGATGGTTGCCATGTTTTATACAATATTTGGCTTATTTTGTTATTATTTGTATAGGTTGTCGTATGGTAATAATTTGCAAGAGGTTAACTACCGGTAACTATGCTGATATCAGAATAAGAGCCGCAGTTTTGCAGAATTTGCTGACTGCATAATAGCAATTTGATTCACACAGCTTATCTTATTTGATGATCATAATTATTGCGATGGCAGAGAAATGGATTCACAGCATGGGTGAGAGAAATGATGATTGCCTCATGTACAGAAAGGTCTCTATAAAGTGTATAGCAAATCTAGAACATTATCTGACTTTTGTGATTAAACGCTCTTTAGAAGGCAAGTGAATGAGCAGTGTGGTGTGCGACAATATGACATCCACTGCGCTCCAAGTACATAATTGTAACCATGATTGTACAGTATTAAATCCTATCTCTGCTTCCTACACAGCGGCTCCCCCATGTCACGCTCCCCGTACACAAGTTGTACAGTTTCTTGAACTTGTACTTAATAGGAGATGTATATTAATCTGTAACATTCTTATGTACAAAAGTACAGCTATGTATTGTTATAGCAGAGACCACTGCTGTGACCTCTACTGTGGCAGTACAAATTGTGGTCACCCCGAAAGGAAGGTTGCAAAATAAAGGCTGATACCAGGGGTTGTCCATTTGGCTAAAATAATGGCTGGATGTTTTACAAAGTTATAAGGGTTTTCCAATATCTCTCTATTTATAGTGGTGCTTTAAAAACAACAAAGAACTTATGCTTACCTCTACTCCGCATCACTACCTTAGCACACACCTGCTGGAGGCTTGCACAGGCTGCAGCCAAAGGTTGTGCTGGGTCTTCGCTATGGTCATGATGTCCTTGCTGAGTCTCTGTATACAGAGATCGGTGGTGACAGAAGGTGACATGCTTGACCACAGCACTGAAGAAAGGTAGAAGCTCTTTTGCCTTGTTTTTACAGCACAACGGACAATCTTTTTAAATTAACTGATTGTCCAGTTTCAGCAAATTAAATATGATATATGATTGAATCACACAATGGAGGAGGGGACTCACTTAGGTAATGTAATGAACCAAATAATCAGTCTCTTCTTCACCATGATTGAGACAGAGAATGTAAATAGTTATCCAGTAACAAAACAGGACAGTCAGCTCTCTCCACCACATAGAAAACAAGAAGAAAGTGCTACTGGCTACGCTAAAATCAAGACATTGGGGCTCATTTACTAAGGGTTGCGTTGCTCATTTTCGCCAGACTGCGCACCTTTTTTGGGGATTACACGGCTTGCACAGGTAAGTGTATGCGCTGGGATTTTGGTGCATGCGCTGGCTTCCCTGTGACAGTGTAGGGAGCGTCAAACAATCCAACTGATTCGGACTGAGCGCGGGTTTTAACTTTCAAATTGTGTCACAAACCCAAGCACTTAGATGCACCACTAAACTCTGTCGGACCTGAGTGGGGAAGCGACACATTCGTGATATCGGGCGCACAATCTTAGTAAATAATGCACTTCCGGGGTAAGTAGATGTACCCCATTGTGGCTGAATAGAGATCTTTACTAAGAGCAATTCATTTATATTTGCAAAACTTCTTGTATCCCTGGCAATTGAGCCTTAAATGTAGGGCTGCGTTCACACATTTACTTAGTATTTGCATAGTGTTTACATAGAGCAAGGTAAAAGTAATGTAAACACAACATATGAACGCAGTCTTGACTAGTTCTCTAGGTAGAGCTCTTTACATGCAATGAAAATGTACATGAGCTTTTGGTGACAGTGGAACTGTCACTTTAAAACTTTTTAAAAATGTGCCCTAATGTGTTTAAGGTAGAACACTGCATTGATGGAAAATTGTGTTGTAGATTTACCGGTACAAACAAGATGTATGATAGGTCTTCTGAAATAATATTATATGATAATAGTATTATCAATCCATTACTTGTATCTAATTTCTCACTTTCATTGTTCACTTTTAATTTTGGCAGGCAGGATTCACATACTTTCTTAATAACTACCTATTGTCACATGCACTCAATTCTCTTCATATTTTTCTTTTATTCTTTCATATCCTCTAATACTATCTTTTCTATATCCCTAACATCAGTATGGTTGCAGAATATATTAGACTTTTATTTAATGGATAGATTAAGGGGTTGAACAATCCGTTACTGCTAATGGGCCCAACACCTGTCAATATGCATATCCAGACCAGTGCATCCAATGTCCCAGACTATCTACGATATTTCATTTATTTGTGAAATTATCAGCTGATATAATGATGCACTCATCCAAGAGCAACTAAAAGAATGCATTGCACTTTAGAGGACCCAGCATTACATTGTAGCCCATTTACCTCAATGGGGTAAATTTACTTACCTTGCACCTTCAACATAGGGAGTGCAACACAATTTGAAAGTTGAATATGGCTCTTAATCCAAATCAGTCGGACCGTCCGACGACACCCCCCCTTATTTGTGTTGCATGTAGGCCAGGCAGCTGTGATACAAAAGGGTCACGAGCGACAAATTCACAGTGGAGGCATTTCTTAAATACCTGTGCAAACCATTTTAGCCATGAAGAACATGCATGGCCCTACAAGTGCAGTGCGACTTTGAGTAAATGTGCCCCAATGTGTTAATTTGCCCTGTATTGGCACATAATGGAAACAAAGCACATGCTGCCAGCTTTCCCCACAGACATCAGATTCACTAGAAATACCAGCAATAGAACAGCCAACGATTAACTACTTAAAATAGTTTCCCTATTGCAAACCCTTTGAAACAATGGGTCAGACACATTGGATGTTGCTTATCCGTAGCCTATACATAATTCTGCACTGACAAAAACTCTCAAACTTAAATCTTCTCTATACATCACACATAACAATCCTTATTAACACGCATAACTAGGAAGCCTCCATAAAAGAACATGACTTTACCATCTAGATGTTAATTGTTAATCGTTTCACTTAGAGAATTGTGACTTTCTGAATTTTATGGTTTTACATCCAAGCAGCCGGAAAGGCGGATGTTAAATAGCACAAATAGAAATTTCTAGTTGTAGACAAGGATACAGTCCTCCCTTAGCTGGTAGAAATACTGTATTACAGGAAGCCATTGCTTATAGCTGTCAGCTATTTGCTAGCTTCTTTTTTCTCAAAGACCCTATTTTGTTTTGTTATTTTTAGTACAAGAAAATCCCTGTTATGGCTGCGTGAGATCTGTCTATTGGGCCATTAATGTGGGACATCACTACTGTTTAACAGGCACCAAATTTTATTGTAATTTGGGATATATTGTTGATGATTTGACTGCAGGTGTTGATATTCTGAGCAACAAATAGAAGCTTTAAAAATTATGACTGTGCATTTCTAAAAACTGTGATCTCAAGAAGACTCAGTATGTTTCACATGTGCTCCTGGCTACCACCAGTTTACCATAAGCCCACAGGAGTCCAAAACACTGAACCACCATCATAATCCGTGAGCTTTAAGTATAATTGGAAAAAAAATGAGGCACACTCAGCTCCTCCATGCCCTAGGATAAGGATTAAAGTTTGGATTGAGCCCTGTAGACATGCAATATTCTGACCTAGTTTCCAATGGTGTAGAACTTGTAGAAAGTGAGTTGGGATAAGGATACCTGAGCTGATAACCACATTGCATAGATGGTGCAGACACTACATTCTGTGGTACAGTTGAAATACTAGACCTACTCCTATAGGCAGAAGCAATACTAGTGGGTGACAGAGTGGAGGTGGACTTCCAAGCTGCTGGAGGTTCTGGCAAAGTCTTTCGACGTGCAGCAGACACTACATTTGCAGATACAGATTCATGGATAGTTTGTGGCAAGAATGCATCATCCACAAACCCCAATGGAGATTTAGTTGCTGCTTCCCATGGAGTTAACTTCTTGCCCGGTGTTTCAGGTGTTTTTGCTGACTTGCCAACATAACCAGGCGCAGGCTCGAAAAGTGCTGGTGACAATGGAGAACCAAATGGTTGTGAACTGGCAGATGAAAAACTCCTGGCAGGGAAGGATATGGATCTGGTACCTTTTTCCTAGTAAAAGACAAAAGTAATGTAATATTATTTATCAATGATTTATTTATAACACTGACTTAGTAAGTATACCTATATATATCTCACATTATATCTAGAGCAGACAATATATGTGCTGTACTGTAAGGCAACTGACACGGCTGCTTTTGGCATTCAGGTAAAGAACATGTGTACACCTGTAGCTGTGTAATACAATATTTGGCATTGAGGTCTCAGATGGTATTGCACTTTTGAAATCAATTCACTATAATGAAGTGTGACAGTACTGCACAGTTGGTACTAAGTTAATGTAGTAAAATAAGATGCAATTTCCACATTGCGGCTTCCACATTTAGAATTTTGGGGACTGAGGAAGGTGAGCAGTTTGACTGCTGTGACATAGGAGGGGGTAGTAGCTGATGGAGGTGAGCAGCAGGATTGCAGCTTACTTGGATGTATTTAGGTGATGCAAACTGACTGATGACATAAAGGGAAGGAAATTTTAAAGGGAACCTGTCACCACACAAACACCCCCAAGCCCACAAACAGTACAGTCTTCTGTAATATGTGCATTCTCTGAAGGTCTTTTTAGCATATTTCTAGGTTCCAGCATGAATGAAAAATCATCTTTTATTCTTTTGTAGGATGCAAACCTGGTCTCCTGCAGTCAAGTAACCCCTTCTCCTGGAGTCATTCAACCCCGCCTCCTGAGTGTTATGCCCACTCCATACATCTGGAATCCCAGACAGCAAACTGACAGCAGGAGGTTGGGTTGCATGACTGCCGGAGGAGGGGTTTTCTGACTGCAGGAGGCGAGGCTACCTGACTGCATCCGACAAAAGAATAAAGGATGAATTTTCATTCATTCTGCAACCTAGAAATATGTTAAAAAGGACTTCAGGGGGACGTACATATGACAGAAGAAGTTACTGTTTGTGGGCTTGAGGGGTTAGTGTGTTGACAGGTCCCCTTTAGTACATCCCTATTGGTTAAATGATCTGAGTCTTCATAAAGGCATTAGGCAGAAAAAATGTTGGCAAAGGTGTACAAAGCCTCAAGGAAACCTACCACCAGGAATCTAGCTAATAAGGTGCAGCCCTAAACTATCTTTATACTGCCTTAACTGATCTAAACTTTATTTAACTAATATGCAAATTATTGGTAGAGGCTGCTGGGGCGTGCAGTAGTCTGTTTGGGCTGTGGGAACAAAGACTACTCCTCACCCCAGAAGCCTCTGTTATGTAAGTACATCCTACTTACAGTCCTTGTGCTTGCAGGACGGGTGGGACAGCAAAGGCTACTGGGGCGTGGAGTAGCCATTTCATCCACAGACTGGACAGGCTACTCCACGCCTCTTAATTTGCATATTGGTAAGATAAAGTTTTCATCAGGTTTGGCAATATAAAAGGACTAGAGAAAGTAAGTTTAAGGCTTAGGACAGAAGGGGAACCTACCATTGCATCTACATTAATAGGTAGTTTCCTGATGGTAGGTTTCTTTTAAGGATGGCAGTGAGGTGAAAAGTGTAAAAGTGGCAGGTGAGCCATATTAAGGACAAGAAATGAGAGGGGGACATGCAAGGGACCAAGAGCAAGGGACAAAGAATAATGGGGCAGTTCTAAACTTGGAAGGATGGGGTACTGTAGGGAGTAAGAAAAAAATGGAGCAGCCAAGATTTAATTGGTTCATGAAGTCCACCTATTTTGATTTATAATTTATACCAGTTGGTCTAAATAATGCTCTGTGCATCCATACCTTTTTGATTATTGATATGTTTAATAGTATCTAAAATGCGGATAAACATCATAATGATAATTGATTGTTATCTGTGTATTTTACATGGTATGGTATATTTTATTTTTTATGGTTCAAAGATTTGAAAATGCAGAATACTTTGTTGCGCTAATGTTTGTGTACTGTTAATGACCTAATTATAAAATTAGATTCTGATGTGAAGAACTGGTTGACTAACATTACATTGTAAGGGATCTCGTTAGAATGCTCATTATCTGCTCAGCATGAAACCAAGATGGGCTATAGAGAGTAGCAGAGCAGAGAGTGCCACCGGCTGCAAACACACTAGGCACAACGTAATTGCACTTAGAACTAACAGCCGTATCTACAGCAAAGGTCAGACCGAAGGTTAGAAGACAAATGTAGGTTTATTGAATATCAGGAATTCAAGAGTTCTTTTGTGTATTGTATTGCTCTAATATGTAATTGTGATCATAGATAGCAGCATATAAAGCAGGCTGCTTGTTAAAGTAAGTGTTTATTGTAATGTAGCCACCCTTATGTAATCCTCATTATCACATTGAACTGATTATACCCAATTAGCCACAAATTACCACCTGCCAGGCTAGATAGGTAACTTCCCCCTCTTAATGGTATACATCATATGCCTGCTGTTGGGTACGGGCACGTTGTACATATAAAGACCTACCAGATCATAAAGCGATGTCAGCCCTATAAAGCTTGCTTTGGATAGAAACAAAACACATTACAGCAAATGCTATACTTTTATGCTGAGATCCAGTGGTGGAACTATGGGGCCTGCAGTGCAAGGCGGCCCTGTCTGCTCAGCCAATGCAGTAACCATCCTGTCCTATGCCTCCATATGATAAACTATTACTTACTATATGAAATTGTGCAATGAAAATCTGCAGGTAATATGCAACGTCTGCAGGTACCCTAACAGTTTGGGGGTTAGAAAATCTCTTTAAGTGAAAGGGGCCCCAAATACTATTTGGGTATAGGCCCTGCCTTTCCTAGTTACACCCCTGTTTTCAGAAGAAGTGACAAACCTATGCAAAAAGTGAAATCACAACTGTATTTTTTTTTTTACTACACTAGATTTTGTCTCATCCTTGGAGATATTATCAGGCCTAAAGAGCTTTGTATTTTTCTGAAGGCTGGCACTACAAAAACCCTGCAAATTACAAAGTTTTTGCAGCAGTACGTCTGCTAGAAATGCAGCAAAATCCTATCCCATACTACTGCAAATGGTTGTGGCGAAACCTGTGCATACAACTTGTGTGTAAATGGGCTTTGTCATAGACTCTTCGGGGGATATTTATAATACGCCGGTACTCATGCATTTTTGCAGCGCAATAAATCTTCAACGGCTTTAGGGTGCTGCACAGCGTCTATAATATGCCAGGCAAGAATATACATCAGGAGGCTTTAGCGGGCAGGGTGCTGTGCAGCTTCATAGAAATGTAGCCAGCGACTTTTTACATGTGAAAAGTCGCCAGCAGCAGTGAGTGCGTCAGTGCGGGGACAGTAACACCACGTGCCGGCCTACTCCTCGCCGGCCATGCTTTCCACTCGGCCGGCCTCGCCCCCCTTTAACATCCCTACACGCCGTGATAAATGTGCCCCTTCACCTCTACTTCCAGCTTCTGCTTTCCAAGACAGGGACGCTGTTAACACTTAGCACTTGCTAAGTCCTTGTTAAGTCCTTGTTCCATGTAATGAAATCTGACAGACTAGCCTCTATATAGTCTTGAATACATATACATGGTGCAAAGCTCAGTGGATTTACTTGACTTACTACTTATTTTATGAGAGAACACAATGCATCATGGGAAGCGTGGGAAGCTTATAATTGACTCAAATTTAAGGCAAAAACAGTAAGAGGTTAGTTTTCACCTACTTCACTTCTGCTGAGTAGTAGTTGTCTAGTAGCTTAAAAACAGAAATTGCTATATTCAGGAAGTCAAGTTTACATTTTATAAGCACATCTCATGTTGTCATTAGTGAGGTTGAAGTAGAAAAAAGGATCATAACTAAAACATGACATGAAAGTAATTAAATAGCTTAGTGCATTAGTTGAAAAAGTAGAGACTGTAACTGTATGACTTCATGGTGTGGAAACAACTTTGGAATGACACAGCTATTAGGAGGGAAACAGTGATATTCTTTTCTGAGCTTTTTACAGAGGGCATTTTCTTTTATTATTCTACTTTCTAATTCTCAGCAGAAAAATCATCACCAAGACTGTAGCCTTTCTGCCAATAGCAACCAGACTGGATTCTGATCATAGCATCATAGTAAATAAGAAAAAGTCACCAGACCATCAAGTCCAGCTTATTCATTCTACATTCTACAAAACCCTTCAAGACTGAAGCCAAAATCTTTCCGACCCATAATATGGATGTCAGAATAACTAAATGGAAACCCCCATGAGCCACCCTAATAACACTCAAGACCCTTATGAGCCCCCTTAATAATACAGGAGAAGCCCATGAGCCCCCCTTATAACACTGGAAACCCCAACGTACTGTAGCTTCACAGGCTGTTACAATGTCTCCACCACTCCCTTGCTCTCTTAACACTTCACACCTCCCTCTTCCATATAAACTCACAGCATCAGAAGATGTTACAGCACAGAGTGGGAGGCGCTCATGGTATAGTGTAATTAATAGCACGGATGGGCTCTGGAAACACCTCCCTTCTGACTAATTAGCATCATTTTTCAAGTTGATTTTAGAAGGAAGGAGACCATCTCTAACAAATATATGAACATTACCACAGTCTGGGTGCCTGGATCTATGAGTAAGTGTCCCTGATTTTGATGGTAGTTTTCTAAGAAACCATAATTCATACTTTCCCTTTCTGTAAATCTTATTAGGCAAGTATGTGTACATTAAAAATAACCATGTTTTTGGCGTTATTTATAATCTTCTTTACAACTTTCCTTTCTGTAGTTTACATTTACGATGTGCAGTAGTCTCCGAGGTGGTGGGTAGAGACCTAGCTGCTGAGAATCACTGCATTCTCTTCCCTTCTCAACATAGATGATATGTCATCAATGAGCTCCTATTAGGAAGCCCCTTTCATTGGTAAGATATGTTACATAGTTCCTTGTATTCTAGTTAATTGTTTATTTATGCAGTAATCTAACCTTAATGTAACTACCTCTACAATGAGTCTTTGGAGTAATTATCATGGTATTGACAAATGCACATAATAATTTTACAATGTAAGCCTGCTCTCTGCTATACTGTGGGCTGTGAAGCTCACATCAGGAATGTAGAACTCTTTAGGAATCCTCCTCATTGTGGAAGCATTTCTCTGAAAAGCTGGAGAAACAGGTGTCTGGCATTTGAGAAATTCCTTCCTACTTGAAGAAGAGACATCCTAGAGTTGAGTAATTTAGAAAAATCACCATTCTGTCTGTTCAGGCTTGGTAGTCTTCTGAAAAATAGTCATAATGCCTTAAAAAAAAAGTTATGCACCTCTTACCTACTGAGGCACTTTCATTAAGACTGGCATTTTATATATTTGAAGTGGCGGAAAAAGGATAAAAATATACAATTATTGCTGCTAGATTACATATAACAAAAGTTATCCTTTTCTAGACTATATTTACTGTATCAGGACAGTGTCAGGACTTGTATTTGAATGTGTTTGAGTGTAGAACTTTGTGTGTGTGTATATTAATGAGTGTACAGATATGTATATATATTTTTTAAGGGGACTCCTCTGTATAAAAACCTATGGTAACTGGCCCTTTTAATGACCTAATATCCAGGTTAAGTAACAAACTTCATGTAAGTAGGTGTCAGAATAAGATATAAATCCCAAGATCCTGACATGGCATGTTTCAGCCTATGGGGATCATCAGGGGATATGCAAAAATTGCCAAAGACAACCAACCAAAAAATTAGGCACTACATTAGCTTCATAGAGGTGAAAATATATATTTACCTATGCTCAGCAAAAAGTTTTAACTTTTACTTTGTCTAGTGAAGTGTGTGGGGTTAAAGCTTGTATCAATAGACTGTAGGTACAAGCCAAGCATAATGGCAGACAATAGAGGTGTAAGACAGCAGAGCCATGTTATTGCACTGCTTCCTACCCTGTTTCACTGAAAATTAAACACCTAGTGCCATTGTTTTCAAGCTCAGAAATACAAGGCCTCCCCCAAAAATAAGACCTAGTGGCAGTCATTGTTACAGCTCCCCCACAGCATAAATTTATATTAGTAGATAATTTAGATAATATAAGAGGTTGTGACACAGGTGAAGAATTCATGAAGGAAAGTGCTAAATATGAGAGATTGGGGCCAATGATTCTAATAGAAGTGGAGTCACAATAAATTCAGCATGAATTTCAGTGTTTAGAGAGTTATAAGCAGTGGCGTAGCTAGAAGCTGATGGGCCCCAACGCAAAGTCTTTGCCAGGCCCCCATCTATAATGTATGATTTATAGTAAAAGTCTTCTTATATGGGAAAGTGACACCATAAGAGCCCCCTAAACCTCTTGGGCCCTGGTGCGACGGCAACCTCTGCATCCCCTCAAGTTACTCCCCTGGTTATAAGGATGTTCCAGAAAATGTTGCTTTTATTTCATAAATAACAGGATCGGTAAATGTCCTATAGATTTTTGTACATGGAAATAGAGTCACAAGACTTTCTTGATGGAATGCAGATGGTTATGCTGATATATATATCAACGCCTTTAATGTATTTCTAGTACCTACCTACCCCCATCCAATTAATTGAATCTCAGATATCTTTCCCACCAAAAAAATTCTGAAAATCTCTCAAGCTAATAAAAACATGCAGATTTTTTATAATAAGTCCAGAACAGATTCCCCGTTATTGCAAACTTCCCTGTTTGCGTCAGTATCAGAAAGGTGACGTGCCTCCCATGATATGTGCTTGCTATTTTGGGAGTACAGGAGATCTCCCCTTTTTCCAGGAATCTCCCTGGCACTCTCTGTACTATATCAACCTGACGGATGTATTATTCATCATTATGGAGATCAGTTTCGCTCATACTTAAGTCTGATAGGTCAGATTGTTTATGCAGGTTACATGTTCCTATAGGAATACACTGAAGCCATTTAAATGAAGAGATTTACATGTTGCGCCATACCCAACCAACGTTAATGCTAAGCAGGTTATGCCAGTTCTAACACTTACAACATTTTTTGAGGGGGGGGGGGGGGATGGCTACAATGCCGGGGCTAAATCTTTATACAAGTGTAAAATATAAGAATGTCTGTCCAGGAAGAAAATAGATAAACACCAAATTGAATCAGAAGATACAACTGCAGATGTATATTTACCTCTTTTTCATTTGTCAAAACCACTATGCTATTCTTATCAATAAATTGCATACACAACAATAAATTCACTTTGGAGGGATGTTAAAATGGACAATGAGAATTTTACCCCAGACAATGACAGAAGTAGCAGAACAGATTCAAATACAAAATCCCTAATACCGCACTTTATGATATAAGGATGAGTCTGCTGCCACCTACTGTGCTGATACAATATTGCAAGTGGAGTGCAAACCAGCTGCCCTTTAGCAATGTTTATGTCTTTTGTAGCTTTTAAATGTTCTGGGGTAAATTGTACAATAAAATCCGAGGATAAAAAAGTTACAGACTGTCACAATAGTTTAGTCTTCTAATGGATTCCTACAGCTATAACAGGCCAGAATCAAGAGCCATTCATGGTATTGATGGCAGATCAATATAACATATTACAATGTATGTAGTGGTAGACTTTCATTACTAATGTGGTCAATGGATCATTATGTGGCCAAAGTCTCTGATGCAAAAGTAGGCACCTACAAATAAAATGAAGGCATCCCCTCCACATAAGCATGGACAATACAACAATGGCTGTGATGCACAACATTGCCTAAATGTCAAAAGCATAAAACACAAGACTATTACCGTATATGGAAAGCCAGGGTTACTTCATCACCACATCTGGTTACATCCACAATGACATATCATTTATTGACATACGTAATATGGTACCTACAGTGTTCTTGGCCATCCTAATAGATCGGTATATACCAGGAGAATTGGCCTATGGAGGGATCACTGCACACAGCAATGCTGTGCTTCCATCATTCATTATTACTGTGTATCTACTAGTTATCACCCAAACAGTTATTGGGTGATATAGCATTTATTCTTCTGTGCTGTAGTTAAAGATTTACGTCCCTCTTCTGTCCTTGGATCATATTGGATCATACACACAAAGTGTACAGGTGCAAATACTTTGTTCCCATTACTTTTGTGGTTTTCTATGATCTAGCCTGCTATATGTTCTATTGTAAGGGTCCATTTTATATATATTGTATACAATGGGTAGAGAATGGGTATATATATATATACAATGGATACAGAAAGTATTCATGCCCTCTTTGTTTCATTGCAACCAATTTGTAAAATCAAAAAAGTTCTTTTTTTTGCTCATCAATGTACAATCTGCACCCCATCTTGACAAAAAATGTAGATTTTTTTGCTGATTTATTAAACAAGAAAAAACTGAAATATCACATGATCAAAACTATTCAGGGTGCGGTCACACGTTGCAGTTAAAACTGCATCGCAATCAGCTTTGAGGTGGTTTTAGGTGCAGTTTTGTCAATTGAACAGGTGAAAGACATGAACTGAACGAGTGAATTTGATTTTGAAGGGGAAACCTGCTCCACAAATGCCATTCACCCATTCAGTTCATGTCTTTCACCTGTTCAATTGACAAAACTGCACCTAATACCACCTCAAAGCTGATTGCCATGCAGTTTTAACTGCAACGTGTGGCCGCACCCTCAGGCCCTTTGCTGTGACACTCATATTTAACTCACATGCTGTCCATTTCCTTGTGATCCTCCTTCATTGGAGTCCAGCTGTGTTAATTAAACTGATTGGACTTCATTAGGAAAGGCACAAACCTGTCTATTTAGGACCTCAGAGCTTACAGTGCATGTGGCAAGGCACAGATCTGGCCATGGTTAAAAATAACATTTTTGCAGCACTCGAGGTTCCTATTCAACTCTTCCTCGACTTGGTCATTCAGCCAAACTAAGCAATCGTGGGAGAAGAGCCCCAAGATCACTATGGCTTAGCTCCGGAAATACAATATGGAAATGGGAGAAAGCTCCACAAAGTCAACTATCACTGCAGCCTCCACCAACTTTTTAGTGTTAATTATAAGGGATATGCGTGGAGAAAACCAGGCACTGCTCATTGCCTGCCAAATACACTGAAACATGGTGGTGGCAGCATCATGCTATGGGGGCAGGGACAGGATGAGTGGTTGCAATTGAAGGAGCGATAAATGCAGCCAAGTACAGAGATATTTTGGATGAAACCTCTTCCAGAGTGCTCAGGCTGGGCTTACGGTTCACCTTCTAACAAGACAATGACCCTAAGCACGCAGCTAAAATAACAAGGCAGTGGCTTCAGAAAAAAACTGCGTGACCATTCCTGACTGGCCTAGTCAGAGCCCTGACCTAAACCCAAGGTGGAGACTTGAAAATGGCGTCCACCAACATTCACCATCCAACCTGAGGGAACTGGAGAGGATCTGCAAGAAAAATGGCAGTGGATCCGCAAATCCAGGTATGAAAAACTCGTTGCAGCATTCTCAAGAGGACACATGGCTGTATTAGCTCAAAAGGTTCTTCTACTCAATACTGAACAAGGGGCTGCAACAAGGAGTGAAAAATGTATAAGGGCCTGACTACTTTCTGTACCCCCTGGATGGATATATATATCTCAAATATGCATATACTGTGCTATATTTCAGTTTTTGGCATTATGTACTGGAGGATAGGGGACAATCACATCTTGTTCTTACAGTCACATCTCTGTAGATGCTGGTAAATACCAGCATGTATTCTGTATAGAACGTGCACATCATGTTCTATCAACTGGCATTAAATGGGTTGTACAAAGTATTATTGTTTTCTCCTATGCAATGGATAGGGAAGAACTTGCTGGGGATTTAAAGAACGGACCCCCACAGTTCACACGTTCTCAGTCACTTGAATGAAGGGGCAGTCGGAAATTGCAGAGCAAACAATTTCCAATAGACAATCACCCATAGAATTAAATGGAGTGGCAGGATGCATGGGCAACATACCCCTTCATTTAATTAGTGTGAACTAGACTCCTGTTTTGGTGAATGGTGGGACACTCAGCAAACAGGAGAACGGACACCTATCCATCAGAGTGTAATTCTCTATCCTGTGGATATGGAATAGCAATAAAGATTGGTACAACCTATTTAATTCAGTTTTATCTTTACTCAACCTTTTATTTTCATTTTTATGGTATCGTCTTTTGAGCGGGTGTACTGTTTTTCAGATCATATGTCATTGACCAATCACTACAGATATCCCGGCAGTGATACATTCACCATTTATGAGAAGCAGCTTATCACATTTTTTTCTAACCCGATGCTAGAAACAGAAGTCGAGCAAAGTGGCTTTGGGTTACTTCATGACAGAGGATGGGCTCCCTGGTGCTCCCATTACCTCATGCCTTTTATATTGATATATCAGATGGCATGTTATATAAATTGCATTGGTAATGACTTTTCAAGCTATCATCTGGTAATACCACTTTCATGAAGTGGCAGTGGATAAGGTTAACGGGAATATTTTTCCATCAATGTTACTTTGCCAGATTAGTGGATTAGACAGGAGCAATAAAATCCACTTAGTTTGTGTTTATACTGGACTTGCATGCTTTGTAGTTTTACTTTCATCATTTTCCTATACAACAATACAGCAGCGTTTGTGCAGCGCATTTCCTTGGATCATTTACTATAACTACCAAACAGAGTTAAAAATAGATTGACCTCAGTTGGGGATACATAGAATATATCTTCTTTCTCAACAGATGGATGTTAAAGCAATGCTAGTCCGGATAAGGGACACAATTTAGAGTGAAGAAATTTAGTTCTATCTGAAGGCTGCTGTTATCTCTAATGTATCCATCAAATTCATCTGAGTGATCTCATGGTAATTCAGCAACACAGGCAAATTCTGCCATGTGAAACATTGTTTTATCATCAATGAAAATCTTCCATCACACAGTAAATCTAAAGCATGTTTTGTTTGACAACCATTCCAGATTGTCCATGGGTCTCCCCTCTTGTTCCTCCAAAGAAAGCAAGAATGCAATTCCCAAGTGTTTGACCCAACAGCAACAATGAACTGTAGGAAAGTTACATGAAGTATAAAAGTTTATTTTTTGCTTGTGAGACCAGGGCCCAGATATATAAAAAACTTGTGAAATCTGCCTTCGTGCAGTGGTGGAACTACCGCCGCGCAGTGTCCCTTTGCACATGCTCCCTCCTGCCCTGCGCACATGCTCTCTCTTGCCCTTCGCACCTGCTCTCTCCTGCCCTGTGCACATGCTCTCTCCTGCCCTGCGCACATGCTCTCTCCTTCTCAGCGCACATGCTCTCTCCTTCTCAGCGCACATGCTCTCTCCTGCCCTGCGCACATGATGTCTCTTGCCCTGCGCACATGCTCTCTCCTGCCCTGCGCACATGCTCCCTCCTGCCCTTTGCATCTGCTCTCTCCTGCCCTGTGCACATGCTCTCTCCTGCCCTGCGCACATGCTCTTTCCTGCCTTAAGCACATGCTCTCTCCTGCCCTGAGCACATGCTCTCTCCTGCCCTGCGCACATGCTGTCTCTTGCCCTGAGCACATGCTCTCTCCTGCCCTGTGCACGTGCTCTCTCCTGCCCTGCGCCCACATGATGTCTCTTGCCCTGCGCACATGCTCTCATGCGGTAGGGCGATCCACAGGGGAGTATCTTTGTCGGAGCAGGTGGTCGGGTGGTAGAGTCGGGAGACCGCTGGAGGTGACGGAATTCATGAGTTAAGGGTGCAGGAATAGGAGATAGATAAAACGAGAAGATCTGATGGGGGAAGAGGGTTGGAGCGGGGTTGGCTGGGAAGAACGGGTTGTAGGGGTGTAAGGGGTGTTTTGGAAGGTATGCGGAGAAACCGGCGCGTTAAATCGGGGTGTGGAGGGAGGGGGTGGGTGAGAGGCGAAGGAGGTGAGGCTGTAAGTAGAGTAAGGGTGTGGGCTATGCGAAAAAATGAAGTGGGCATGGGATGGGGGGACGAAAGCTCTTCCCCCTCCTCGTCGGTCAGGGGTATAAAGGAGGGGAAATACAGCTGGGAAGAAAGCTAAGAATTCAAGGGGGGTGGGGGGGGGTCGAGCAAGTGGGTGTATGCGTCGGGGCTAGATAATATAAGGGGCGGGCAGGCGGTGTGTCCTCAGCGAAGTGTGTGACGTTATCAATCGGTGCGGAGGATCCCTGGAAAGGGGGAGAGCAATCAGCCTCTGGCGTGATGGGGGTAGTCAATTTAGGTCAGTAGTCGCGTTCGCTATGTAGGGGAGAGGGGGGCCGGTAGAGCTGCACGATCGAGGGGTGAATGGGAGACAGGCGGGTGGGAGGTCGTGGAGAGGGTGGGAGGTGGTGAGGCTATTTAGTGGGCTGTTTACTCTCGATGGAGGGGACGCGATCACTAAAGGGCGTAAAAGGCGGGAAAAAAAAGTGTTACATGAGAGGCCCTTCCCGACTTCTCCCCCATTCTACATCTCTTGTTGCCTGAGCACATGCTCTCTCCTGCCCTGCACACATGCTCTCTCCTGCCCTGCGCACATGCTCTCTCCTGCCCTTTGCATCTGCTCTCTCCTGCACTGCGCACATGCTCTCTCCTTCCTTGCGCACATGCTCTCTCCTACCCTGCGCACATGCTCTCTCTTGCCCTGCGCCCACATGATGTCTCTTGCCCTGCGCATATGCTCTCTCCTGCCCTGCTATTCCTTTCCTATGTCTTCATATAATAAAGTACTATTTCTTTCTATATATGGAGACACAGAACAGGAATGCAATGCCTTGCAGGTAAGTCCCCATGCCCTTCTCTAGCATTCTGCTTAGAAATTGTTCAGTCCAAGGACAGCCCCACCCCCCATAGTCTACGTCCTGGGAAGCAAGATGCAGGAACACTTTAGGAGGCATGGGAACATGAGATAAGGGGGGTTATGTGTTGTCCATGGTGGGGGATGACAACTAGTCACTTGTTGGGGAGGGGACATGTCAATAGGGTGTTTTCAGTGGTGGAGGAGGACTTGACACTTGTTTGATGTCAGTGGGGGGAGGGGGCTTGTCACTGTGTTTTCTGTGGGGGACTTGTAAACAATGGGAGAGGGTGACATGTGTGATGTGACTAGGGAGGGGGCCTGTGTGGAGAGCTGTGAGGGTAAATAGTTGTGCCTTCGTTTATACAAATATTCTTCTGTCCTGTGTCTTTTCCGAGCAGAGGAAATCAACAGACTCATTACATGGCCAGTAGCATTATAATTCTTCATTACAGTGTATGAAACAGCATTTTTCTGCCAAGGAGAGCAAAATTTTAAATAACAACTAATTACATACTAGTTCATATTTTATGGACCCATTTGTATTATGAATTATGCTTATTTCTGGAATACCCCTTTAATGCTTAATTATAGTCTATGTCCACAATATTTTTCTGCTAAGTGAACCAAAATATCAAATAACAACTAATTACAGAAAGCTTATATTTTAATGACCCATTTGAATATGAATTTTGCTTGTTCCTGGAATACCCCTTTAGGGGGTCATGTGGTAATGCCCTGTGCATAGCTATTAGGCCCACTGCCTTTCCTATAATATATTAATATAGAGGTGTTAAAAGCAAGTAAGTGGATGATGGTAAGCTATACCTGTAATTAATGCTGTCTATATTACATACACTTTTGTGTTGTTACTGAGCTCAAGGTAGATCACGTTCAAAGAGGTTTTTATGTAATAAAATATTGAAATTGCTGACCTATCCTTCGCTAAGCAATGCTTCTACTGCCCAAGTCAATGATGTCCATCAATCACATGGCTGAGCTGCAGTACCAGCCAAAGCCTCTACAAATACCTGGTGCTGTGATTAGTAGTAAAAATGACTCACCATTTGTCTGAACTCTGTGGTCTTTGTTTGGTATATCCATATATGGGAAATCCCTTTAAAGGGGTTATACGAACTATTAATTTTATCCCCTATCCACAGTATTGGGTATAAAAAGCTGATCCGTTGCTGGGACTCCCAGCAATCTGGAGAATGGGATCAAGGGTGCAGTGATTCGATTGTATGGTAGTGCTGAGCCCAGTGCTCAGGTAAATCTGGTTATCCAATGCATTGTCTATAGGAGTGAGGGAGATAACGCTAGGCTCAGCAATTTCAGACACTACCATACAATGGAATGGAGCTGGAGCACACCCGATCATCCTGCTGCTTCACCTATTAGTTAAAATGGGACCCCAAATTCTCCAGATTGTAGGGAGTCCCACTCTCATGATCGGTTGGGGTTCCAGGAATCGAACCTTCACTGATGATCTTGTTATTTCTTATCCTATGGATCGAGGATAACCAAATAGTTGGCATTACACCTTTAAGGAAAGCTCCTAAAAGTGCTTTATTGTATCACATGATAATTCTAGAAATTCGTTTTTTGATGTAATTTTCCTGTTGACTTAAACTGCTTTGTAAAATGAAGAACACTTATTACGCAGAACAGATAAAATCTTTTCATAAAACTAGCCCTAGCTTCCTAAAATTGTTTTCTAGCATACGTGCTTGTTGCTGATTTTGTGATGATTGTAAAGTTCTTAAGAAACCAGAATAAGCAATGATGCTTTAGAAAATCTGGTTACTATATAAAATCTGTGTAATCTCATAATGTAATGAGTCCTAGGATGCCTTACACATTAATCTTGCCCTGCTTATTACTTTCCCTATTCATTGTTTTTACATTAGGTTTATCTTTCTGAAGTGTTAACAAGTGTCCACTGCAGATATAGGGAGGATGGCTAGGATGGGTTCATATAAGGATTTCAGAGTTATACTGAGCAAGAGACCAACCAAATTAACAAAATATCTGTCTAATGTGTAGAGGGATTAGAGGCAGACTAGACAGTCTGAAAATGCAGTATCAGATGAGGGGCACAGAGGGTGCAGTCACAGGTGCCTCGTGACTCATAAGGCTTTTCTTGCCCGTGGAAAGAGAACAGTACTAGAGAAACTACACATTATAGTTAAGAGTTCTGGTACCAATTTTGCTTTTAGGCCCTCTTCAGGCAATGGCTAATGCTAAGTGATAAATCTGGTGCATCTTTATACTATTTAATTAATACTTTTTATTTGCAATTTTCCTTAGTCCAAATTTGTTTGAATCCGGTCTAGATGTGGTGAAAAATCTATCCTCAAAAACTGGATCTCAGCTTTCTAAAAGATAGACTGATGCTGGCCATGCCCGTATTCTAGTCTTAAATGAGGATATATTGGAAAACACCTGTTTTGTGCATCAAATTAATAAATGTGTCTATAATATAAAACCTGTCACCAGGGACCTCATTTTCACTAAAGGCAGGTTGCAAAAGCCCATTACAGCTACATTGCAAATGCCTTTCTGCTTTCTCCAAGCATTTGCATTACAATATAATTGTGTGTTATAAATTACCTGGCACCCTGACAGGATCCTCTGTCGATTGCCAGGGGTTGGGCTTTGGTTTTGATGCATTTAAAAAAACAACATGTGCTGCAAATTACTCAGCTCTTAGCCTGTCCCTTATCTCCTGTACAGCGACCCCCTCTTCCACTGATGTCAGCTCACCAGGCTGTGAGCTTTGTGAAGGAGCAGGAGGGAGGAACTGTTACACGAGCACAAAGGTGGGGGCTAAGAGCTGAGGAGTCTGCAGCACAGACAAGTCACATGTTTTTTTAATGGATCTAAACCAAAGACCAACCCCTAGGACTTCACAGAGGATTCTGTCAGGGTGCAAGAGTAAGTTATAGAACACAATTATATTGTAATGCAAATGCTTAGAGAAAGCAGAGAGGCAGATTTGTAATGCAGCTGTAATGGGCTTTTGCAACCTGCCTTTAGTGAAATTGAGGTCCCTGGTGACAAGTTCCCTTTAAGCTTAATAAATGTGGACCAATCTATACATAATGGTATACATTTATGTAGACCAGCATTTTTACATATAACCATGATAGCCCCTTTGTTAAGCAGGCCTTCTATATGTGTGCGGTCTTCAACTTAACCACTTAAAGCCGAGGCCCTTTTTTGATTTTTTCTGTTTCATTTCTCCCTCTCCACATTCAAAAATCTATAACTTTTTTATTTCATGTAAAAAGTTGTACAAGGGCTTGTTTTGTGCATAACAAATTGCACTTTGAAATGTTGGTATTTAATATTCCATGCCTTTTACTAGGAAGTGGGAAAAAAATCCAAATGCAGTGAAATTGGTGAAAAAATTAATTTGCACCATCTTCTTGTGAGCTTGGTTTTTACATCTTTCACTGTGCATCCCAACTGACATGTCTCAATTATTCTTTGGGTCGCGATATTAAATTTATATAGGTGTCATAGTTAATAAAATGAAAACCTTCTGTACAAAAAAAAATTCTCTGTTTTGCCATCTTTTTCGCTAATAACTTTTTCATACTTTGATGTACAGAGCTGTGTGATGTTTTTTTTTTGCGGGATGAGCTGATGAGCTGACATTTTTTGTTCACTTTTTATTAAATTTTTAATATGTTGCTGGCACGGGGAGCATCTCTGCCAAAATGATGGTGCCCACGTGCCACCAGCTATTTAAAGCCGCCGGCATTGCATTGGGTGTTACCGGTAAGTGTTTGTTGCAATATGCAGCAAAAAATTACTGACTATGGAGATCAGATACATCACGCGTCCGGCTTTGGGCTGTAATCAGCGACAACCTTCATCAAGGTGGGGAGCAACATCAGGGGTGCATTGAACTGCTACAAAGCAGAATTTGCTGCTTAAACAGTGCTGTCTTTCACTTCACCACAGCACAGTTAGTAGCTATGAAGCTACTGCCAGGAATGGGCAGCTGATGTTACCTTTCCATAAGGTCTCTTTCAAACTTGTGTTGCAGATCAGAGTGCGATGTGTGAAAACTGACATTTTGCCTGCGTTTTTGATCAGTTTTTGCTAGGAGTCATTAGAGTTTTTGCGTTTTTCATGCGTGTTTCAAATCACATGATTCTTCAATTGGTACCCACATGCCACTTCATGGCTTTTTTTCACATCACCCAGCAACAGATCCATTAAAAACGCATTGACCTTGCACAATGCGTTTTTGATCGGTCCCCACAGACTTGTAATGTTGCATTTTTCATACTTGTGACTTGCAGAACTAGAGCATGCTGAGATTTAAACAAATGTTTTAAAAAAAGGAACGTGTGAGTGTAAAAAAAAAAAAAGAGTGACAAAACCCATTCAATACAATGGGTCATAGTGCAAAAGGGGCCTAACTTGCCTTCCTATAACTCGCCAGAGAGGCTAGGTTTTATCTCCGACTAAAATAAAGACTGTTTATTAAAGCATAACCATCATTTGATACGTTTTTATATTGCATGAGGCCACACAATTTCCGGCATCATGACCCCCTTAGAGATCTATGGCACCCAGTCATGTTGCGGTGAGCACACTCTTACAGCACCCTCTTGAGCTGGGTGGCTTTGCTGCAAAATATAGCATAATTTATCCGATATCCTATAATATATCCTATAATATGTCCTGTATTTTGCTATATTACTGCACCTACCACCTGGCTTTCCATGGTGAAGGGATTGGTGAGGAGCCCTCACCCCTCCTCTCTTCTGCATTTGGTTGTGTGCATGCGACCTTAGAGTGGATTCAGTAGAGTGGAGTATCCCGTGTCTGTTGTGCATCTGTTTTGTATCAGTTTTGCTTCTTGTTTTGGTCCGTAACCTTCCAAAAAACCCAAACGTTTAGTATTGGTTAGAAATAACATCTGGTTTCCAAGTCTCATCAGTGATAAAAACAGATATGTCAAAAGGTTTTTTGGCAGACCCATAGACTTCTATTGTCTTCCATGATCCGCACCAGTGGAAAACAACAGACATATTTTGAAACTTTTTCCATGAACAATGGACCCATGAAAACAAAAAGCCAATGTGAAAATACCCATTGCCTCAATAATGTATCCATGAAAATTACTGAACCGCAGATATGAAAAACAAAGAGCCCTTAGTTTGTAAAAACTCAATAAACAAATTTTATATCTTGTTTTTGATGGAAATACCTAAATACGTATGCAGCTTGTAAAGTGTGTGTCTATGGAGACTGACTACAGGCATATATCTAACATCCCTGTGTTTATACAACTCTGAGTAGTCAGGATTAACCTTTTCTTACCTCTGGCAATATTCTATGAGCACTATTTTCTGACAGATACCTTAAAAACAGTATATTAGAAAAATGTTTTCTAACACAATATTAAACATCTCAAAAGAAAATCACTCTTTAAAGGAAACCTACCATCATGTATCTACCTATTTACATACATACACTAAACTATAACTTATCTAACTATTATGCAAATTTGTATCAGAGGCTACTAGGGCATGGACAGTAGGAGCAAAGGCTACTCGATACCCCAGTAGCCTCTGCTGTCCCTGGCTACCTGCTCCTCCCCTGGTGAGGCATCACTGATTGGTCCTTGGGACCGCCAAGCAGGTGAGCTCTGCATAGTTCATGCGCAGTAGCTCCAGCTTCAGAGCCTACAGGGCGCTGCTAAGTGCACCGCATAGATATAAGTCTTTGTGCGCAAATAGTGGTGCCAATGTAGCGCAGTCGGTGAGGCAGTGATACAGGGGACAAGCAGATGGCATTTAAAATATAGCAGCAAGTACGGGTCCCTATCGTTTTTATAATTGCTCCTAGCGATTTCACCGGGGAGCAATGATCTGTTGCTGAGACAGCCTCTGGTCTTTATAACACCTGAGGCTTCCTTATTTTAGCAGACCTATAAATGTGTGATTTGCACATTGTAATAGATGATGTGGTAAATCCATTTATCGTGCCTAATCAGAGAAAAAAGTAGAGGTGTGAGAGCCGCAAAAAACGAGCCAACAAGAAATTGGTGCTTATGCATTGTTTCGACGATTTCACCACATTTGGATTTTTTTCCCCCTTCTCAGTACAAGGCATGGGATAATACCATCACTAAAAAGTATAATTTATTATGCAGAAATAAGCCCTCCGACAGTTCTGTACACAGAAATATGAAATAGATTTTTGAAGATGGGGAGCAAAAAATGAACGAAAAAAGGCTGTGCCCTTAAGGACTTGAAAAGGCAAATCTCCTAGGATACATCCGATTAACAAAGAAGCAGAGCAAGATAACTTTACAGGAGTGCAAAGCCATACTTAAGATACATGTACCCCAATGTATGCAATGTTTTACGATGGTTCGCTCTTCAAGACTTATATGGCATACCCACTTCCTAATTATGGGTTTTTTTGTCTGTAAAGTCCTACATAGGGAGTTTATGTTATGTGATCTGAGATTTTGGTGAACTTGCTAGCAAGACAGAATTCAGAAGAAGGGAGGAAGAATGATAAGAAGCAGATTGCCCAAAAGTATTAATAGACCTGTTATCAAGTCTCACTTTAGATTTATGTGTCCATTTAACTAGAAAAAAATATTTTGTATTATTTATGTACAAAATTGCAATATTATAATTGCTTGATATTTCTAATGTGTGTGCCATTTTTTGATTAATTTATTTGATTATTTTATTATATTCATCTAGATGGCACATGCATTGAAAACACAGGGTGGAAGAGACCCATGAAATAAAGGAAACTTTAAAGTATGGCTAATGTACTGTTTTTATCCCATTCCAATGTCATAGAAGAATCGCTTAATAAGCATGCATTAAAAGAAGATGCAGGAAACAGAAGGAGAAGACAGGAATAGTTTTTAATGCTGGAGTGAAAAAAACAGCAAATCAACAATGGAAATATGAAAATGTGAAGAAGTAAAGTTAAACAGAATGTGTCTCTTGTAAAGGGTGTAACCAGTGGATAGAAGGTAGATGATACTCAGTTCCAGTAATGTGCAGATTTCTCTCTGTACAGAAACCACAGAAAGATTTTTTCATTTCAGTACATTCAGATACCTTTCTCTACAAATTTATTAAAGAGTGGTACAAGTGGTTTAGTGAAAGGGTGTTGCAGAACTAACAGTCATGCCTGAGTAGGACTAAAGAAGACATCAGGTAACAGAACATGGCAACTGGGAAGAATGTTACAAATTTGACATAAGTGGAACCTATTACTAAGGCCTCTGTATAATGCACAACAAACGTCCACATTAAAGATATGTTTCCAAGCTGACTTTTCCACTAGAAGATATGATTTCCAGTTACTTGAAAGCCGGTGCTTATTTATGTGAGTCTAAATGTAGAACACATACTACAGATCATAAGAATGCTGGGAAATATGATCTCTTTGCTAACTTTAACCTAGCTCCAATGCCTACTGGAATTCTACTGAATACGGATATCTCAGCTGAAATGAGGTTTTTATATTCCAAAGGTTGGCAAAGTATACAGTTGGTGAATACCATAGACATGACAAGGCTCCTTTATTGTTGATTACTTAGATTCTTTATCAAGTGGCTGAGAAGTGGGTCCTAGAGCTTACTAGAAGCAGCTGTAGATATGAATATGTAGCACTATGGGGCATGATCAGAATATGAATAGACACCAAGGATGTTCATATAGAGGTATTCGCTAAACAAATTACCGAATGAGGTTCGGAACCTGTAAAATGGAAGACACCATCAACAGGACAGAGAAAAGTAAAACACAATAATATGTACAATAATAATGCAGTTTATGTGTGAAATAGTTAGGATTTGTAATAAAAAACTGTGCGTAACTCAATAAGTACATACCATATTTGGTATCCTGTACAAGAAATTGTGCTATACTATGTTCTTGGTATCCTGTTTAGCTAGCCAAATCTAAAAGATTTCATAATCTTTTTCCTGCAATCTGATAAAAGCCCGTAGACCCCAATGCAATTCTATACATGATGAGCCATTTGGAAGACTTGTTTGTAATGTATAAAAGTTAAGTATTCTGGTTACAACCACATAACCAGAACCATGGTAGTATAACATATTCAACTTTAGAAGGAGCATTCAGAAAATTGATGAAATTATGAAAGCTGCTAAATATTCCTTGACCATGATATGTTATTGGGACGTTTTGGTTTATGGTAGTTAAATCCTTTAAGAAGCATATAGAGTGGAGGCTGATGTTAATATGTATGGTATGTATCTGTCTTCTCCATGTATAGGCTCAAAGAGCATAGGTGCTATTGTTGTATTGCCGTTGGCTACTACAATGTTGGGCTCAAAGAAAGAGAGGTTCCAGCTCATGTTGGCCCCATCTGTTGGCCATTGGTGCAGTTGTTGCAATGTTAGAAAACAAAGCAAAAACCGTAAACGAACCTTAAGGAGACATTTTGGCTGACAAGCTGTTCACTGTGACTTAATTCTAGTGGGAACATGGAATGAATATATGCCCTTAAAATAATTGATGGTCACCTATTGCCACTGAAATTGTCATGTATAGAAAATGTTAATCTAATGTTTATGTACACTTTTTATGTTAATCCTCCTTATTATACCATAAGGAATGGCAAGGGGTATCAGATATAAACATATACTGGGCATTTATTTCCTAGGATGGTTGGTTGTGATATTATGAACCTGTACAAGGGATTATTGTATGTACCACTCTGATAAATTGTACACAATAAAACATGGTGTATATAATCAGTTTAAGCTGGTTTGTACTTCAGAACTCTTGAGAAATTTGGGGGTAAGATTTAAATTTTTTAGGATTATTTGAGGATCTAAAACATCTATATTGTGCATTAAACTTAAGTGCATACAAATATAAAAAAATATCATTCCATCATCTAATATATGAATATAACAATTCCATAAATCTATTATATGAATAAATAATGATGATGCTATCACACGCCTTCTTTTTGGATGATACATTCTTTTGCTTTTGGGAACACAAAAGTACTGATGAAGAAATGATCATCCACAAGTTGATTATATGTGTGGGCAATCAATGGCTGATGACAAAGGTAATCAATTCAACACCAACTAAACATCTATATGGAGACAAGGTGGCCCCTTTACTATAAAAAGGAGCAATCATGATCTGAAAGCTACAATTGTAACAGTTATAAAAAAGGAAAATGCACAAATAGATGTGCAAGTATAAACATTTCCTCTTGTAAAAAAGTAGCACTTATCAAATGATGTACTAGATACTAGATAATGTTTCACATATGCAGATGGCAAAGGTGATCATGTAAATATCTGGGATACAAAAGGGGATTTAAGATGAGAAGTTACATCCATCATATACTAAAACATATGCTGAGTAACCCACCACAATCTTTATAAAACATACTTTGTTCAACCACAATGTTTCACTCTGATATACTGTTGTACTTTCAATCATCTGATATACTGTCCCATCTCTTCATAACAGAGGGTGAGTATTGTGATCTCTAATACTGAGAAAACAATTGCTTTGCAATATAGAGCCTATAATGTGCATGATCCCAGGACCCTAGGGATCCTACTATGACATACTGTACATTTGTCTAGCATACTTTCTGACCATTCTTAGTAAATAAACCAAAGATGACAAACTCACTCATCACCCCAAATAAATTAACTATAATTACAATTTGCAAGAAAACTCATATTTTTTTTAAATATATCTCTCTACAATGGGCTCAGACTGATCAATGTTGACCTCATTGACCTAGGAAGACATAAGTCGACATAAAGTATTGAGGATCTGGACAGACAATAGAAGGTGTAGTTGCAAATTAGCTTTATATGTAGTGATCGGTAATCCCTACACTTACTGTTGAAGCATAAAGCTGCAGTCCTGATTACTTAATAGTATATAAATGTATGCATCCAATTGGGACATCAATTACTGCCAAGTACTGAAATGAAGTTATATATATATATGTATAGACATATATAGGAAGACCTATGAGTAATTCATTTTTGTTAAAGGTGATAAGTGATTTGGACCCATTATAAAGGATGATACAAGGTTACATTATTAAGTATAGCCAGGACATATGTCAATGTCAGATCACCACTGCAAACTATATTTTCCCTCTACAAGTGGAAATACATTTCCAAAATTAATCTTCACCAACTTCTGGTTTCCACACCTGGGCTGTAACGCCAGCTTTCTTTGCAGAAAATTTCGGCCTTGGAGGAGCAATCAATGTTGCTACTGGTGATTCTTGTCTAGGCTGCATGGCATAGGCTACAGAAGGATAGGAGTCGCTGGTAGGAGTGAAGACACTTGACTGGAAGGAAGGCTGCGTGTTGTACATGGGCTGAGAATATTCAGGTATTGGCTGGGCATTAATGTAAGGAGCATTGGCAGGCTTTGGAGGCTGAGTTTGCTTTGCTTGAGGGGGAACATTTGACTTTATGGGTTTCTTAGATGTTTCTGTATCTGGTGTGCCAGCAGAAGGTGGTTGAAATGTAAATAGAGAAGAGTTAAGCTGATATGGCTGGTGCTTCATAACTTCAAGAGGACTCAGCATTTTTGTTGGCTTTTTCTTGGCAGCTGTGGATCCAGTTTTGGATCCTGGTTTGCTTGCTGCAGGAGGATAAAGTGGAGATTGGATTGGATTGTATGCCAATGGAGGTGGAGCTCGGACATTGGATGAATACTTCCAAGAACATGGTAATGATGGAGTTGGGGAGATTGGTCTTGCTGCCTTTTCTTGCACAGTGGTTGAATCTACTACAAATTTTTCCATCCGAGACTGTCTCCTGGCAAACAGTTCAGCTCCTTTTCCTTTTAAAGCTGGCATCTCATAGGCTGGACCTGCTGACCCTGAAGGAGTCGTAGGTGGCGTTTTAGGTTTGGATATTTGGCTTAAACTTGTAGATACCTTTGGTGGACCTCTGGGGGGAGCAGATAAATTAAGAGTGTTTGGAGGGTTGAAGTGAACATTTGATTGAGCTACGATGGCTTCAGCAGGGCCTTGGCTTTGAAATGAGTTTTGGACAGCAAATGATTGCTGTGCTAGTGCAACAGATGGTGGAGTCCATACTGGTGATATTGGCATCACTGTAGTTGGTGACTTAACTGAAGGTTTGGGGGCAACAGGTGGTGGTGTCTTTTGCTTTCCACTGTGAACTTGCATAAAATTGCATGCTTCTGCTCCAAGACTCAGGTAGTCTTCTTCTGGCCCTGACTCATTACCAGTTCCACGTTTAACTTCTCTGTTCTGAACAAGTGTTAGAAGTTCTGGATTTGGGCTTAATTTTGGCTGCTCCTTAAAGGTAAACATAGGTTTTGTGCTCCTACGTTTCGCCTCCATTAAAATTCCTGTTTTACTTGCTGGAACTGCAATTCTTTCATCTCTGGAAGCAATTTGTTCTGAAGGGTATGATGGAGCCCAAACAGCTGCTTGGGCGTTTCCAGGCACTGGTGAGGTCACTTGAAATCTTGGTTCAGGAGGTGGAGTGACTGAAGAATATGGAGGTGGTGCGGGTATATCTGACATAGGACTTGCTATATTTCTGTTAGGTGCATATGCTAGAGCTGCTTGATTTTGAGCTCCACCAAAGGGTCTTGCTGTTCTGTTGGAAGAAGACTGAAATTGGCTGTTGGACTCATTTGCTCCAATAATACCATTCTGTACCCTTTGCTGGCTGTTGCTGACTTCTATATAACTTTTGCTTACACAGCTCTGGGTCTTAATGGTTTGCTGTTGCTGCTGTGACTGATATGAAATTGTGTTATTTACATTCTCTGTGATTGACACTTTCTCTTCCACACTATGTTTCCTCATCTCTTCTTGTTCTGCTGTTATTTGATCCATCCTTTGCTTCCTCTTTGCAAACATGAGAACGCCTTTACCTTTGGTCTCTGGAAGTTCCTCCATTGCTTCGGTAGAATTAAGTTTCTTTTCAACCTCTACAAGCCCAGTGTCCCAGTCAAAAGTTACAATATGTGCACTGTTTTCAGGATCTGATGAGAAATCGTCATCTAGATCTGATTCACTAGCACCATACAAAGTGACCTCAAAAGTATTCTCTTTATTTTCGTCTTCGTCGTTATCGTCTTCTTCACCTTCGTATCTTTCTAGTTCTCCTGTTCCGTAGCTGGTCAACGTAAATTTCCTGGCCCTTTGTCGACGCTTCTTAAACATTAACACCCCCTTGGAATTGGGGTTTGGAGCGGCAGTCAGCAGAAGTGCAATACTTTTACATTTAGACTTGGCTTCTTTAACTTGCTTTTCAGATAGACTCTCACTGCGTCTGAGCCCTGAATGAAAAAATAAAATATAGGAAATTAAATCATACCAGGAATATGAATTAACCATAGTATATAGTATATTGGACACATTTAACTAAAGGGAATCTGTCATGAAGATTTACACTCCTCGATCACCAGCAACCTGTTATTCACGACAGTGTTACAATCACAATGATGTCCTGCTATATTTTGGGAGATTTAACATTACACAGAAATAGATCTAAGAATGTTGTGTATAAATGTACTGTAAGGAGTCCAAGGGGAATAAAAAATGTCATGCTAGGATATCATGTCCTGGATGACTTAAAGGGCCTCTACCACTAAGATGACGAACTGTATGCAAATGAGCCTGAGGGGTTCCAGGCTCTGTAGGTGTTGATGGAGCCTAGAGCCTCTCAGGCTCATTTGCAGTCTTGTATGCTGGTGGCAGATGTCCTTTAATGTTCCATAGTCCAGGTACATATTAACGAGTCAGGGTTGGCACATTATGATGCTTATGATGATGCACTTTTCTTATAGGCCAACATGACTTTCTTCTCCTCTTGTCTTCAGATCATTTTTATACATTGTTTAAATATAGAAGGACATCATTGTGTAACAGAACATGTTACCAATAGAAAATAGCTACATAAAAAAATTACACATTTGCACTGCTTTTTTCATGATTTTTTAAATGCCTCATAGTAAATTAAATGTTAGGATTTACAATTAAACTGTATTCAAGGATGGATAGTAAATGCTAATGATATTAAGAAACATAGATGTAAGAGTCAAAAAGTTCTTGTTTTATAACAGTCATTACAGTATGACTGCCTGTAAGACTCTTAACTTTAAATGTAAGTTAAGCAATGCAGAGAATTATATAATAAAAAGATTTGCTTATCACAACATATATGGTAACTCTAATTTTGAGGATGGCCGACACTTTCACACATGCAGTATAGATTTTAGGATATATTGTTGATCTATATATTGTTGATATATATGTTGATCAAAAATTGCTAGTGGAAAGCAGTTTTCACTGCGGAATTCGTCTACAATTTGTGTAAATGATTTTCATAAATCCCCATACACTACAAAGCTATTGTAGTAAAGGAAACCTACCATTTGATTTGATACATTATGAACCAAACATACCTTGATAATGCTGTAGCTAGACTGATGCAGGCACATATCTTGTTTAATTCCTGTGCTGAGTGGTTTTGCTGAAAAAACAATTATAACATTCAGGGCCTTGGGAAAGCTGGGTTGCCTGCTGGCTGCCATTAATAAACACATTACATGAAGCTTTTTGAACAATCCAGACAGCAATCAACCTGAGCTGGATCACTTATACACAGCAGCTGGAGGATGGTGCAGCGAATGATTACTTCTGCCTCTCAGGCATAACAGAGTGATTACATCATTCTCTGTAGGTGTGCATAACTAATGTGAGGAAAGCGCCAAGCAAGATAACAGCGTGAGAGAGCTTAATTATCATAATTTTATAATTGTTTTTTCAGCAAAACCTCTCAGCACAGGGATTAAACAAGATATGTGCCTGCATCAGTGTAGCTACAGCATCCTCAAGGTATGTTTGCTTCATAATGCATCAAATCAAATGGTAGATTTTCTTTAAATATTAAAAAGGTAAGGGTTGAGGTAAGAATAAACAAAACCACAGAAATACTTTGCTCCAGCTCCCAGTTTCTGCGTCAATCTAGTACATTCAGACCCTGCACCACACCAGAATTTTATGGGGGGGGGGGGGGTCACAAAACCCACTTTATCCAATGACTGACCCCCTTATAAACCGGATATAATTTCCATTATTCAGAGATCTTCACTTCCTGTGTTGTCTCCTGTTCCTAAGGAGGCAATTCATTATATGAATTTGGTCTCTAACCTCCAAAACTTCCAGACAGGGTCCAAATCCAGAAGTACCATAGTAATACGGGAGCCCGGAAAGTTTAGAACATACAGTTCATACAGTTTCACCACTGTGTAGGTCCCAAAGCAATTGCATGTGTTGTATCATGGTTAGATCAGCCTATCACTATCAATAATAGTTTTTTTTTTCTATTATCCAGAATTATCCAGACCTGAATTTACTAAGGGCCGTGCGCCAGTTTTCTGTCGGACATTCTTTTCAGTGCAAACTGCTATCTAAGAAGTGTCTGAAACACATTTCTGGCACACACAACACAATTGTAGCGCACTTGACACTTTCTGGCGCACTTTGCACTACTCTTTATGCAACACAAATTCTAACACTGAAGGGGGCGTTGTGGTGCTCTGGACCGTGCACCAAATTTATCATACAAAGTCTGACAGAAGTGTGTCACACGCCCCATGTTAAAGGTGCACCAAAAAAAAGTGTTGCACTCTGTGGCAGCTGTGCAGGGGGCGAACATGCCATAAATCATGAATCTGGTGCACTTTGCACTATACACTGGCAAACTGTACAGTTAGTAAATGTGGGCCTATATGTTCCCAACTAAATGGCTCACTGATTGATTGATTGATTGATTGATTGACCCGTCAATTTTTTCTTTCTTTTCATTCATTAATTAATTCATTAATTCCTTTCGAAATATGGGTTAAATAAAGCAATGAGATTCTTTGCTTTTCAGATCGTTTCCATAGGATTTGGAGAAAATTCTTCTATACTATAAGGTTTATATTCAAAAGTAAAATAATATTCATCTAAATAAAACACAAACCTTATATATATATATAATTTTTATCTTGCCTTAAATTATCAGTCTATTCAAGCTCTGTTTCCGGGACACATAGCAAGACACACACTGGTATGAAATACATATTAGAAACATTCGGCTTCCACGTGTCATTGGAGATATTCTTAGTAAACCTACCGCACAACTGTGTCAAAACCCTGCAAAGCGCTGAAAAGTATGCCTTGAATTCTTGCCTAAGCTTTGGGGCTAGCTTCTTATTTACAGCACCCTTACCTCAGCACTGCATTCCAGCAGTTACTCCTGTCCCTTGCCTTAAGTTTATGTGACAGCTTCAAGCAGCTGACCAGATAAACAGATAGTCACACACAGGCTGGACGTTGCTCATGGGCACTCACATGCTTCACTTTGCCAATAATTCTCTTACTAAAAACTTGCTAAAACATCAAGTTGTATTTTATGTTTGATAGATATTTAAGATGACATTTATAAAAGAAAATATTAGAAAAGCCTTTATAAAAAATGACAATATGTTAAAAGACAATACTTAATAATATAATAATGACTTTAGTATTCAATATAACGTATAATATGCATGAAACCTGTGGCTCCCTGGTTATTGTGAAACTATAACTCTCAGCATGCTCTTCTTTAAATAGCTATATTCAACAATTGCTACATGCCCACATTTACTAAGGGCTGTGCATCAGTTTTCTGTTTGACTCTGCACATTCTTTTCGGTGTAAACTTCTTGCACTTGTATTTAAGAAGTGTCCGTGACACACCTTTGTCGCAGCTGCACTATAATGCACTGAAATGGGCATTTCGGTGCTCTGTCGGACATGCTCTACATTTATCATGCAAAGTCCGACTGCACCCATGTTAAAGGTGCACCAAAAAAGTTGTGCACTCTGCAGTGCAGAGGGCCGCCAGATTCATGAAGAACTTGCGCCAGAAATCCTGAATCTGGTGCACCCTACACACTACACAGGGAAAATGGACACTACTGTTTTAGTAAATGTGGCCCACTGTATTTCTCAAAGAAATATTAATATTTGCTGTTTCCTATAGTGGAAAATAATTAGTGCAAATGACCATTGTGGTCATGTCATTTACTAATGATCATATAAAAAAAAACCCTTTAAGAGGAATTTCTATTTCAAATATTTTATCACTCAGTGTTCACAATGCGAATCCTGCAGGGATTGAGATTGAGAACAAACATTTGTTTCCCCACAGATGGATAAATAAGATTTCACAAACCATTACATCAAAAGAAACAATTGAAAAGTCATATTTCATTGTCTAATATACGACACGCATGTAAACCAATCTTTATCGAAAAGTAATATTAATGCCGGGATTTATAACGATCAATAAAAGATCAACTCCACATAACTGGTACTCACCGATACCTCATAAATTGAGTTAGTTTATAGCCTGCTCTAGTTTCAGTCTACGATTTCCAGCTTCCACTACAAACCATAGTAATGGTATCCAGGAAAGTTAAGTGAATATTGTGAAGTCAGCATGTAGTTTTGGACTACGTCAGGCTATTTCTCAGAATAGAATTTGTGTCTGACCTCTAAAGGGATCAAGGCAGAAGAAATAGTAAGTTCATTTCACAGTCTAGCAGACTCACAAAATGGAAAGGATCATGTAGCTTCCCAGTACTCCACATGTTAGTGTCTGTCAAACTGTCTTCTGCGAGGATCATCAAGCTTTTCATCCACTCTGACTTGCAGGCAAACAGTCCATCTCAACAAGTCTCATTTTACTGTACAATGAACTATCAATTAACCTTTGTTGCGCTGTGGGGCCCTTTCATGCAGAACATAATTTTTGCACTGACAGGTCAATGTGTCTTATTTTTACAACATTCTAAGTACTATTAAATCAAATGTAAGAATACAAGATTCTTGGCCCTCAGACATCAGCGCAAGTGTCATCGTCATACAAAAATTAATGAATGGCCAAATGTATACATTACTTACTGGCGTGCCTGGCCCGGTGTTTGTTAGGTCTGCTGTGATCCTGCTGATCCTCCTCGCCTTGCTCCAAGTCTTCTACTGTGTTTCCAAAGGAGACAGTAGAAGGAGGTTCCTCTGAGTGCCCTCCTTCCTCTCCAGACTTATCACACCCCTCAGGAGGCAATGATCTGGGCTTTTTTTCTCTGCCAGAGCAATCTAGAATTAATTCAACCCTGGGAAAATGAGTATCTTGTGTTTCTGGGATAGTTTTTGACTGTTGTTTGCCTGTTATCTGGAATGTGGTAGATGCTTTGAGCATAAGTGTCTCCTTCTTAGTAAGGCTTTCTGAAGCATCACTCTTCTGAACACTGTGGTCTGCTTCAGAAGATGTGTCAGCACCTAAAAGAGTCACAGTAGGAACACCTTCAGCTTTAAAATGCATGTCCTGCGAGAGGGACAACTGTAATTCCACCATAGCACCTTTTCGTCCATCTTCTAGAATTCTTTGCACAGGAATGTCAACTGTTGTGTCGCCCTTTGGTGTTTCAATCACTTCAGGAGCAATCTTATGGCACATTTCCATCGCACCAGTTCTTGAATAAAAAGATTGACAGTTTGTTTCAGAGATTTCAGGTTCCTTGGACCAAGATTCCTGACCACTACGGATCTGCAGTGTGGTACTTTCTTTATGTTCTTCCTTTTCAAAATCTCCATTTTTATTTTCCATCACAATAGTCTTGCTAGATGTCCTATAATAACAGTGGAAAAAAGAAAATAAGTCATAATTATATCTAATCGAAAGGGTAGATTACTGTTTACAGACCCAAAATAGTAAAACTTCATTCACATTATTGTTGGCAATAAAAATAGAAGTAGTGTCAGAAGTTTAATCATTAAAACTTAGCATGATAAACTAGAGACACTTACTCATACATCCAGGCACTGTGGCTGTGGTAAAATACTTATATTTGTTATTCATGGCCTCCTTCCTTCTAAAATCAACTTTTACATTATGCTAATGAGCCCAAAGGGCTCTGAGGGTGTTACCAGTACTATATGTGTGCATATGCTATATGTATATGCAGTATGGGTGTATGTACTGTAAGTATGTGTGCATTTGCCATATGTGTGTGCATATGCAGTATACTGTATGTATGTGTCTATATGTTGTATATGGGTGTATATGCTGTATATACTGTATGTATGTGTCCATATGTTATATATACTGTATGTATGTGTGCATATGATGTATGTATATGCAGTATGTGTGTATTTACTCTATGCATGTGTGTATTTGCTTTATGTGTGTGCATATGCAGTGTATACTGTATGTATATGTGTATATCCTGTATATACTGTATGTGGGAGTGTATATGCTGCATGTATATGCAGAATTTGTGTATATATGCAGTAACTACTGTACGTATGTGTGTATATGCTGTATTTATATGCAGTATGTGTGTGTATATGCTGTATATACTGTATGTATACGTGTATTTGCTGTATGTGTGTATATGCAGTATACACTGTACGTATGTGTGTATTTGCTGAATGTGTGTATATGCTGTATACACTATATGTATGTGCATATATACTGAATATATACGCATTATGTGTGTAAACAAAGTATACACTGCGTGTGTATGTGTATATGCTGTATATACTGTATGTTTGTGTACATGCTGTTTATACCGTATGTGTGTGTATGCCTCATGTAGATGCATATGCATCTAAATATCTAAATATTTTTATGGTGTATGTGTGTATCTGCTGTATATGTTGTGTATGTATATGCTGTATGTGTGTATATGCTCTATATACTGTATGTGTGTTCATGTGCTGTAGATACTGTATGTATGTGTGTATAGGCTATATGTATATACATTATGTGTGTATATACATTTTATATACTATATGTATGTGTGTGTATGCTGTATATAGTGAGTATACAATGTTTTTATACTGCATGTATGTGTATACACAGTGTGTGTATACCGTATGTAAAAGTATATGATATAGATGTACTATATGTATGTATTTATATACAGTATACATGCAAATTTGATACATATATACTGTACGTGTGTATAAATGTATGTATGTGTGCATAATGCATAATACACATAAATGTTTACACACATATATTTTTTTTTTTTTAAGGGGAAGGGGGGCCCCATGCAGAAACCTGGTATGGGGCCCTGCCTCTCCTAGTTATGCCTCTGGTCTCACCCAACTCCAGCAGCCAACATTTTTCCATGCTCACACCATCACAGACATATTATGTGGCACAGACTGGTTAGTAACCTAGTCTTCTCTGATTGAGTTGTGCCAGAGGTAGCCCAAGCCAAAAAACTGTTTAAGCTGTGACTACAATAAGTGACACAGCTGTGACCTTAACATGCACAGTGCTGTAAACTGCATATAATCTGAATTAACTCCAAGCTAATTTATCTTGTTGGACATCCTTATTATCAGCCACACAATGACCTAGTGATCTGATTATTTTGTCATTTTACTGCGTATGACCCTGTAATTAAAGAGGAAATGGAGTGATGATGTAACTGTTGTTTGCCTATTAGAAGATGCTAATAGTTCACATAACTTTACAATAAGAAGAATTCATGTGCCATATGACGTACTTGTATTTTCTCAGGGAAAAAAACGCATTACTAAGTATCTGTGCCTTATACACCTGTGCATTTGTCAAAATCCTTCATAAAGTGATAAAACAAATAAATTAAACTCAAGTATGATGTTGTGCTGGCCCATGAAGCTCACGTTTGTACTGGCCTAAACAGTGATATACCATGGGTGTTTAGGTCACAGCTTATGCAACTAGTTGGCTTTAGCATTAAAATGCCCCAAACAGCACATTACAGCAAAACAGGGAGTTCCGGGGGCCACTACAGAGTTGTCTACACTGCAAAAGAGGTTGCTGCTGGGTTCTCTTTAAAGGGGACCTTCCGCCTCATCTACCACCTCCAACTGTATGGGGCAGATTTATCAATCTGTCTGAAATTCAGAATATTCTTAGTTGCCCATGGCAACCAGTCACAGCTCCCCTTTAAAATATTCATGAGAACTGGTAAAATGAAAGCTGAGCTGTGATTGGTTGCCATGGGCAACTAGAAATATTCTGACTTTCAGACAGCTTGATAAATTAGCCCCATTGTGTCCTATTAAAGCGTAACCGACATTTGAGATAATTTTTAACTGTGTGTGGGGGGATGTGATGAACATTTTTTCTAATATACTTCATTAACAAATTCTGCTTAGCTTGTAAAAAAAAATCAAGCTACTCCCTAACATAGAGATCTGCATTCCAGCCTGTATAGTGTGGGGCTTATTTACTAAGGGTCCGCGGCGGCACTTTTGTCGGTTTTTCCGACTTCTTGGGTACTTTTCTGGGGCAGGTGTTCAACAGGGGATAGTGTTGCATGCGATCGGATTTTGGCGCTGGCTTTCATACGGCAGAAATGGGGGGGGGGGGGGGATAAGGCCGTCAAATGATCCGACTGATTCGGACTGAGCACTGAATTTAACTTTAAAATTGTGTAGCAAGATCAAGTACTTGCATACAGGAAGAAGATGGTGAACTCTGTCGGACCTGAACGGGAAAGCGTCACATGCAGGTTATCGGGCACACGATCTTAGTGAATCGCGGCAGAGTGCATTCCAGTCGGACAATACACTTTTATGAACTCCGCGGACCTGGAAAGTAAATGTTCCCCTGTGTGTCTATGGAGTATTCCATGAGCTCACATCTAACACTGCCTTTGTTTGGTTCAACAGCTTTGAAATGGGAGTATTAACCCCTTCACTTTCAGCTTGATCTTTGAAAATAATGCTCATAGTATATTATAGCCAGGGAGAAAGCAAAAAGGGTTAACACTCACAGCTGTGTAACAAACAGGAGAGGAGAAAGTGACCCATCTTCAATACCTTAGACAGATTTGCCATAGCAACAATGTAACTAAGAGGCACTTTGCGGCCTGTTTCTTTACAAACTAAGCAGAATTTTTTAATGAAACAGTCTGTGAAGTTACAGAAAGGAGGGGCTCTGGTATCGCCCACCAGAGCCTGTCTAGCTCATTAGCATCAATTTAAAAGTTTATTTTAGAAGGAAGGAGGCCAGGGATTACAAATATACAATAATTACTACAGTCACAATGCTTGGATCTATTAGTAATTATCCTTGTCTTATCATGCTTGATTTTGATGGTAGATTTCCTTTAAAGGTTTTGCTCCTTTTTGAAAGGAAATCTACCAGCTGGAGCACACTGCTTGGCATCACCTATCTGACCTGACCTCCTCAGGATAGATAATCAGTACAATCCATGGGAGCAACCCAACTCATCAACCACATTTGTCACTTATTTGGTTTTAAGGAGGACCTGTCACCTCTAAAAACTACACTAAAGTAAGCAGCTCCTAGTGCTACAGCATATGCCACAGTGTTACACTGCTAGCATTATCGGAAACCTCTGATAACGCTAACAAACACTGCAGCGCTGTACAATTAAAAACGTCGGGCCGCGCTGTAAGTGGTCAGACGTATTCATGAGGTGGTGGTCTGAGGCGCTGCCTCTCCCTCCTACTCCAAATGCCGGTGGTGACTGCCGAGCTTCACGCCCCTCATGAATATGCTCGACCACTTACAACATGGTCTGACGTTTTCAATTTTACAGCGCTGCAGTGTTTGTTATCGGAAACCTCCGATAACGCTAGTAGTGTAACACTGCGGCATATGCTGTAGCACTAGGAGCTGCTTATTTTAGTAAAAGCCAACATGGCTATTTACCCTGACATGGTTCGCTTGCCCTCGGATCGCTACCAGCTGTCTGAGGATAGCGGGCGACTGGATGAATAAGAATGAGTTTAGGTGCGTGCATAATTATAGAGCAACGAAGCCATGAGCCGCTCAGGTGACTTATTTTTATAACATTATATTCTTGCTCTTATGGGAGCCCTTGATTTAGCTGCGACAGGTTCTATCATCCCCTAGAGGTAACGCGCATTTATAATAGGATACTCTACCCCTGATAATCTGGTGGTCTTTTAAGGCTACTTTGAAGGAAAACGTATTTGCATATTTCCCGGAACCCCCTAGTAGAGCATCAATAGCTATAAGTCTTCACACACCTGCAAGCCAGCCCTAATTAACAAAGTCTCTGTAAGGGGAACTCTTACTCCCTGACTCTAGTCAAAAGCCTCTCACTCAGCGAAACCAGTTCCCTGCGCTGCACTGAGGAGACACATTAAAACTGGCATTTCCTATACCGTATATTCCGGCGTATAAGACGACTTTTGAAGACAGAAAAATCTTCTGTCTTCTCTGGGGTCGTCTTATACGCCGGTAATCGTATACGGCGGCGGTCGGGTCCCGGTGCATGGAGAGGGCTCACGGGCTGAGCCCTCTCCATAGCCGGTAAGTCTTTGCTGCATATTGCAGCAAAGGCTTACCGGTAACACCCGCGATCGGTGCTAGGGTGTTTGCACAGCGATGGCTGCCGGCAGCCTCAAAAAGACATCGGGGGGCATACTCACCCTCCGTTGGCCCCGATGTCTTCAGTCTTCCGTCTTCTTTCTTCTGCTGGGCGCCGCCATGCTTTTCCCTGGGGCGGCGCCTAGTATGACGTCAGCAGCGACGCGTCATACTAGGCACCTGCAGGGGAAGATCAATGGCGGCGCCCGGCAGAAGAAAGAAGACGGCGCGGAACACTGAAGACAAGCCGCGTGGACATCGGGGGAGCAGCGCAGCACATCGGGGCCACCGGAGGGTGAGTATATAAGTTTTTTTTTTTTTTAATGCTGGGCTGGGCTGTATACTACTGGGGGCTGTGCTGTATACTACTGGGGGCTGTGCTGTATACTACTGGGGGCAGTGCTGTATACTACTGGGGGCAGTGCTGTATACTACTGGGGGCTGTGCTGTAATGGTAATGTTGTTGTTGTATGCCTTATGTTTATGAGCGACAGTTTTCCTGCTATATACCTGCATGTCATAAGAATTGACATTAAAAAAAGGACCATGTTAAATTCAAATCTGTTTTTTTTTAAATTTTTACCGGTGTTTTGTATGCGTTGGAAAAGGGGTAGTCTTATACGGCGAATATATCTTAAACTCTATATTTTAAACAGGAAAGTAGGGGGGGTCGTCTTATACACCAGGTCGTCTTATACACCAGGTCGTCTTATACGCCGGAATATAAGGTATATTGATCTGCTGTGCCTGGCAGTAAGGTGTTTCTAATTTAAAGAAGGCACAGCACTCTTAATAAGATCCATTTTTGTTTTTAAATGTACACCATATAAGAGCTGCGTAATTGTGACCTATAATTTATGCCAATTTCAGGGATAACATGTATAAAATTTGTAGGCCGCTGGTGGCCATATCTTCTAATGCTGAGCCCAAACCATTTTTTGGAATGGTAAAAATTTGAAACTTTTTAGACTTGTGAGATTAGTTTCAATATAAAGTTACATATTGTTTCTAAAATACCCACTTTCCTCAGGATCCCTTTCTGCTATAAAACCCTGCACAAACTATTGACTAAGTGATCAATGGAATGAAATAGAATATCTGAATATCTGGAGTGCCTTTTTTCCTAATATTGTAGGAAATAGTAGCCAATTTAAGATTATTTAATTTGGAACAGATAGACTCCCAAGGAATGTGAGACAGGCATTAAAAACTATTAGTGGTCGGCAGTAAAGTTGTAACATTAGCAAGTTGTGCTGAACAATAAGAACATGACCTGGAAACAAGTAGTGCTTGTACTGTTCCTATCCAAAGGCTGGGTAATAGTTATCAAAGCACTATCTGTTATATTAAGGAAATCATTAAAAAATGAGGGAACCTGTCATCAGGGACCTCATTTTCACTAAAGATAGGTTACAGAAGTCCATTACAGCTGCAGTGCAATTATGCCTCTCTGCCTTCTTTAAGTATTTGCATTACAATATACTTGTGTGATATAACTTACCTTGCACCCTGACAGAATCCTCTGTGAAGTCCTACGGGTTGGGCTTTGATTTGGATGCATTTCAAAAAATAAAATATGACTTGTCTGTGCTGCAGACTGCTCAGCTCTTGGCCCCCAACTTTGTGCTCCTGTACAGCTCCTCCCTGATGTCACATGACCAGACTCCTCCTGCTCTTCACAGACACAGCACAGACAAGTCACATGTTGTTTTTTCTAGTGGGATAGAGGATAACTAGTTGTGTCTAGACAACTCCTTTATGAGTCATTTGAGCAGTCCTACTCAATAATTAACAACTATCCTTGAATTCATAATCATACGGAGAAGGCACTTATCAATAAGCGTGCTACACACTTGCAGGTAAGAATGCTAGTTTAACACCACAGGTTCCCTTAAATACAAGAAGCAGTACAATTTCAGTGCTGCAGTTATTGATTCCAAAATTTGTCTGGATGAGAAACAAGCAGCGTTGTTGCCTCCTTAAAAGGCTGTGGACTTGCGAAGATGCATATTGTGCTGACAATAACCAAGCTGCCAGCCAAAACTCATTTCTCACAGGACCGTCACTGTATTAACTCAATTTATAGTTGGCAGACAAAAAGACACTTCTAAGTACAGCTTGTGTCAAGCAAATAGTATGTATAGATATAAAATGTAAAGTAAACATCTATTGTCACCATTGCAATACATTGTACTGACTACTAACTTTCATCAAAAGACTGTGGTTGGAGAGATTGTTATTTTACCATCTAAATATCTTACCCATTGTAAAATGCCTCTCATATGTAGGAGGAAATGGCTTTGAACATTGAAAAATACACTGCTGTTAACGTAAAGGGAGTCTACCACCTCCATCAAGCATTATAATCTGCTGACACCTTATAGGAGAAATTCATTGTGATTCCCATCAGACCTTTATGTCTAATAAACCATTTCTAAGATAGTCCCGGTTTAATCTGTATGCTAATGAGACAATTGGTGTACCTGGGTTGTGTCCCCAGCCCCTGGAACACTGATTCCCCCTCATTTTGACAAAACATATCTGATGGAAAGGGTTGTGGTCCAATCAGGAATAGAAGTACTCCATGGGCTTCATGAATTTAGCACACCAACTGCCTCATTAGCATATGGAGGAAAATGGGAATTTCTCAGAAACAGTAAAGGTATTTTTGAAATCATAGTGCTTTAATCTGTTTTTCAGATTATAATAGATTATAATACTTGGGGAGTTGGTAGACTCTCTTCCACTGTAGTGCAGGACCTGCAACAGAGGATGACATTAAGTAAGTGGAAAAAAGTGCAGCTAATATGGCACATGTATTGCTCTTTGTATTACCTCTGTGTGAAATTTTTGCTTTACCTGTATTTTTTATTGAAAGAAAAATTAAGGTTACAGCTAAAATCTAGTTGGAAAATATAGATTAAAGTAAATTTACCACTTTAATAATGCCTATGTAACGGCTGTGCCAAAACATCACACTATCCGTAGTTGGCAGAATGGGTGGCGTTAATTTGTGTGTGAACTGTGGCTTAGTCTTTTAGTTTTACTATCTGAGCCACACCCTGCTCCTTGCATTTCAGCCTGCCCAGCAAGGGTTACTAGCCTGATTGACAGTTCCCCCCAGTCTGGGAATTGCCTTATATACTTGCCTACTCTGTGTTATCCCACTTTCCCTGTCTCAGACCTGTGTTAGTATTCTTTGCACCAGTGTGAACACTGGTCTATCTCAGTATTCCTGTTACCTGTCCGCTCCACCTTCCAGCAGCTACCAGACGAAATAAGTCTTCCCTGTCATCTTGTAGGGTGACTCAGGGACCATCAGTTAGTTTGACCTTGTCAGAGCGGTTTATCTGCTTTAGGCAGGGCCTTAGCCTGCAGGGACATCGCAGGGTGAGTTTGCCACTACCTAGTCTGACAGCTAGCGCCAAGCCTGGTTGTGGTTGCATGGTTGCTGGACAGGTACTGACAGCCTATTTAAAACAAGCATACCTCCTTCCAGCTGAGGACATGCTGATGCAGGATTTTTTTCTGATTATCGCTAAAACCTTGTCTTTTCTGAAAAAAAATAGCTTTTAAAATTATGCAAATTAGTGTGTGCACTCAGCTAGAATGAGGTATTCTTGGTTTAAATATTCATTTTCAAATTGGTAGATTTCCTTCAAAGTAATTGGTTATACAGGCAGTTACAAGATAGGGTCCATAGGCTTGTTCATAAGTTGAATTTGTATGTAAGTCGAAACTGTATATTTTTTAATTGTAGATTATAGGGACCAAAACATTTTTTTCCCCAGTGACAATTGGAGTTGGACCAATGATTATCAATAAAGCTTCATTACAGACACTTTAGAGCTGATCATTGCAGTCTGGGACTATAGTAAAGCATTCAGAGATCTTAACCAGAGGTCACAGTGGGCAGAGGGGTCTGTCTTTAACTAGGGGTCGTCTGCATGTTGCTTGTCCTTAAGTAGGGGACCGCCTGTATTAACATTTGACATGCTGGGAGCTGATCAATCCCACTGGTATATCTTCAAAACTGTGACTTGAAATTCCTAGCCCCAAATGTTAAAGGAAACCTACCATTTCAAATGGTAGGTTTAAGCTGTAAACACCGAGCACCAGCTCAGGGTGAGCTGGTGCCGGTGCTTAGTTTCGTTACTGTTAAAACCGCGGTATTGCGGTTTTAACACTTTTTAAACTTTATAGCATAAACTGCTTCGGCGCTGCGTGCGCACGATCGTGCGCGCGCCTACATAGGAAGCGGCTTCGGCTATAAAGTTTAAAAAGTGTTAAAACCGCGATACCGCGGTTTTAACACTAACGAAACTAAGCACCGGCACCAGCTCACCCTGAGCTGGTGCTCGGTGTTTACAGCTTAAACCTACCATTTGAAATGGTAGGTTTCCTTTAAATCTGTAAGCTCTGTATAAGATAACTTATAAATTATAGTAGTCATAAGGTAAAGGACATTCAATGACATTCTACAATCACACAACTGAAACCATAATCCATATAAAAGCTGAAAATCCTATTCCGGGTGATGGTGTAATGACCCACAGGTGCCATGATCCTTTCAGTTTATGTCTTTGGATCCGCAGTTAGTTTATAATAATGCATATCACAGCCATGCAAATCCATCCCATAAAAGCAGGAGTAGACAATAACAGTATAACGAATTCTGACCATATGTGTCATATGGCCATACCATTATTGTACTTTTTTGTTAATCCAGGGATATGTTTTAGAGTTTGCATATTACTTGACTTAAAGGGGCCATATGATGTGCAACATCCCCCACCGGGGCCTAGCCCTTTACGGTGCGGCCTGGAGACAGCCGGGGCCCGCGGTACCGGAGTGGCTGGCGGTTGCGGCCTAAGCACGCTATTGTCACGGTGCTTGGTACGGGGTAACCGGAGGGCTGTCCTACAGCCTGGCAGGTCTCCAGCAGGGTGGTGTTGGCAAGAAAAGATGAGGGAGAGGCTGCTATAGCGGATCTCCCTGGGGCAACCCCTTAATGTCCCGAGTGTGAGTCTCTGGGTGATGGACAGGGTGCCGGTGATGAAGGCAGCCGTATTAGCAGGGACCAGACGGAGACAGAAGTTGAAGAAAACAACTTACAGTTCTTTATTTGAACCGCAGGAACCGCAGCAAACGTGCCTTTAACAAGATGGTGGAGTACTGGAGAGGTATTTGGAGGGAGCCACAGGATGTAGGTCACCAGCCTGGATGTAGAGGGCAGGCTGGGAGGCAGCTGTGTCCTTAGAGGATGCTTCAGCTCGGTCCTGGATCTCTTCAGGTATCACCCTTGAAGGTAGGATGATACCCTTTTCCTCACTAAACTAACTCTAGTCTTATTCTCCACTTCAGGCAGGGGCTAGGCTCTTCCTGCACTGCTCCGGTGTGCTAGAGACTCTGAGCTGCTGCTCAGCTAACTACTCTCGGCATGCGTCCTGCAGACCCAGAGGGCCTGACTAGGACCGGTCTCTTCTCCCTTCTGGGAGAGACTGCTCTCCTCTCTCTCCTGAGAGAGACTTCTCTCTTTCTCCCTAGAACATTCCTGGCCAGGGGGTTTTATTACCTCCCTTTGGTCAGGTGGTGGCTGCTCCTCCAATTACCTCTCAGTTCACAGAGACAGGATGTAACACAGACATTGGTTGACATAATTACATCTCAAATTAACTTCTGCCTTGCCAGGCAGGATTAACCACTGCAATGTCCCCTGTGTGATGTGGTGACATGTTATGGGGCTTATTCGCAAGCACCCACTCGCCATTGCATCGGCGAGGGTGTTGCAGATGTCTAAACAATAGCGTCACATCACACAGTCCTCAAATAGCAGCGCCACTCAATTTGGATATGGATGTAGAACTCAAAACAATGGGCCACTTTTACTAAGGTCCTGGCACCAGTTTTCTGGTGGTCTTTTATGTACAAACATGCACATGTATTTAGGAAGAAATGTGACACATTTGTGGCACGCGACCCCTTTGTCTCGCAGCCGCACTTCTCTTCACGCAACACAAATTGCGTCACTGAAAGGGGCGTTCAGTGGACTATGCGCCACATATATCATGCAAAGTCCAACAGAAGTATGTTGCAGACCTCATAATAAAGGTGCATCAAATAAAGTTGGTGCACTGTGTTGGAGCAGTGCAGAAGGCGGCAGACTCATAAAGAACAAGCGTCACAATACATCTGCTGCACCCTGCACACTACAAAGGAAAACTACACATAGTGCAGTTTACACAGTTTTTAGTAAATGTGCCCCAATATCTTTGTAATATGTTCTCACCTTTTCACAAGCATCTGGAGACTATCAATAGATTTTTCGATAATACCCACAACTTCCGAATAGGGTATGTCAGTGCAGTTTTTCCCATTGATAGAGATAACTTCGTCTCCCACACATAATCCTGCATTGCAAGCTTTACTCATACTTCGGACCTGAAAAAAGACAGAATTGATTAATACTGGGTTTTTGAGGGGTAAATATATTGCAATATTATAAATTGTGCCTTGTGTAAAATATATGTGTTACACTGCCCATTGTTAAGCCCCTCCATGCTGAGGCTTCACAGGCTGTTAGACTGTTTCATCCTCTCCTTTGCTCCCTCAAAAACCCTCTCTCTGCCTGATATCATTGCAGCAGTGGACGTTTCAGCACACAGTGGGAGTTAGAAGTGCTCCTTGCACACTGTAACAGCTTGTAAGACTACAGCTCTGAGGGGCTCCGGTAACACCCCCAGGAGCTCATAAGCATAATTTTAAAAGTTAATTTTAGAAGGAAGGAGGCCATAGATAAGAAATATAATAAGATTGTCATAGTATGGATCTATGAGTACTGTTAATTGTCCCTGGTTTATTATGCTTAATGTTGATGGTGGATTTGCTTTGTTTGTTGCTAATCCTGAAAGCTGAAGCGCTTTTTTTAAATGTATTAGGTCTAAGGTCTGAAAGGGTAGCACATACAACTTGAAACTGATGGAAGATTAACATTAAAAGTAATACACTGGTAGTGATATAGGAAGTTTTTAACTTGTAATTCATCAATAATCTTAGTGAAATAGCTGCTGGGAGATCCCAGTCTAACACCACTTGGGCTATATCAACAATGGTCAATATGACTAATATGGACTGTTTAACTTATTCATCTTTTAACAAGTTTTCATTATGCCCTTTGATCATTTGGAGACACTTTTTATGGGAGTCTAGCAAGACAAAGTAATATACCTACAATATATACATCTGTCATGCGTACTGCATATAGAGTACACAATATCAAGAAAGTGATGTTCTGACAGTTCCCCTTTAAGAGACGGTAATAGCCTCTACATCCACACAGCAGAAAGTCGCTCACTTATATTTGAGACCCTTGTTATTGAATGTTAACTGCAGACCTCAAGATAGAATATAGAACATCATAAAACATCATAGAATTGCCAAATATGGATAAAATACAGTATTTCAGAAAAGAATCGTGCTAATTCTGTCTTCAACTTTTTGACATTAGGACTTTAGTCATTCTGCTAAACTCCAACCACTTTTATTGTTCATCAACTAGAAAAACAAATTTTGGAATTTAAAATATGAAGACCCACATGTCATGCACCTGGGAATTTTTCTTCATAAGCCTTTTTTTTTAATGTATGTATAATGAGAAAAATTCATTAACATAATTGTAAAAGTTGGAGGCCATGGATATCAAATAAGTGTCTGCGGATTATCATGCTTGATTTTGATGGTAAATCTTTCTGCACAGCCTAAAATTCCATGTACCCTGCATTCATCTCACACTACCAGCACATCCATGTGCCCCTTCTTTTCATACAACCTGATCTCCATAGCGTATCTCCAAAGTGGGATGCCCTTGACCTGCCCCAACCTCAAATTATGACACTCCCCGATACAGGGCTCACACTATATAACAGTGATGGTTAACCTATGGCACTGCTGCAAGAGGTGTTACTCAGAGCCCTTTCTGTGGGCACTCAGGCCATCACCAGAGATGACTCCAGGTATCTTCCTGCAGTCCCAGACAGCCCAGGACTTGCTGTGCACAGAGCTATTTTATAGTGACAGCTCTACCAGGGACTATTTTCTGCTTTATTGGTTCCTCAGGGGGCTGGTATCAATGAAAACTGTGACAGAGAAGGGAGTATAAATCACAAATTAAATTTCTGTGTTGGCACTTTGAAAAAATTAAGCGGGTCTTTGTTATTGTTTGGGCACTCGGCCTCTAAAAGGTTCGCCATCACTGCTATGTAATGTCCTCCTTTATTGCCCCCACATAGCATGATGTTCCCTTCTTGTGCCCCCATACCCTGTACAATTCCCCTGAGGTCTTTCCTCTAATGTGATATATAAACTATTGATGCCTCTCTTCTTGTAGCTCCTTCCATTTGCCCCTAGGTTTAATTTCTCACCCTTTCAGTAACCCATTCCTACCAATAAAGCCCCCTTTTATAGTTCCCATTTAAATTGCCCCCTCTTCTGCAGCCCCTCCTTTAATGCCTACTTTTGTACATCCTTAGTATAACACCTCCTTTTATGAAGTCCCCACATATAATCCCACTTATTGACAAACATCATTCTAATGTTCCATTTTCTGTAAAATCCCCACCCCATCACAAACAGAATCTTCTAAAATGACAAACCACTGGGGAATGAGTCCCCCTGGGTTAATCTGAAAGCTGATAGACAACATTTTAACGTCCTATTTCACGCAATGGAGTTGCACATTACTAGAAATGTGGATGCCACCATTTCAGAGACTTTCTTGTAATTGCAGTTCACAGTAAATGATATGAAGACAGTTGATGCCAAACGTCGTAATCCTAACATTTACAAATATGGAATGGTATTCAGAGTTTATTCCCCCAGTGTAAGAATGTAAATAACCCAGTATTTATGAAAGCAATAAGGAAAAAGATGCTAATGAAAAATCCTCTGTAACAATCCTTCACCAGCCAGATGTTTCCATTAAGATCTAAGTTCCAGCTTCTGCAACTAGGAAATATAAATATTAGTATTAAAGATTGCTTGGAAGTGATATGTATTTCTAGATGCCACATCAGAGCTGCACACTAGACAATAGGGCAACATGTTTCTCAGTTAAAGAGGTTTTACACCATGGCGTAAACCTAAAGAACTGCTCAAATATTACAGTGAAACAGACCATTTTCTATGCAATGTGACTATGGTGAGTCATTGTTTTCTTACCTGTCCTTACCAATAATTATAATGATAATAATACAACCTGTTTCTTTCGACCTGCTGGCCATCCCTGAAACATGGATCTAGCAGGATGACACTGCATCACCCGCTGCACTGTGCTTTGATGGTCTGCACATAGGTGGGGAGGAGGGGTAGGCATACTAATCTCTCCAATGTGCACTTTCCAGGTCATTCCTCCTATTCCCACTTTCCCATCCACCTTAATTCAAAACTCTCACTCACGTCTCCAAGGCTTCTCCAGAGCTGCACCTATTCAATGGAATGCCCTGCCCTGGACTATTAGACTAAAGACTGCTAGACTTGAAACCCATCTCTTTAGGCAGGCCTATCACACTCTTTAACTACATTAAGTTTCAACTCTCTTTACTAACCCATCCTGTGTCCTCCTTCCTTCTGTTATCCCGCAACCACAGACACCAAGCTTCAGGCTTCCCTGCAGTCACATTCACCTTGGATTTTTGTATATTAGATGACGGCTGATGGCCGTTTCAATTTTATTATATTATATTTTGTTCTATTCCCTTATGAAGAATGGCTGAACTGTTACATACGTTTTTTACCACTTGTGTCACTCCATTCCTCATAGAATGTAAAATCCTGTAAGCAGGGCCCTCACTCCTTTTGATCCACATGACTGTTTGTACTCTGTAATGTAGTATTTTATTTGTATATGTCCCCTATGATTTGTAAAGCGCTACAGAATATGATGGCACTATATGAATAAAGATTATTATTACTATTGCACACCAGTATGTCAGTCAGTGTTCATGGTTTACAATCCTTCATCCTGATAGTGGATGTTCTTTAAGAGTTTGAAGCCCCTTATACACTTACATTGAACCTGTCACCATACTTTTCACTACTCAACTACCATAACTCTCAGGTAGGAATGAAATATCCTTTTTAGCATTGTCTCTTTGATGTTAAACTTTACCTATAAAATGCTGCTTCCATATATGAACCACATTAGGTGAGATGTGTATATTATGGACATGGAGCTTCAGGAAGATGGAAACACAACAAACCAGACACATCAGAAACCTGTAATGAGGAAAAACGTGTAATTTATGACAAGACCTGTGTCTTGTGATGAATTAGGCACACAAAGCTAAGGTAGTTAAGGGGTATCAAGGTCAGTATGGAAAACACTGGTTTTTATAAATGCCTGTCACAGAGTTTTGGGTTGAACTCTGCTCATACAAGATCTGGTATCAGTGATGAAAACCAACCTAGGCAAACATGACTTTCCTTCATAACTGTAAGCCATTTAGGCCTCAATACGCAGTACTGACACATTTTGTGGGAACTGGGTGACTAATGTAAAGGGCAATTTTTGACCCGCTAAACTACCAGCCCACTCAAGTAAAGAATGAAATATCCATTCTAGAATTCCCTCTTTTGTGTTAAAACTTACCCTTCTACTTATAAAGACTGTCTCCAAAGTCATATCTAAATAAACTAAAAAAAAGTTACTTTTTTGACAAAGATGAGTTTTATTTTGGGCTCTGTATCAGTTAGAATCATGGTTCTGGCATCAGATGAGAATCTCATCCTTCAAAAGGCATTAGTGGTAGAACTAAAGATACTAGTTCAGATTCTGAGCTGCAGATATAGATCCTCATTCCTGACTAAGTCATAAACTGCCTGTATCTCTGGTTCTATAGGACACAGAACTCCTGATGCATTTTGAGAGATGGGAATCTCATCTTTATAATGAAACCAGAACAGGCTCGGACTGGCCCACCGGAGCACCGGTGAATCTTCCAGTGGGCCCCCAATACCTCTGCTACAGCAGGGCCCTCCATCCCCATCTGAGGGCCCTGACAGCAGGGTCGCACTCAGTGGCGTAACGATCGCGGTCGCAGGGGTCGTGACCGCGATCGGGCACATTGGCAGGTATGGGCCCGGACCGGGACAGTAATATAATGAATGTCTCGGTCCGGGCCCCCTGTCATAAATATGCCGCAGAGTAGAATGCCCGCAATCTGAGGCAGCCGTCTACTTCCGGCACCCTGTTGCAGGCACGCATCGCTGCGAGCCGGGACAGAGCAGGAAGTGCCGTGCAAACACTTCACTGCTCTGTCAGAAGCGCACGGGACGTGAAGAAGGCGTCCCAGCGCTGCCAGCGTGTGACGTCACTATGCTGCCTGCGCTGGGCGCCTTCCTCCGTGCAGAGGAGAAGCCGGGAGGAAGGATGGAAAGAGGATGATCGCGTGCAGTGAGTATTGCAGTTTATTTTTTTTCAATTATAACTTGTGTGTGTATGGGGTCTGGGGCATCCTAAAGCTATTAATGAATAGGGGCTATACGCAAACTACCACTAAATTACCACTAATAAGTGTGCAGGATAGGATAGGAGTAGTAGTAATGTGCTGTGTCCATACATACAGGATAGGAGTTAGTTAGGAATGGATAATATATACAGGAAAGGAATAGTAGGTGCTGTTTCCATATATACAGGATAGGAGTGGTAGTACTGTGCTAATATATACAGGATAGGGTAGTAGTAGTACTATACTAATATATACAGGATAGGAGTAGTAGTAGTACTGTCAATATATACAGGATAGGAGTAGTAGTACTGTGATAATAATACAGGATAGGAGTAGTAGTACTGTGATAATATATACCGATAGGAAGTAGTAGTGTGCTGTTTCCATATATACAGGATAGGGTGGTAGTACTGTGCTAATTTATACAGGATAGGGAGTAGTAGTACTGTGCTATATATACAGGATGATAGTAGTACTGTGCTAATTATACAGGATAGAGTAGTGTGTGCTGTGTCCATATATACAGGATAGGAGTGGTATACTGTGATAATATATACCGTAAAGGATGGTAGTACTGTGCTAATATATACAGGATAGGAGTAGTAGTACTGTGCTAATATACAAGATAGGAGAGTAGTATTACTGTGCTAATATACACAGGTAGGAGTAGTAGTACGTGTGCTGTGTCTATATACAGGATAGGAGTGGTAGTACTGTGATAATATACAGTAAAGGAGTAGGTTACTGTGCTAATATACACAGGATATGAGTAGTAGTACTGTGCTAAATACAAGGATAGGAGTAGTATACGTGCTAATATACACAGGATATGAGTAGTAGTACTGTGCTAATATATACAGGATACGAGTAGTAGTCTGTGCTGTGGCCTATATACAGGATAGGAGTAGTAGTACTGTGCTGTGCCCCTATATACAGGATAGGGTAGTAGTACTGTGCTGTGCCCATATATACAGGATAGGGTAGTATACTGTGCTGTGCCCTATATACAGGATAGGAGTAGTAGTAATGCTGTGCCCATATATAAGATAGGAGTAGTAGTAATGTGCTGTGCCCATATATACAGGATAGGAGTAGTAGTACTGTGCTGTGCCAATAAATACCTGAATAGGAGTATTTATTAGGACTACACAGGATAGGAGTAGTAGTACTGTGCTAATATATACAGGATACGAGTAGTAGTACTGTGCTGTGCCCATATATACAGGATAGGGAGGAGTAAGTACTGTGCTGTGCCATATTATACAGGTAGGAGTAGTAGTACTGTGCTGTGCCCATATATACAGGATAGGAGTAGTAGTACTGTGCTGTGCCCATATTACAGGATAGGAGTAGTAGTACTGTGTGCGTGCCCATTATATAAAGGATAGGAGTAGTAGTACTGTGCTGTGCCCATATATACAGGATAGGAGTAGTAGTACTGTGCTGTGCCCATATATACAGGATAGGAGTAGTAGTACTGTGCTGTGCCCATATATACAGGATAGAAGTAGTAGTACTGTTCTGTGCCCATATATACAGGATAGGAGTAGTAGTGTGCTGTTCCATATATACAGATAGGAGTGGTAGTACTGTGCTAATATATACAGGATAGGAGTAGTAGTACTGTGCTAATATACGATAGGAGTAGTTAGTACTGTGCTAATATATACAGGATAGGAGTATAGTTTGCTGTGTCCATATACAGGATAGAGTGTTATTACTGTGATAATTATACAGTAAAGGAGTGGTAGTACTGTGCTAATATATACAGGATAGGAGTAGTAGTACTGTGCTATAAACAGATAGGAGTAGTAGTACTGTTCTCAATATACAGGATAGGAGTGTAGTACTGTGCTGTGCATATTACAGTAAAAAGGATAAGGATAGTAGTACTGGTGATATATATACGTAAAGGAGTATAGTACTGTGCTAATATCACAGGATATGAGTAGTAGTACTGTGCTAATATACACATGAATAGGAGTTATGTGCTGTGCTAAGATACCAGGATGAGGTAGTGTACTTGTGCTAATATATACAGGATAGAGTAGTAGTACTGTGTGCCCATATATCAGGAATAGGAGTAGTATTACTGTGCTGTGCCCATATAACAGGATGGAGTAGTAGTGTACTGTGCTGTGCCCATATATACAGGATAGGAGTAGTAGTACTGGTCTGTGCCCTATATACAGGATAGGAGTATAGTAATGTCTGTGCCCATAATACAGGATAGGAGTAGTAGTAATGTGCTGTGCCCATATATCAGTAGGAGTAGTGTATGTGCTGTGCCAATAGATACCTTAATAGGAGTATTTATTAGGACTACGCGGATAGGGGTAGTAGTACTGTGCTAATATATACAGGATACGTAGTAGTACTGTGCTGTGCCCATAATCTACAGTATGGGAGTAGTAGTACTGTGCTGTGCCCATATTACATAGGAGGAGTATTACTGTGCTGTGCCCATATATACAGGATAGGAGTAGTAGTACTGTGCTGTGCCCATATATACAGGATAGGAGTAGTAGTACTGTGCTGTGCCCATATATACAGGATAGGAGTAGTAGTACTGTGCTGTGCCCATATATACAGGATAGGAGAGTAGTATACTGTGCTGTGCCCATATACAGGATAGGAGTAGTAGTACTGTGCTGTGCCCATATTACAGGATAGGAGTGTAGTACTGTCTGTCCATATATACAGGATAGAGTGTAGTACTGTGATAATTATACAGTAAAGGAGTAGTGGTACTGTGATATATATACAGTAAAGGAGTAGTGGTACTGTGATAATATATACAGTAAAGGAGTAGTAGTACTGTGCTAATATACACAGGATATGAGTAGTAGTACTGTGCTAATATACACAGGATAGGAGTAGTAGTACTGTGCTAATATACACAGGATATGAGTAGTAGTACTGTGCTAATATATACAGGATACGAGTAGTAGTACTGTGCTGTGCCCATATATACAGGATAGGAGTAGTAGTACTGTGCTGTGCCCATATATACAGGATAGGAGTAGTAGTAATGTGCTGTGCCCATATATACAGGATAGGAGTAGTAGTACTGTGCTGTGCCAATAAATACCTGAATAGGAGTATTTATTAGGACTTTTATATAAAATATTTGATAAGCAGAGCAGTAAATATAAGGAGAGCATTGGAAATGATATATTATGTAATTAATTAAAGGGAATGATGTCCAGTTTATTTTATTAGGTTTATCATATTATTTACTCAGGGTGGGATTGTAATACACTAAGGAGCTCAATGTAATATTTCATTTATGGAGAGGGCACAGTATGTTTTTTGTTATGGGGGTATATTTGGTATTGGTGGGGGGGGGCACAGTGTGGTCTGTTGTTTTGTGAGTGGTAAATATTATTTAGGAGCACAGAGTGGGACATTGTTATCCAGGTGACATTATGCTGTAGTGACAGTGAAATCTTTAGTTGCACAGTGTGGAGATGTGCCACAGAGAGATGAAGATATCTGGTGGAAAATTCTCCAGTGATAAGGAAAAAAAAGGGAGAAGTTATCTTGCGTCTTGAGGTACTGAATCCCACTTTTGAGTCTGATAACTGTAATTACTGATTAACTACCTAGACTATTTGTATAATATCAGTGCCTAGTCTTCTTATGTGCTGAAGAAAACATACAAAGGAGTTGAAGTGTTATAGTTAGTTATTTTTATTGGGAAGTTGGTGCTAAGCAAACTGCTGCCGCCGTGAACTCCTGTGAAATAACGAATATTTCTTGGCAGCGGTATGGTGGGCCCCCAGAATCAATTTCTCTGGTGGGCCCCAGGCACCCCGGTCCGACCCTGAGCCAGAATCATGGTTCTAGCTTCTAGAATTAATCAGTCTCGCACTTGTGTCTGTACCTCATATATATTTACAATGTTTACCTTTGTGTTCATGTTTTTTTTATATTTGTACCTCCTCATTTTAAATTCACAGGTTTCATTATCTATCTGCTGGATTTTTATAGATATGGAGGGGATATTTATCATACACCTGTATTTTCACAGTGGCATACATCAAGAGACTTCCACCTCTTGATGTATTGGGGCAGGCTGTCGGTTATTCTTGTAGAAACAAACGCAGCCAGTCAGCCCACTCCCAGCCGGCCGCGCCCTCTGCTTTGTTGTCCGCCCCCCCCCCTTCACACCCTATTGGAGTGAAGGTGGCAGATTGGGGCAAATAATCACAGGTGCTAGCAATAAGCTAATAAGTGGCAGGAGGCTATAGGCATTTTGATTACCCCGACTGAGTGTTTTTAGTGAATTAATAGGTACCGCAGCTCTGTAAATATGGATACTAACCAGTAAAGAAATCTTTTAGGTGATTGAGATAGTTTTACATTTTTAGGATTCTTTAAGGAAATTATTTACAAATTCAAGGACATGTGTCATTTAAGATACATAACTATATATTACTATACTAATTATTTTCGTAAGTCCAGAGATAAGTAGCAGAGTAAGAGAGCTTGGACCCTTGAACTGAACCCAGTGACGGTAAGATGGTCATTCAATTCAAGAGAAATGATCCTCCAATTCAAGTGTCAAAAGCGGTCACTGGAAAGAACAGTAATCCTCTATAATGACAACTTCAGATTGGGATCCACTGGTGGACACTTCCCCTCACCCATCCCAACCGAGTCCTGTCATACTGATTTGTTGCCCAACATACTAGTTATTGAAAGGATTTACTGGATAATATGAACAATACTTTAAGTTTAAGTTTTTTAAATCATGGTCATATAGTAATTCCTATAACCACATAAATGATAAAAGGTCAATGTATACTATATTGGCCTGTATGTATATTATCCTTGTCAATATAGAGTATGAGGTTTCCTCTTATTACACAGTAAAACACATTCATGTGGATAAACCCTTAGGAACGTACAGTTTTCAACCACCTGTCTGAGAAGGAGTAAAGGAAGAGAGGAAATGAAGTAACTAAGAAAAGCTGATGAGATAACCCCATAAGTTGCTCAAGACACACATATATCTCTGTGCACAAGTCTACGGCTCTACATAGTTTTGTAACTTAACTCAGTGCATTCAATTCTGCATTTAACTAAGCTGTAATCACAGAAGTGTAATATTTCCCAATGTAGATGGAGCACTACTTGTGAAGATATGCCCATCTTCATTTTTGTTTCTGTTCCAGGGGAGAAATATAAGTAGTAATGAGGTAATGCCCCTGTATTAAGGATCATGAGGACAACATTGAGACATGAAAAGTAAATCTCTGTTACTAGTGCGGTAGAGAGTACAGAGTATTGAGACATGATACATTTTGTCATTTGCCATTCATTCACATGCTGCTCTGCCTAATAATAATAATTCCTTTATTTATATAGTGCACACAGATTACGCTACACAGAGCTTACCAAATCTGTTCCTGTCCCCAATGGAGTTCACAATCTGATCAACTAACCAGTATGTTTTGGAGTCTGGGAGGAAACCCACGCAAACACGGAGAGAACATGCAAACTCTTTGCAGATGTTGACCCTGGGACTTGTACCCAGGTCCCCAGCGCTGCAAGGCTGTAATTCTAACCACTAAACCACCGTGCGGCCCACCTAAGCTGCCAATCTGCCTAGACAGATTGGGGCAGATTTATCAAAAGAGTCGTAAGGTAAGACCGTCTTATGCTCTTGAAGATTCATATAACATTGGTCAATTTACATAACATGGCCAATGGGACACATAAGGTGAACAGAAGACTTTTGTTTCACCTTCCATTGTTAGTTTTTGTTTCTATTGACATATTTCATATCTATAGGCCTTGATATTCCCTGAGTGAGAGAAAATTTCTTATGTTCACTTGTTTCTGTATTTAGATTAATACAAAGTTTCTGAGGTTATGAAGTACTGTAATAATAACCAATTAGAATTTAATCTTGTTACCGTAATTGCTGATTATCTATGATATTTTAACATTAGGACACTGGAGGGAGCTCAGAGTACTAAATAATTACCTAATTATCTGTCTATGGTGCTCGAATCCTTCCTCTGACTTCATTGTGTTACATTCATAGCATTGCTTCATCATTCAGTTTCAGCTATAGAGAGCTGAGACAAGCATTTTTAGCATTCACTTGGAGACATGTAGGTAACCTTAGGTTAATATCAGGAATATTGCTAAGAAAAGAACTATGAATAATGTTTTATATTGACATTTTATTATATTATTTTATTATTTTTATTTTACATTGAAACATAAACACAACAAAGTTCTAAGATGCTTTTTGTTTCAATCTTTTTTCTGCTAACATATCTTCATGAGGGCATGCATATGTGTAGCGGATTGACTCATGTGGAATCACTACAGCACCTTTATTAGTCACTCTAGGAATTTATAGTATACCATAAAATTCAGCAAGCCCCATTATCTTGTAGACCAACAATCCAGGCACTCTGTTGGCGGACAAGGTTAGAGATCATCTGCCCCAGTGAAATTGTTTTATACAGAGGGCACTATTATTTCAAACCCCATACATATACCTCATTGTCCACATTACAGGGCTGTCATTAGAGGAACTGATTTGTCAGTAACTAGGCTTTGTGTGCCTTTTTTGGTGTACAATTCAGACTTAGGCTACATTCACACAGATGTGTTCCGTACCGTCTCCATAGTAATATATGGCACATGGCGCCGTATTCCGTTGAAAGATAGGATATGTCCTATCTTTCTCCTGGCTCCGGACCAGTACAATGCTGCAGTGTGCTGTACCGCTCACATACGGCGTTGTGCGCCCATTTCCCGTTATGGGGGACGTATATATGCTGTATATATGTCAGCCGTATATAAATCCCCCATACGTGTGTGTGAATGTAACCTCACAGTCATGCACTCGCTACTTTTCTGCCATTGTCCTGAAATGCTTGTTAATAACCAAAGATCCATTTATGGGTCACATTTGACTTCAAAACAGCTTGAGTATATATCGATAATACTAGATGGTAACAATGTGGGTAATTTTTCTTAGAGAGTGATGTGAGGCACAAAACTTGTGTATAAGTCTAGCACCAGTCACTAAGGTAACAATGTCTAGTGTCTAAATTATAAGTCATAGTTGCACTGCTTCACAACTATGTCTAAAATAAATAGAAAGGATGATGTGCATAAAAGGCTTCTAAACTTTCTATTCAATGTTCAATAGGCATCCGAAAACATGATGAGGACAGTTCACAAAATGTGTGTGGCAACTGGAGTTTAATGCAAAGTGGAATTAAATAAATATAAGAAAACTTACAACTGACCTAAAAAACCAGAGCTAAAAACAAAAAAAAAAGATAGATATGTATTTATTTCAGGATCTTCCAAAGTAAGGTCATAAATAAGTATTTACTTCCTACATAAGGTACCAGGACCAAGCTTCTTGGGAATTAAGGGGGACCCTTATGTTGATTTTCAGTTCTGCAATTTAAGGACCTTTGGTGGAACTTTAAAAGTCCTGGTGGGGCTCTTTATGTACATGTCTGTCAAGAGCCTGCACAAATGTATGAAGATTTCAGAGCTAGAGGTCCCTCTCTACTATTTTGTGGATGGTTTGGGTTACTACGTGCCCCCCTAGAATCCTTTGGCCTCGGGATGGCAGCCTAACTGCCCATATTGTTATCTGTTGTTAGTTTAACAAGTAGTTTGGATAACTTATTACAAAAACTGCTATTTGAGACTAGAGAGTTCCCAAAATGGGGGTCCCCATCTATTACGCAGCATAGAAATCGGCCACAAATATCAGAGCTTGATTTGTAAAGACCATGGTGTTGATACATGGAAAACCCAGGGAGATTTATCATGTCTGAGGTAAAACTGTTCCAGTTGCCCATGGAAACCAATCAGAGATCAGCCCTAATTTTCTAAACAGCTGTGCAAAAATGGAACTTGAACTCTGATTGGCTGCCATGGGCAATCAGTCTACCAGCGACAGACAGTCACTGAAACAAGACTGCCAGCGACAGTCACTAAAAGATATTGCCAGCGGCAGACAGTCAGTGAAATGAGACTGCCTGTGACAGTCACTGAAATGAGACTGCCAGCAACAGTCACTCGTGCGCCAGCGTATGATAGCCCCGCCGCTGCAAATTCGCAGCCTGATACATCAAGAGGCTACTGCCTCTTGATGTATCGGGGCTGCTGGCAGTGCAGCGTTTATCCTATGCCAGGCAAGGCCTGGCGTAGAAAAAAACGCAGCCGGTGACTTTTCACATATGGCCCCGCACCGGCCCACTCCCACTGGCGTGAAGGTGGCGGATCAGGGCAAATAATCGCAAAAGCTAGCAATAAGCTTTTGCGATTATTTAAGGGCCTCTGCGCCACTGGCGTTGTGCAGAGATCAATATCCCCCAATTACTTTCTCTTTACAGACAGTCCCTTGATAGTTTAATCTTCCTACAGATAGGCTCTGGATGGTTTATTCTCCTCAGAGAGATGAATCCTTGTAATGACGAATCTATCACAATTTACGACTGTCAAGTTTTAGCTTCAGACCTGCTTGTAGCTGGCCACAATGTTGCACACCCTCCTTAGTTTTCCCGCCAAGTCACACCCCTTTTCTAAAGACTGTGTCCCTTTGCCAGACAAGTCTGGAAAAAATTTGTCCAAAATCCTAGATAAATGTGCTGGAAGATGGTGTTCGAAGTCTGGTTTCATAAATTCCCAGCATTGAGTTTCTTATACTCATATGTTCCAGAGATTTATGCAATTTTGTTGAAAAGTTGGTAACCAAATAAACTAAAAAAAAAAAATCATAATGAATTTGGGAATGCAAGTAGATAAATTTGTACATCTTTGTTTAAACTCAGCATGGAAAAATTATCATGGCTTGTATGTCTGTTGAACAAGCCCTGAAATAATTGCAATTTCTTGGAATTGCAATTATTTTCACCTTTACACCACATCCAATACAAGTGGGTGGGAGAGTGCGCAGTAAATCCTGATGCATCCACCATGGGGGGCGTTCATCATACACTGGCACACAATGCATCGGCATATAGTAAATGTCCCTCAGTGACACAATATAAATATCTGCATATGCAGCCCCATTGTATTGAGCATTTCTATTACAAATATATTTGCTGATGATTTTTATTTACACTGCACTACAGTAAAGGTTTTGCCTGCATATAAATGCAAATACTCTATATCCATGAATCTCAATTTCTAAATGTATTTTTAAAAGTCAATTGGAGCAGATATTACATATGGATGTATGACTATACTGACAGGCTGCAGCCTTCTATACTGTCCAGCACCTGAATGTGACAGGCCATACTATTTATAGGATAGTGCTCCTCTCAGCTATAAAAGGATATGAAAGCTGATGACAGCTCTGTACAATACACAGGGACACTTAACCTGAAAGCTTCTCCAGCCTTGTGTTCCTCTTCTTCATTATAAACTTTTATGACTCCACCCTCTGTTGAAGGCCAAAGTTTTGCAAAGATGATAATGAATTGAAGCCAAAGAACTTTGCCAAATGAAACATAAGTACCAGGCTGTGCAATGCTACATTGAAGATAGGAAGATGCTCTCCATACTGCTATGAGTCATAGGGTGATGTGCATTAATAGGTATGAGTGTTTATGGCAGAAAAAAATTATATCAAAATTTACAGTAATCACAACTTATAGTGTTGAATTATCAGTTTATCAGATTCTCTTTGTTAATCATTGTTGCCCATTCATCTATTCCTCCATTCATCTGACTAATGCTAATTTGGATCACATTAACAAATGCATTAACAAATGTAGCATGCTTGACCTGTTAATTAGAAGTGATTTGGCACAGCTTTAAATGTACTAAAATGTATCTACTACAACATTGTTTATAAGACACACCAAGATACATCATTGTTTATTAACCCCTTAAGGACGCAGGGTTTTTCGGGCGATTTCTCACTCTCCAACTTCAAAAATCCATAACTTTTTCATTTTTACGTGTACAGACATGTGTGAGGGCTTATTTTGTGCGTAACAAATTTTACTTTCCCGTGATGTTATTTATTTTAACATGCCGTGTACTGTGAAGCTGGAAAAAAATTCCAAATGTGGAAAAATTGAAAAAAAAACGTCACGTGACGTCTTGTGGGCTCGGTTTTTACGACTTTCACTCTTCGCTCCAAATAACATGCCTACTTTATTCTTTGGTTCGGTGCGATCGCGGTGATACCAAATTTATATAGGTTTTATTGTGTTTTAATACATTTTCAAAAATTAAACGAATGTGTACAAAAAAGAAAAACATTTTTTTGCCATCTTCTGATGCTAATAACTTTTTCATACTTTGGCGCACGGAGATGTGTGAGGGGTCATTTTTTGCGAAATGAGGCGAAGTTTTCATTGCTACCATTTTGAGGTCTGTGCGACATTTTGATCATTTTTTATTTCATTTTTTATGTTATGTAAAAAGGTGTAAAAGTCGCATTTCGGACATTTGGGCGCCATTTCCCGCCTCGGAGGTCACCGCCGGCCGTAACTGTTTTTATATTTTGATAGATTGGGCATTTTGGGACTACAGTATTGCAATATATGGCATTTTTGCAGGTCATACATTACAATGAGCCACTGGCTCATTGTAACGAACCTGCATAAGCCATGTAGCCTCGTGTCAAAAGAAGACCCGAGGCTACCATGGTAACCGATCACCGGCCCCCGATGACGTTCGGGGGCGTGGCGATCGGAAAAAAGATGGCGCCGCCGTCTTTTAAACGCCGCCGGCGACTTTGCCGGCGGCGTGAAGGGGTTAATAGCCGCGATCGGTGCAAGCACCGACCGCAGTTATTAGCGGTGGGGGTTTTGTGCAATATGCAAAAACCCCCACCTTTGTATGAAGAGGACTCAGCCCGTGAGCCCTCTTCATACATCCCTTATACCTCTGCGCCGTAGAGCTACGGCGCAGAGCGTTAAGGGGTTAACACACCAATATTTCACCCAGTTTTATACATCAGTTATTGAGGAGCCTACACATAGATAAGATACCATATATTTCAGACTATAAGACGCTTCTTACTATAGGACGCACCCCAGATTTAGGCTTCCAAAAAAAGGAAAAATATATTTTACACCAATTAAAATATCCCTGTTTGTCGCGCTAAAGCACAGCACAAACAGATCTGCTATATCCCTACATTTACACACACAGCTCTGCTTCATCCACACAGTTACACACAATTCTGCTTCATCCATACATTTACTCACACTGCTCTGCTTCATCCATACATTTACACACACAGCTCTGCTTCATCCATACAGTTACACACACAGCTCTGCATCATCGATACATTTACACACACAGCACTGCTTCATCCATACAGTTACACACACAGATCTGCTTCATCCATACATGTACACACACACAGCCCTGCTACATCCATATATTTACACACACAGCAATTCTACATCCATACATTTATAAACACAGTTCTGCTTCATCCATACATTTACACACAGATTAGCTATACAAAAATAAGGAGAACACTACTCTACACACACAGAACCCCCCCCCCCCCTTTCCCCTCTTCTTCTTACTGTCCCAGTGCAGCACGTCTCCATTCTTAGCAGTATGTGGTGATGTAGAAGCATGTGATCAGTCACATGATTCTGACATCACGGCAGGTTCTGTAGGCAATGGGAGAGACCAGTGCAGAGGCTCTCATCTCTGGAAGATCGGATGAAGCGCTATATCAGGGTATCATCTGATCTCCACTACAGCGGTCAGGAGCATCTGGCAGTTCTGGATCCTCCTGACCTTCGGGCTATAAGACGCAGGCACTTTTTAGCATTTATGGGAACATGAAATGGGTAAATTTCAAGATATATAGGTTTCTGCTACAGTAAATGGGTTAACGCAGGTATTTCCAGTGGCATTGGACATTCTAACTTGTATGTAAATGGGGGTGTCAGAATCCCAGGTGGTCTGGGAAGTAAAGTGGTAATGTTACAATACCAGGTCATGTAATAAAGTACAATAAAAACAAAATCACAAAAAATCTGTGCAATAAGCATTATTGGACCCACTCTGTGAACGCCATAAAAAAAAGCCTGTAAAACTTGTCAAAAATAAACATTTTTCATAAAATCGCAAGATCACAAAAATGTTCCAAAAAGTGATACAAAAAGTTAAGCGTGCTAAAAGAACAACTGAACACGTAAAAAATAAGCCCTAAACCAACTCTGTCAACGTGCATCTAATCTCACAGAAAATAAGCCCTTATATGTCCAAATTGCCAAAAAATAAAAATAAAGATGGTATAGCCTATAAAAAGTTACAATTCAAATCTACATTAATGGCGTGTGCCCATACAGCAGTTTACCCCGACACCTGGGGTATTGGCATACTTGGGAGAATTCGGGTATGAAACTTGGAGGAGAATTTTGATATTATATTCCAAAAAAGAACAAAATTTAAATGTGAGTTTTTGCAGTTTTTATAAATGAAAATGTGAAAGTTCCAAGCCTTATACAATCTTACAAAAATGAGAGGACGGAGAAAACCCATGTCAACATAAATCAGACATTTGGTAAATGCTAATTATCAAGTTATTGGGGGTCATTTACTAAGGGCCCGATTTGCGTTTTCCCAACGTGTTACCTGAATATTTCCGATTTGTGCCGATTTTTCCTGAATTGCCCCGGGAAAACCCGACAGATTCTGAGAAATCGCCGCATTTTTTTAAAAAAAAGTGTCGCTGGACACACGCTTACCTGCACCAGGAATAGGATCGTGAACTCCGGCGGACCTCGGCAACACCTGGTGGACGTCGGAGGAACTGCCTTGAATCGCCGGAGGACCCGAATCCATCGCAGAGAACGCGCCGCTGGATCGCGAATGGACCGGGTAAGTAAATCTGCCCCATTGTGTTGTTTTGACTATGTGTCAAAAAAGAAATTTTAGAATTTTAAAATTCCAGAATTTTTCCAAATTTTTGCCAAATATCAATTTTTTTCAAATAACATGAAGTAAAATGTGTCATGGGAAAACAATCTCGTAATCACCTGGATATGTTAAAACATTCCAAAGTTATAACCACTTATAGTGACCAAGGGCAGATAAAAAATGGGCCACAAATGTGAAAGAGTGGATCTTGCCAGAGGGGGCATACACCAGTATGTCAGTGTTCTTGATTTACAATCCTCCATCCTGGTGGTTAAATTTTCTTTAAAAGAACTAGTATTGTGCAATGCCCAGAATACAGACAGCCCCCAGGTTACGAACAAGGTAGGTTCCTTGGGTTTGTACTTAAGTTGAATTTGTATGTAAGTTGGAACTTTATATTTTATAATTGTAGCTCCAGGCAAAAAAAAACATTTTGCCCCAATGACAATTGGATTTTCCAAATTTTTTGCTGTATGGGACCAAGGATAATCAATAAACCTTCATTACAGACACCTTACAGCTGATCATTGCAGCCTGGAACTGAGGTAAAGCATCCAGAGAGCTTCACCAGAGGTCACAGAGGGTAGGGGGTCCGTCTGTAACTAAGGGTCATCTGTAAGTTGGTTGTATACAGAATAGGAGAAGTAGTACTTTGCTGTGGCCATATACACAAAATTAGAGTTATCATATTGTGCTCTGCATAGGAGCAGTTGATCTGTTCTGTGTCACTATGCAGGTTAATAGTAGTTGTGATCTATCCATATACATACTATGGGGAAGTCCGGATACGTCAACAGGCTGAGGTGCGGCTGCTTGGCAAAACTACGGCAGGTCACACCTTTCCGGAATTTTTCACAAAAATCATTGAACAAAGTTTGCGTTTTTTTTTTAAATAAGGCAGGCACACAGGGCTGGTTCATACCCGGGGCTCCAGGGCCGCAAGCCGAGGGGCTCCCACCACTTTGCCCTAAAAGGGGCCCCCACCAAATGTGGGCTTTTTTGGCAGTCGTTTGACCACCCAAATCGCCAAGAGTTTATTTGGCCCCGGGGTCCCCGGGCAGTGGCCCAAATCCCACCGATTTGCCTGACTTAAGTCTGACAGAGCGAGGGACAATAAGTTCCCTGTTCTGCCATAAACTATTGGGTTTAAACAAAGATGGCGTCCTGCTGGTGGTGGCGCATAGTGTGACGTGCCAGCGTGCGACGTCACAGCGCCACAATATCATGGCCCTGCCTGTAGCAGGGCGCCGCCATCTTTGTTTAAACCAATATCCACCTGACACCAGGAGGGAAGATGAGGACGGCGCGCATCGGGGGAACTATGGAAGTTGAGTACAATTTCATTATTTTACCTAGTTATTATAGGGGATTGTATATAATTATTAATGGGGGGTTGTATCTAGTTATTATATGGGGCCTATATATAGTTATTATAGGGGGTGTATATAGTTATTTTAGGGGGACTGTATATAGTTATTTTAGGGGGACTGTATATAGTTATTATAGGGGTACTTGTATATAGTTATCATAGGGAGCTGTAAATAGTTATTATACGGAGCCTGGGGGTGGTATATAGTTATTATAGAGGGACTGTATATAGTTATTATAGGAGGTGGTATATAGTTATTATTGGGGGACAGTATATAGTTATTATAAGGGGTGGTATATAGTTATTATAGGGGGCTATATATAGTTATAGGGGGACTGTATATAGTTATAGGGGACTGTATATAGTTATAGAGGAACTGTATATAGTTATTATAGGGGGACTGTATATAGTTATATGAGGTGTATATAGTTATTATATAGAGTCTGTATAGAGTTATTATATAGAGTCTGTATATAGTTTTTATAGGGAGTCTGTATATAGTTAATATAGGGGGCTGTTTATAGTGATTGCTGGGGAGCTGTATATAGTGATTGCTGGGGAGCTGTATATATTTATTACTGGGGTCTGTATATAGTGATTGCTGGGGGACCTGTATACAGTGATTACTGGGGGAGCTGTATACAGTGGTGAAAATGAATGAAATTCTAGCGTTCAGTCTAAGCAAAAAAATTCTGCAAACATGTGCAGCTGCTCTTCAGCATTACAGAGAAGTAACACTGCCATCTGGTGGTTGACAGAATTATAAGACTGTCATGAGCACTGTTGGTGTAACAGGTTTATGTGCCATATTTAATAAATTTGCACTCTAACATTACCTTTTTTTGCAACATTAACCATTGTGGTGCTTTTTTCCTTACTATTGACCAGACACAGTTTAACAATGTTTTTATTTTTTGTCTTCCTTTTGCAATCCGTCTGCAGAGTCTGGCTGCTGTGGACTACATCTGCACTATTCCAAATTAACAGTAGATCCCCCCCCCCTTTCCAGTTTAGAATATTAGCCTTATTTTTCAAGTGCAGACTTGGAAACAAAAGTTATTGGGGGACATTAATCATAGTGGGTCTCAGGTTCGCCTATTTTTGCGCCTGGTTTGTTCTTTTTTTTGGCTCCTGATCTATGATGGATCTAGTTCTGCCTTAGTAAATGCCTTTTGGAATTGTTCACATGTCCGATTCATTTGCGCCAAATTTGTCTCAAATTGTTAGATCTCATTTGTGAGCAATAATGAAAGGAGACTGAGAAAATGTGCCAGAAGGTTCAGGGCTTCATCTCTGCAACAAAAAAACTATCATTGTGATGTAACTGCAGGGACTAAAAGTTACAGATATGTTAAAAAAAAAAAAAAATTTTTGCTGAAATGAGTCTTTTCCTTTTTTATTATAATGTACATGAAATTGAGTCTGTACAATAAGACGATAATCATTCACAGAGAAGATCCCATAGACAATGATGAAGTCGTTACTGGAGAAATTTTACATTTTAAAAGTGCTCCAAAGTATTTTCCATGTTGCATAGAGGGAATTTTTCATTTTGGAACCTAAAATTTATGTTTTTAGTAATGTAAAGTGATTTTTTTTTTTTGGAAGTGCACCTGCTCAGAGTAGGTGCATATTTGCGCCTATTTTGCTCCTTTTTAGACGCAAATTTGTGATAGATCCCGTGCAAACATCTGTATAGGAGGATCTCACTATGTCAGATAAGGCGCAGGGACTCAAAACCACTAAGTGCCGAACTTTGCCGTGCGCCAGAAAATGGAGTATAAATGCACCAAATTATCGAGTTTCGCCAGATTTTTGCGTTAAAAGACGCTCAAAACAGTCTAACAGACTATGATTAATGTCCCCCAATTCTGTGATGTGATCATACAATGAGGTTACAATACGTATGTACCCAAATAACTGAAATTCTGTGGAGTTTATGCAGCCCAAAATCTACAGCGTTACTGCTCGAAATTCATTGCAGAAGAAATTACGTTTTCCATAAAAGCTTTTAGGATGGTGTGAAAAAGCCAAAAAGTCATAAATTTGGATGCAAATTATGATTGCTTCAAACATGCAACATTTTACACTTTTTTTTTTTCATTGAGGCTTCTTAACTTTTAATGGCATCATTTGGACATTGAAAAAAAACTTTTAAAGTAAGGCCATAGAGGCTGATTCCCATAGATCACATTTTGGTCTATCTGCAATTGGCACATGATAATATGATAATAAGATATGATGATATGCTAATGTTGTGGTACTGTACCTACAAAAATTAATTTGGCAAAATGTCATGAAGAAACACTATTGCAAAGCCTGAATGCCCTATGGCAGTGGTGGCGAACCTAAGGCGAGGGTGCCAGAGGTGGCACTCATAGCCCTCTCTGTGGGCACCCAGGCCATCACTAGTACAGGGTTCACCAGACAGGACTCAAGTCTTCCTCCTGAAGTCCCAGGCTACCCAGATGTGCCACGATCAGTGCCATTTTAAAGCAACACATCCTTGACTATCTGAAACTACAGCAGGAGTTCCTGCTCCAGACTCATCAATTCTTTCTGTTCAGGGGAGCCTGGAGGGAAGCTACAATGATAATCCAAATTTATTATCCTTTTTTCTACTCTTATAGCTGTTATAAAGCAGGTAGCAATTAATTACTGCTTAAATTGCAATGTTGGCACTTTTCAATAAAGTGGGTATTTTGGCACCCAGTCTCGCCATCACTGTCCTATGGTATTATAGGCGCGACCACTAAAAATAATCACAGGGGAATCTTGACTTACCGTATATACTCGAGTATAAGTCGAACCGAGTATACGCTGAGGCCCCTAATTTTGCCAGGAATAACTGGGAAAACTTATTGACTCATAATGAAATGCCCTGCAGCAGAGTCCCTACTAATAAAAAGCCCTGCAGCAGAGCCCCTAGTAATGAAATGCCCCATTAAGCCCCTCTAGTAATGAAATGCCCTATGCAGTCCCCCCTAATGATGAACTGCCTCGAAGAAAACCCCCCATAATGAAATGCCCAGCATTCCCCCCAATGATGAAATACCCTTACTTATGAGATGCCCTGCAGCAAGCCCCCACAATATAAAATGCACTGCAACCAGTCCCCCTATTGATGAAATGCCCTGTAGCCGGCCCCTCGTGGACATTTTTTGTGCTGAAAAACTTGGCTTATACACAAGTATATACGGTATTAACTACTACCAGTAGGTTTCTAAACAGCTTAACATGTTCCAGATTATAAGTATGTCTTGTATGTCTTGGCTCAGAGTGGTGGTATTGTCCAGCAAATCAACCTCAAAGTGATATGTAAATTGTAAACTCTCCACATCCCAGACTTTATACAACAAGTTTAACATTTTATGTTGATTTTCTGGATGATTTTACCACAATAGGCCAACCAGTTGTAAATCTGTTTGAAAACATACTGACTTAATAGTTCAATTTCTACTGACAGGGTCCCTGTAAGTAGACTTACTTATTAGAATTTATAATTATCATAATTTACTTTACACAGTAAAGTGATACATATCTAATCACTGGGCTCCACTTCAGATTTATCAAATGTAAAGGAGTCCAAAGGCCCTATTTCTCCTGACAACAAGTCTATTGATGGTAATTGAAGCTTAAAGATTTTGTCCATCCATAGACTTTAAACACCTATCTATTGAGCAGAGTTCCACTCAATCTCCCCCTCACTGCAGGAGTGGTGACAGGGTCTCTGAACTCCCGATCTGGTGATTGATAAAGCCACCAACAATCAGGCATTTTCATCTCTCTTCTGGATAGAGGATTTAAGTTTTGAGACAACACAATCACAAACCTCCCAACTTTTCAGCTGGGAAAAAGCAGCATATTTTCCCACACACCACACAAACTTTGGCTCAACCCTTATCCTATGCCCTAGTTTTCCCACACAGTATAATGCCCCCCTTTGCGGGCCCCACATTTTTTTATTCCCTCCCGCTAATGTGGCTGACCATTATATAATGCCCTCCTTTCAGTAGCATTTTCAGATTTAATGCCTCCCTCTTCATTTTAGTGCCCTCTTAAAATACCCTACTTTTTTATGGTACCCCCTACTGATGCCCCTTTTTTTGTAGCCGCCCACTTATTATTCCTTTTATAATGTCTCTTTTTACTTATGCCTTTTCCCCCCACTTATAATGCCCTCAATTTGTGTTCTCCCCTCCCCCTCCCATTGTGGCCCCTCTACTCCCCATTTTGTGCCCCCCTTTGTTTCTTGCTTTTCGTTGTGAGAAGAAGTCAGTTACTCACAGCAGCAGCAACTGCACCCACACTCATCATGGCTGGCAAGGTGAAGCAAGAAGAGGGGGAGGCAGTGTGTGATTTTCCCCCTGGTGTACTCCCAGTATAGATGATGATCCCCAACAGATGGTAGAAGGTATGCCTGTGATGACCGCAGCAGACCAGGGACACACAGACATAGCAAGCGAAGATCTTGAATCATACTCACGGTTCACAACAATAGATAACAGGTTGTCTATGAACTCCTTCCTTCAGAGGGTTATCGGAGCTGAAGATATGCTGGCTATAGTAGTGGGAAATGTCCTTCGCTAGCAGGAACCTCAGCTCAGCTCAGTGGTCAACTGGGCTGGCAAGTATCTCTGCTTAGCGAGGTCGGCTCTATTGCATCAGCAGCACAGAATAGCAGCATACAGAATTGAGTGAGATAATAAATTGAGAAAAAAATAAGACTGAGACTCCAAAGAAAGACTAGGACTCTAGGCTGAGCATGAAATATTAAATTGTGCCACTACAAGGTACAATTTGTCCCGCAGATAACAAGCCCATATTCATTTCAGTTAACAGAAAAATAAAAAAGTTATAAAGCGGGGAGTAAGGGGAGTAAAAACAGAAATGCAAAAAACAAAAAAAGGGCTGAGCCCTGAAAGGGTTATACTGTGTGAGTTAGGTCAAACGTTTTGGATATCTTTTCACAAGCTTCTCACAAAAGTTGGTAGGAATTTGGGCCTATTCCTCCTGACAGAACTAGTGTAACTGAGCCACGTTTATAGGCCACCTTGCTCGCTTTGCTAATAATTTTTCAATAGGATTGAGTTCAGGGCTTTGTGATGGCCACTTCATAACATTGACTTTGTTATCCTTTAGTTTGGCAGCAGCTTCGAGTCATCGTCCATTTGGAAGACCAATTTGCACCAAAGCTGTAACTTCTTGGCTGATGTCTTAAATGTAGCAGTATTAAACTGCTAGCTTTATCAGAACCTTCCGATAAAGCTAGCAAAGACTGCAGTGCCATACCCTGAGACAACGAACCAAGCTTACAACGGTCCATTGTATTCATGAGTGGGCGGTACTAGAAGCACCGCCTCGGACGGCCCCCTCATGAATACTCCGAACCGCTGTAAGCTTGGTCCGGTGTTCGCAGCGCTATCTAGTGCAGTGTTTGCTAGCTTTAATGGAAGGTTCCAATAAAGCTAACAGTTTAACACTGCTACATCTGGAATAGCGCTAGGAAGTTTTAGTATGCCACTCCTAGAGCGTTTTTTAGGGTGACAGGTCCTCTTTAAGGTGTTGCTTCAGTGTTACTATATAATGTTCTTTCCTCTTGATGCCATTTTGGGAAGTGCACCAGTCCCTCCTGCAGAAAAAAGACCCCACACCCCTGTGTCTCACAGTAGGGATAGTTCTTAGGCTTGCAAGATTTTTCCTCCAAAAGACCACAGTCCATGTCTCAAAAAACAACGATCTTTGTTCTTGTGTACCTGGATAATGACAAACTCATACCAACTTCAGTCCACATCTTCAGAAGATCTTTTGCTTTTGTTCCTGGGTTGATATGCACATTTCATACAAAAACACACTCATCTCTGGGAGACATGAACCCCTCTCCTTCCGGAGCAGTATAATGGCTCTGCATTTCCATCTTATTTACCAAAGGATGAACCAGACTTGTGCAAGTTCACAATTCTCTTTCTGATATTTTGGATGATTTCTTTAGACTTTCCCATGATGTTAAACAAAGAATCAGTGTGTTTTAGATGTGCCTTAAAATACATCCACCGGTGTATCTCTGATTAACTCAAATGTTGCCAATAAACCAGAAGCTTCCAAAATCATGACATCATCATATGGGCTGTCCGTAATAGTTTAAAGTAATCTAAGTGTATGATAACTTTTTACTTTGCAGAAAGAAAAAAATATCTTCTCTCTGTCTCATTATTCTGGCATTTGTCTAATATAAATAATTTTGGTAATTCCAACTGACATAAAATGAGAAATGTTTATTCTGATTTCATGTGAGATATGAAATGTGTATTTTTATATAGTGTATGATGTGTCTTTTATGTGATGTATGTAAACTTATGGTTTCAATTGTATATTTGGCTTTTAGATGGAATTTCAGGAACCCAAAAGGAACTCTAACTTTAACATATGTACTTAACGTGACCTTTACTAAAAGCAGAGGCTGCATTTCACTCTAAGGCTGCCTTTCAGCGCAATAGAGAGGGGTGACCCTTCCCCTCTCCATAGAAATGCACAGCGTATGGGCCGCACACATGGGGAAAGATAGGACATTTTCTATCATTTGCGCGTGTACGGAGTGGTGTAGTGTGTCACACGGGCTTCACTATATCGCTCCAATGCGGTCTATGGGGGATGTATGCAAGCTTGCGGCAGTACATAAGTCCCCCATTCGTTAGTCTGAATGCAGCCTAACACTGAAGGATCATTGATGATGTAATGGGGTCATATAATTTTCAAGTCACATGACCCAAAGCAGAGGAAGTTCACCACACATAGTGAGCTGTCTGTGTCCAGCAGCTACATGGAGAATGGGAGCAGCTGTAGGGACGAGGAGCTGGAGGAGATGAAAGGATATACAGAGGAGATGAGGGGGATTGTTATACACAAGGGATAAAGAGCTGTTGGACAGGGCCGGTTCTAGCCAAAGTGGGGCCCTGGGCAAAACTAAAAGTGGGGCCCCAAAATAAAACTATTTTATGACCTGTCACAGTCAGCAAGAGACTCCCTTTAGTATGGTAAAAAAAACCTGTAATATGTGAGAATTTTATAGGAGATATATGATAGGGAGATTGATGGGCATGGTGGCTCATTGGTTAGCACTACAGCCTTGCAGCGCTGGTCAACATCAGCAAAAAGTTTGTATGTTCTCTGTGTTTGCGTGGGTTTCCTCTGTGTCCTCCAGTTTCCTCCCACACTCCAAAAAATGACTGGTAGGTTGAATAAATTGTGAGCCCCATGGGGACAGGGACTGATCTGGCAAGCACAGTGCGGTGCTGCGTATTCTGTGTGCGCTATATAAATAAAGAATTATTATTTATAATTATGATAGAAGATAAATATGAAAGATGATAGAGATTTCTAGATGCAGAACTATAAAGTATATGATATATACAGCAGATAGATGTGAGAGATAAATACAGTAGAAGAGAGAGAGAAGATTGAAAAAAAAAAAAAAAAATATATATATATATATATATATATATATATATATATATATATACACACACACACACACATACAGGAGGTAGATAAGCATCTTCACCCGGGAATTTATCCAAAGGGTATTAAGCCTTTTCACCGCCCGGCATTTCTGGATATTTTATCGCGTTATTGAGCAATTTTTACAATTTTGACGTTTAAAAATAAAATCGAAAATACAGCAAAAAGAATTACAGTAAACCCAACAAACCACATATTTTCTGAAAGCAGACACTTGCCCCCTTTTCAAAATTGCATTTAAGAGTTTATACTATAGACATAGCGCCTTCATGCAATTTTGATTCAAGCTGAAACATTTTATAAAAAAATACTTAACATTTGACTTTGATATGAAAAAATGTGAAGGTAAATATTTTCTGTTTTGAGCACATCTCCTAAATGTAATAGATGGACATGTGTAGAGTTCACAAATGTCCCATATTGATATGTTTACATAAATAAATCCACATAATATCACTAAAACTGTGATAACTAGATATCTGCTTTTCAGCTACAAATTTTAAGACAGTCACAGCCTGCAAAATATAGCAATAAAACAGAATAAAAAGTAAATGCACCATTAAACCTATAGAATTTTGAAAGCAGACAACCAGGCGATGCATTTGACAATTAACATTCAAAATTTCCTCTAAAACATGTACAAATCCAGATACTTATAAAAAGAAAATATACTTTCCTAAAACAGTAAGATGAGAGGAGATCATACATACCCTACATGTGTATATTCACCAAAATATGCAGCAAAGGGAACGTTAAATCCACAGGGGATACCAAACTATTTTTGCAGAAAATTGCACTGAGCCTCACACAAATGTATCATTGTTGCTCCCTTACATAATGGTAACCCAAATAAATAACTATATATCCATAACCAAGCTAATGAGGTAATAAAAGTCACTAATAGATGTGCGTCAATGTATTATCCGAACAATAACAGAACCCTCAGCACTTCTTAAGAATGAGAGTGAGAACGTCATAATAATAATAATAATAATCTTTATTTATATAACATAGGTGTAAATAATGGAGCATGGTGGGAAATAAAAACTTTATTCCAGAACATGTGAGTGTTTTTGGTATTACATATAGCTTTATGGACATGTTCTGCGTCACAGTGTTAATATATAATAGGGACATTAGACGAAGAGGATCAAATGTTCATCGTATCAGTTAATTTTTGCAAAAAAAAATATCAAAAAATAAAAGGCAATTTGAGATAAAGTGTGTTCTTAGATAGTTCAGCCAAGAGAAGGGTTAAAAACATGAATATTAGTTGATATTATCCCTTCTCAAAATGTAGTAACATATAAAGTCAATATTTCCATTATCGGTGAGGTGCAGCAGCTCCTGTGTGCAGCAAATTCTCCCTGCAGCCTGATGGCTAAGAATCTGGAAGGGGCTACATTTCGGAGGGCTGTATCTCTGGTTCTGTGATGCATAGAACCTCATTTCTTTTTTCCTATGAAAGAAGAGAGTCTCCTCTTTTATATGAATCTAAATTTGTGTTTCTAAGTGTTAGGAAAACTGAGATATTAACTGTTAAACTGCCATATAAATATAAAAATGGCACCTGATATTCTCACTTTAAACCTGAATATCTCTGGATCCATGGCACCTAGAAACAAAATTCAAGATTCAGGGGGCCCTAGGCAATTGCCCACTTTGCCTACCCATAGCACTGGCCCTGCTGTTGGGGCGAGGGGTTATTTATTCTAAATGTTTGATAGATGATGGAACAGAACAAGATTAATGGAGCAGAACGGTCATGACGGCTGTTTGCTCCAATAGTCTGACGGAGCGATGAGGGGTCCGATGGAGGTACATGGGATCCCATCAGACCCCTCATTTTTGAGATCTGTGGGGGTCTCAGCACTTGAGACCCCACTGATCAGCAAGTTAGGCACTATTCTGTGGAAAGGGCCTAACTTTTGTTCGTGGGAAAACCCCTTTAAGGGAGTTGTGCCATTAACTATATTTATCCCCTATTCACAGGACAGGGAATAAATATGTGGTTGCAGGGGTTCTCAGCTGTTGGACTCTTCACAATAGGTAGAATGGGGGATCGCAAGTTCTCAATGTATCATTTGGACTTCTGTGTTTGGTCTATTTTGTGCACCATTGACTTCTATGGAACTTCCAGATTGGCATGAAGCATGGCTTAAACCTGGACATCCCTTTGCTATGGAGCAGATATGGGGAACTTGCAATCCTTGTACAGACACTTCTAAGTAGAATGGGGAATAGTAACAGCCAAGACCCACCATAATCATATATGTATCCCCTATCATGTTGATACGGAATAAATATAGTCAATGACAAAACCTCTTTAACTTTTGCACCAGTCAAAGGAAATCCAGCACAGTCACGGAGAATGCATTAAAATCCAGTAGCTTTTATTTCTTCATATTAAAAACGCTTGACAACACATAGAGCAACGTACGGACAATACCGCACACTTCATTGGTGGTGTTCAATGTAGGATTCTCAATCCAACGGTATTAGACAAGTAACATGGCACACACCAATTTGTGTATGTTGTCTTCTTTTTTATTTATATCATAGGAAAGGTTCATGTTTGTACTAATGTAAAGAAACTTATTTCCACATGGTATACAGATCACAAATGATATGATGTTTTCTTCATCTCGTTCTTTGTTTGATCTAAGATTAAGAATATGTAGAGACAGCGTGTGGCAAGGCAAAATTAGTTACACCCTGTCTGAATTTTCTACCCCATATAACTTTTTATCCTAAAATAAGGTCATTTTTATTTTTTTTCCTTTTCCAGGTTTTGTCTATGCTACCTCCATCTACCATTAATAGCGCTATATATCAGAGCCTACATTAACAAAAGCCGCAGTTCTAATAATGGCTGACGTAAATAAAAGAGATCTGTCTCTGTATACATCACTTTGTTGTCACGGTGCCCCGTGCCTAATTTTCAGCCAGTGTCGGGGAGTTCGGGCGCTGGAGTAAACACTATATTCAGTTTTCTGGATTGATGCATATTCTGTTTACATTGAATATAAACTTTCTATGACAAACGCTCTCGGGGCAGCATTTATTTTCGCTTTTCTAAAATCATTATCTTCTGCAGACCCATTTCCTGACATCGGCAAAGCTTTTGTTTGTCTTTTGAAGTTACAAAATATGAAGCAGGCTAGTAACCAGAATCCTGTTTTATCCTGTTTTGTAGCTAAGTGCTAATGCCAAATAATTTAACATTAGAAATGGTTATACAATGTAAGATTCTTGTCAGCATTGCTACTGAAGAGTTGTCATAGGAAATTCATTACACTCTATACCTTGCTGTCGTTTATACTTTATCGGTTTAAGATAACCATGACGAAAATTACAGCCAACAGTCTTTTATCTATAGGTAACTACCATATGTGTAACATAACGTAAATTATTCAGACAGATATTGAATAAAGTGGCGGCACAAGGAGGGTCACTACCCCATTAAGGATTTAACTTTCAATTTGTGTCACAAGATAATGCACGATATCCCGCGCACGATCTTATTGAATTGCAGCAGAGTGCATGATCATCGGACAATGCACTGTGAACTGCTCAGACCGTGTAAGTAAATGTTCCCCATTGGGTCATAGTGCACTCTGAGTTCTGCACATCAAAAACACATGCAGAATAGTGTATGCAAAAATTATAATCACTTACACCAGAAATGTAGATATTTTTGCAAATTTAATAAACAAGAAAAATTGAGATAGCATATGGTCATAAGTATTCAGACCCTTTCCTGTAAAACTATTTAACTCACATGTTGTCCATTTCCTTCTGATCCTCCATTAGATGGTTCTACTCCTTCATTTAAACTTGATGTGGAAATTTGGGACAACCACAACTCTTCTTTGACCTGGACATCCAGCCAAACTAAGCAATCGTGGAAGTCATAATGATTACATCAATGTCTAATCTATAGCATTGTAATATGCCCCAAAATTAAGCCATTCTGCATAAATGTTATAGATATTGAGTCCCATATATGGTGACAGTAAGTTTTCATTTACAATGCTTTGAGGTTAATATCCCTAGTATCTATAAATTCTTAATGTTTTATATGTAAGTACAGCAGCTGTTTCTTATGCATTTAAGCATTCGGGAGCAGAAGGTTATTTAAGAAGTACAAATTATTGTAATAAAATGTATTATCTTGTCATTATCAGCAAAACATTTAATATGTAAATGAATTAGGTCGTCCCACAGAAACGCAGGATATGCCAAATGGCATATGGATAGCCGATATCTCAGCAAATGCCTTTAACATTTAGGAGTTTTTTGTAAGCAAAATAAAAAAATTCAAAGTTCAGGTCACAGAGCAGACATTTTATGGGGAAAAGACTTTTAGAAGACCATTTAAATGTAGACAATGGGGCATATTTATCAGGGCTCCTGCTCCTAGACACTGGTGTAAAATCCCTGAAATAATCGCAAATCTTAGCTTATTGTTAGCCCTTGCGAATGGGGTGTGGCCGGCCAGGGAGTGGGCATGGCCAGCATGGTGCATTTCTGTACCCGCCCTGGGACACTAGCTGCAGCCGATTACTTTTTATGCGTGAAAAGTCTCCGGCTGTGCTTATTTCTACATTAGGTAGGACCCGGATACATCAAGAGGCTGAAAATATAATTAGGTGTTGATTATTCTCACTTTATGCAGATGTTTTCAACCTTTAGGTTAAGTTTCCAACTTTGGACAGTTGCTTTTCATAAATGCAACATGAATACAGCTTTATGGCTTGCTGAAAATTAACATTGTCCCAAAAAGTTAACCATTGTTGACACATATCTGGACCTCTAAGGCCAAGAGAAAAGATTAAGAAAACATATTTGGACTTCCTTTCGCAATCATTTGTATGTGAGGAGGAAAAGCTTAACATAAATATAACCATCTTCTTCGTTATATAGTTAATATTCCCTTATCATTGTATGATCATTGGTGTGTGGGATTATTTCACTACACAATTAGTATTGTCTAAACTCCCCACAATGGGGCACATACTTAGGCCTTTGCGCCAGTTTTCGGTCTGACTTTGCACATTCTTTTTAGTAAAAACTGCTTGCACAGGTATTTAAGAAGTGTCGTGGCTGCACTATGCCTGATGCAACACAAATTTCTGCACTGAAAGAGGTGTTTCTGTGCACAGTCAGACCGTACAACACATTAATCAAGCGAGGTCCATCAGAATTGTGTCACACGCCACATAGACCAAATTTATTATGAATATTACGTGTGACACAATTCATGTACCTGGCGCACTGTGCACACTCGACAGGCACATTTTGTTGTTTGCATTGTTTTTTTTGGTAACACTTGTATCTGTAATAAAGAGATCCCTATAAACATAATAATGCAAGTTTTAAATTCAGTATATGGGCAGCTTTACAATCCTCTTGTCATTTTTCCAGGTTCACTTTTCAGCTTCTATTATGTCTGACATTGTCTTTCCTACTACTTTGCATTTCTCTGATTTCTATATCAACACAATTCATACCTGAAGTCTCTATAATCTAGCGGGATGATTTATGATATTCATTACAGAAAGATAACATGTAGTAAACTTTGACATATTAAAGTTTATACTGTTTTGTCAGATGACAAAAATCAGCTTTGCTCAATATAAAAGAAAGGAATTACTAGAAATCTGCTCGCTGTAAGGAAAACAAGCAAAATGTCATATTTGTGTGAGCTCCGATGACATTTAATTCTGGGAATCTTTCCCAAATGAAAACACTTTGACAAGTTATGGGTTTGAAAATTGAAACTTTCTCACAGTGGTTGCCAAAGATTATCACAGCACAGAAAATAAATTATTTTCTGGAGAGGAGAAGCCAAGATATTGTTGTGTTTCATGTAATGAATCCTAGAGGTGTATCTAAAAGTATATGTGTCATTGTCTTCCTAGATACATTCTAGTTGTTTGAGGAGAGGTTAAGTTTTTCTGTTATTTACTTGTCCAGCAGTCTGAACTGGGCTCTAGTGGCTGGACGATCTGATTTCTTCCACTCCCTCTGCCTTTCTCTAGCAAGGGTTAATTCTGTGTGCCTGTGATTGCCTTTTCCTTTTACCTTGGGCAGGGCCTATCCTCTCTATAAGTATTCACCACTCACTACATTGGCGGTTGGTCACATTTCTGTCTGTCTTCATTCATACCTGCCCTGTACGATTTTTTGATTCTCTTCTGGGACCTGACCTCTGGCTTGAAGCTGCTTGAATTTGCACAGTTTCTGACCCAGTTTGTTCACTTTACTTTTGTGTGTTTTTTGTTTGTTTGTTTTGTTCAGTATGTGCACAGAGACTTAAGGAAGGATTGTCTTCGAGTTGTCCCAGGTTATTAGGACCGGCCAAGGCAATAGGCAGGTGTCTGCTTTGGGTGGCTTAGCTTAGGGCTCACTGTTCTGTTTGTCTTTCTGAGTTCCAGTTCCCTTTACAATATGATATATAGACAATCCCCTAAAAGTACCTGTAAATCAGGATCTACACAACTGACAATATAAATGGATATTCTTACATTGAAGCTCCATTTTGCAGCGATTTGAGAAAAAAGAGCTTTACGATATACTGTATATTTCTCTAGTTCTGCCAGTTCACGCTCACAACTATGAGCAAGGAATTTCATGTCAGATTTACAAATACTGTTTAAGGCCCCATGTACCTAGCACAGTGCACTGGATGTGAGCCCTTGTATCATACATAAGCATGAAGAAAGGAGTCTCTGTATGCCAGGGGAACAACAGGGCTGGGACTGTAAGAGTAAGGACTCCCATCCAGTGCATTGTGCTTGATCAGTGGTATATGACGAGCACATAGGTCCAATTCCACAACTGAACATGTTTTTGTGCAGGGGGCTTCATAGTTAGACAGTACTTAGTTTGTAGTTCTTTGATAATGAAAAAGATTAGGCATTAAGACAATGTAATAAATTAAAGACTTTGGGCCACATTTATCACTTGTTTTTTCTGTTGTTTTTGCGCCTTTTCGTTTAGGCGCACCGTTTTTGCGCCCATTTTGCGATTAAACGTCAAATTAGCCGCGCAGCTAAACTAACCACCTTTCCCTCATCTATCGTTCAATTCCAGATGTTTTGCTGCGCCTAATGATATTCATCACGTGCGACTTTTGCCTTTTTGGCGCAAAAACACTCCCCACGAAGGTGGGCGTTATCTGTAGAAGAAAGCACTGAGCCCTTGCAGAACAGCTCATTTCTATTCTAGCAGCAGCTATGCCAGAACACTGGAACATAAATAATAGATACATTACCATACACTGCAGACAGGAGCTGCAGACTCTATTTACAGTCATCACCTTCTATTTACAAAATATTCTGCAAAACGCTGAGTTCAAAGCAAGAGAGAGGAGAACTTTGCACAAGTTTGCACAAGTTTGCAGATACTACAAACAAGTGTCCCCCATGTAATTCAAATTTTACTAAAAGGAATTGGACCAATTGTCAGGCAGGGTTTGTTACTGGAAAGAGATACAAAAACCGCCCTAGGGCGGCACAAAGAGCCCATATCCTGACAATAAGGAGTGGCGATTAAAACTTAAACTTTTATTTATGAGCTAAAGTATATAATATAGGGTATGAATAGATACTTGTGTGCTCAAAACAGAATTCGTGATTTAAAAGCACAGTGCTCTAAATGAGGTGGCCTTAGGGTATAGGATCGTAGATCGTGTATATATATACATCGGAGTGGGCTGGACTCGGGTAGTGAAGCTAGTATGCAGATATACAAACCTGAACGCTTGGGTTTATCATTTAAACCCAAGCGTTGATTCCTGTGTATGGGATCAGTGGATCCCAGACTTATACAGGAATCTATTGCGGTAATAGGACCGCAATAGATTCCTGTATAAGTCTGGGATCTCACTGATCCCATACCACAGGAATCAACGCTTGGGTTTAAATGATAATAACCCATAGCGTTCTGGTTTGTATATCTGCCATACTAGCTATCACTACCCGAGTCCAGCCCACTCCGATGTTACATATACACAGATCTAGATCCATACCCTAAGGCACCTCATTTAGGACACTTGTGCTTTTAAATCACGAATTCTGTTTGAGCACAAAGTATCTATTCATACCCTATATTATATACTTAGCTCATAAATAAAAGTTAAGTTTTAATCGCCACTCTTATTGTAACCAGGGGGACTATGGAGCTCCTTTGTGCCGCCCTAGGGCGGTTTTTGTATCTCTCCCCATGTAATTCTGCACAGTGTCTGAGGGGGATATTGTGCAGAATTACAGGGGTGCAGCAGGAGACCAGCACTGGGGGATCCCCTCCAGGAGAAGCCACTGCTGAGGAGGTCACTGGGTGCAGGGTGTCACACACCTGGGTGCTGCTGTGAGTGTTATCTTCATTCTGGGCTGTGGGAGAAGCAGAGAGGAGCTTGTAGCAGGATGACATGTAACTGCCCGATTCTAACATTACGCCTAAACTGCGCCTAAACTGTGTTAAAGTAAAGTGATTAATAAGAGGCAGAAAATATACTTATCACAGATGGTTGTAGCTTGTGATAATTCTGGCAAAACAGTGCGCCCGAATTTAGGCGCAACTACTACACTTAGGCGCACAAAAGTGATAAATGTGGCCCTTTGTATACAAAGGGGCTCATTTACTAAGTCGCGGATAGCACTTTCGTCGGACTGTGCACCTTTGTAGGGGATTACACGGCTTGGACAGGTATTTAACAGGTGTCTGCACTGGGATTGTGTTGCAAGTTTTTCGGTGCAGCTGCGCTTCCATTGCCTTCGGACAATACGTCTGATTCGGACTGAGCGCGGGATTTAACTTTTAAACTGTATCACAAGACAATGAACTTCCATGCACCAGGAAAAATATAGTGAATTGTGTTGGATCTGAGTGGGAAAGCAACACATGCAGGACATCGGGCGCGCGATCTTAGTGAATCGCACAGTGCATTATCGTCGGACAATGTACTTTCTGCGAACTCCCGTGGGAATGTAAGTAAATGATCCCCAAAGAGTATTAATAAAAAGACTCAAATTATATAACCATTCAGGATATATTAAAACCTTAAGGATGCAGGTTTTTTCACGCTCTCCACCTTCAAAAAACGTTCTCATTTTTTGTGTACAGAGCTGTTTGAGGGCTAATTTTGTGCATAACAAATTTTACTTCTCCGTCAAATTATTTATTATGCCATGCCATGAACTGGGAAGCTGGAAAAAATGTAAAGTGTGGAAAAATTGGAAAAAAACACGTTCAGTTTACGTTCTTGTGGGCTTAGTTTTTACAAGTTTCACTCTGTGCTCCAAATAACACCTTTGCTTTATTCTTTGGTTCAGTACGATCACGGTGATACCAAATTTATACAGGTTTTATTGTGATTTAATACATTTTCAAAAATTAAATGAATGTGTACAAAAAAGGAAAAAAAATCCCCATTTTCTGACGCTAATAACTTTTTCATACTTTGGTATGCGGAGCTGTGAGATCTGTCATTTTTTGCTAAATGAGCCAATGTTTTCATTGCTACCATTTTAAAGTCTGTGCAACATTTTGATCACTTTTTATTCCATTTGTTATATGGCTCACCGTCGGCAATAACTGTTTTTATATTTTGATAGATCGGGCATTTTGGGATGCAGCAATACCTATTGTGTCTGTGATTTTTACTGTTTATTACGTTTTACTGATGTTCTATTGCATTGCAGTATATGGCCTTTTTGCACAGTATTCATTACAATGACGTTTGTTGAAGTGACAATGCTGTCTAAGATGGCGCAGCTTTGCTGCTTCATCGGATGGGTTAATAGCAGATATCAGCGGTGGGGGTTTCCTGCAATATGCAAAAAACCCCACCTGTGTAGCAAGAGGGCTCAGCCCATGAGCCGTCTTCATACACTCCCCGCACCTCTGTGCCAGGCAGTTACACTGTATTTAGAATTGTTCTTCAGCTTCACGGGTATACTTTATCTAATATTAAATGCTGTAACTAGGAAGTACAATCTGTCTGTCAAATAACAAGCTTTCATATTGTTAATTGAAGAATAAAAAAGACTTTTGAAATGCAGGAAATGAAAAACAGAAACAGAAAAACTGAAAAGGACCACGGGGGTTGAACTATTTGGCTTCTAACTTTGGGTTAATACTGTAGTATATGTTTTAAAGAAAGTATCTGTATTACCATAAACGTGTTGTGAAAACTGTGTAAACTTCAATGTATGAGTTGATCCAGTAAATAAAACGAAATGTTAATGATAAAACTATTGTTACTACAGATATGATCATCTGAAGAATGAGCGTTCATTGCTCTAAATTACAACAAACATCTGCTTCCCTCCCGCCACTATTTCTTGCAGTGGTCTTTTTTTATCCAAATTCCCAAAGGGAATATGGGAAAAACAAATCTATTTTTAGTATGTTTTGGATAACTTCCGCTATGTTACTTAAAATGATCTGGAAAGCTCTTACTGGTAAAATACAATATTAATGAGAAATATCCAAATTCCTAAAGAGTTATCAGCAGCTGCTATTGGGCCTGCAGTAAGGGGCCCGACATCCAACCTGACACACTGAAGAATGGAGGATGTGCACCATAATATCAATGTTGTACAGCATAATTTGTATATAACATATATGTGCTTGCAACATTCCCCCACCGGGGCCTAGCCTTTTCTTGGGGCCTGGAGGCAGCCGGGCCCAGAATACCGGAGTGGCTGGCGGTTGCGGCCTAGGCACGCTAGTGTCACGGTGCTTGGTATGGGGACCGGAGGGCTGTCCTACAGCCTGGCAGGTCTCCAGCTGGTGGTGTATGCAAGAAATTAAATAGAGGGAGAGGCTGATGTACTGGTTCTCCCTGGGGCAGCCCTTAGAGTCTGTAGTATATGTCCCTGGTAGATGGATGGGGGCGCCCTTGGTGGTGATGCAGCTATAGCAGGGACCAGACGTAGGCAATGTTGTGCATAAAAGTAACTTACAGTTCTTTATTCAACCAACGTTAACAACACGCCAAACGATTCTGTACAAATGCAGTACTGGAGGGATTTTGGAGAGGAACCTCAGGAGTTGTCTCACCAGCCTGGATGCAGGGGCAGACTGGGATGTAGCTGTGTCCAATCCTGGAAGCTGCAGCTTTGTCCTGTTTGTGGTTCAGTATCACTCTGCGTCAGGTTGATGAGCTGAGGCCTAGTAGCTTCTCCTGTGGTGAGTGCTGGGCCTGAGAGATCTGCTCTCTCTGAAGTTTCTAGAACTCTCTCTGAGTTCTGACTGACTTAACTCCTCCCCTGACTAAGGGTTTAGTTCCTCCCTAGTCAGGTGGTCTCCTCCTCCAATCATACTCCAGTTACACTAGTGGAACATCATTGGATGATAAAATAACATTGCATGTATACATGCTGTTTCTGTATGTATATCGTTCTTAGCAGCTGAAGCTGAATCAGTTAGAAACTGAAGACAAGTCAAATGAATGCCAAACCCGCCCGGCTTGTAGGGCCAGATACTGAGCAGGCCCATTCTGCGGCCTGTCAACTAGGTGTGCAGGTGGCCTAAACAGGGGTGCATGAATAGGGGATACTGTCCTAAGCACATAATCTTAACCCCTTAACGCCAAAGCCACTTTTCACCTTCCTGACACAGCCCATTTTTTCAAATCTGCCCTGTGTCACTATAAGTGGTTATAACTTCGGAACGCTTTAACATATCCAAGTGATTTTGAAATTGTTTTCTCGTGACACATTGTACTTCATGTTAGTTAAAAAATTTTGGTGGTATGTTTTGCATTTATTTATGAGAAAATCAGATATTTGGTGAAAATTTGGAAAAATTCTCAATTTTCGAAATTCAAAATGTTCTACTTTTTCCACACATGAGTCATAACACCAAAAAATTTAATAACTAACATTCACTAAATGTCTACTTTATGCCTCCGTGGTTTTTTATACATACTATCATTTTTGTAAGATGTTATGGGGCTTTGAACGTCAGGTGCAATTTTTCACATTTTCATAAAAAAAGCAAAATCCTGTTATTGAGGGACCTGATCAGGTTTCAAGTCACTTTGAGAGGCCTATATAAAAGTAAAACCCCATAAATTACCCCATTATAGAAACTACACCCCTCAACGTACGTAAAAACAACTTTTATGAAGTTTGTTAACCCTTTAATTGGTTTACAGGGGTAAAACAAAATCGGATGCAATTTTGAAATTAATTTTTTTTTCTAAATCAATGTGTTTTTCATAAAATGTATAAATTCTCAGTGGATAAAATACCAAAATGCTCCAAAAAATTTGATACCCAATCTCTCCCGTGTATAACAATACCCCATATGTGGTGGTCACCTGCTGTATGGGCACACGCCAGGGCATTGAGGGGGGAGCTGCGCCGTTCAGAGCAGATTATGCATTATCACTTTATAATGGCTATACAACCTTTATTTTTTGGGCAATTTGGACATATAATGGCTTATTTTTTTGCGACATGAGATGCACTTAGTGGGTCTGTAGCTTTTTGATGAGATTTTATTAACTCTTTAATGTATGGAGGAAAAGAAAATTGTCAATTTTGGGTTTCTTTATTTTGTATATTTTGGGGGTCGTACACCATACACTAAAAATACTATAATATTTTTATTCTATAGATCACTTCAATTATGGTGATACCTTATTTATATAGTTTTTTATATAATTTTATATGTATCACACTGTATTATGTGACACACTGAGCATGCTGCGCATGCTCAGTGTGTCACAGCCGGGTCCTGCCAGAAGGCAGGACCCGGCTCCCCGGAAGCAGATCGCGCAGCCCCGGGCACTGGCAGTCCGGGGCTGCAATGGGAGCAGCGGACCCCCCCGGTGAGTGGGGTACGCTCCATAATACGCTAAAAACCTAAGGGTGCAACTAAACTTTGACATGGCTGTGACACAGTTGAGAAGTGGCTTTGATACAGCCGGTCCTGTCAATTAACTAATTGTGACCATATTATTCAGTAACCATTTCATGTCCTGATAATATGGAACTGTCATTACATAATAAATCTATTATAAATTATGGTCACAATTAGTTAATTGATGCAGCCGGCTGTATCACAGCCACATTTCAGACACATTTAAGATGCACACTTTAGTTGTACCCATACAAGCTGGGTCTTTAAAGGGAACCTGTCCCCAGGAGACCCATTTTTAGCATTCCCCCAGTCCCCACAGAGCATAGTACATACTCTGTATAAAAAATAGGTTTTACAGAAAAATAGATCTGTTATATAGTACCTTTCAATACCATGTGCTGTGTGACTAGGCACTAGGCACCTGGAAGTTGCTATAGAGGAGCAGTTTCCCCCCACCCTTGGGAAACTGCTCCTCCATATGTCCTTTTCAAATATATGAAAACGCCCATCACTTGGCTTAGCAACGTCCCCTGCTCCTATAACTCCCGAGTGATGGGAGTTATTCATATACAGGCGGTCCCCTACTTAAGGACACCCTTACAGACAACAACTTACAGACGACCCATACATACAAATTCAACTTAAGAACAAACCTCCGGGACCCTATCTTGTATGTAACCCAGGGACTGTCTGTATTTGAAAAGGACACATGGAGGAGCAGTTTCCAAAGGGTGGGGGAAAAACTGCTCCTCTATAGCCACTCCCAGGTGCCTAGTCACAGAGCACATAGTATTGAAAGGTACTATATAACAGATCTTTTTTTCTGTCAAACCTATTTTTTATACAAAACTCTTTGGCAGTGTATGTATGGATAGTATTTACGGATGTTGGATAGTAAGACAGCTCTCTGACAGCAGCTCTAAATAACTATAAAGGTAATAGTTTTTTTTCCCCTGTAAAAGGCCTCCCCCCTTCCTCTAGCCACATCAGACATGTGTCCCATATGCCTTATTAACAATTCGTCCCTGGGTGTAAGGGGAGTCAAGTTCATTAGCGAATACAACAAGTATAATTTCAATTCAGTCCATCACTTTTCTTTTATTAAATAGAAACCTGAAACCCTGCTAAAACTAGACATAGCAAGTCATATATGCTCCGTGGTTCTATATACTAGACATAGCAAGTCATATATGCTCCGTGGTTCTATATACTAGACATAGCAAGTCATATATGCTCCGTGGTTCTATATACTAGACATAGCAAGTCATATATGCTCCATGGTTCTATATACTAGACATAGCAGTCTATATGCTCCGTGGTTCTATATACTAGACATAGCAAGTCATATATGCTCCTGGCTCATATACTATACTAAGCAGTCCTATGGCTCCATGGTTCTATATACTAACATAGCAAGTCTATATGCTCCATGGTTCTATATACTAGACATAGCAAGTCATATATGCTCCATGGTTCTATATACTAGATATTACAAGTCATATATGCTCCATGGTTCTATGTACTGTATCTGCTGTAAATATTTCTACATAACATTCTCAGTAGAAGACAAAAACCCAACAGTGAGACACAACTACATATCAACAAATGTTCAACATTACTTTTCATGTTTATCTGAACGATCTGAACCTTCTTCCTAAATAGAATACTGTATCAGATGAAAGTGACTGTCGGAGCACATAAGATAGTCTGGATTGGTCTTGTGTAGAACATTTCCTTCTTTGGCTGTCATGCAATGTGCTGTGGGATCTCACTGTGACCTCTGACTTTTGTGAAGCTTACAGAATGAAAGCAGTATTTACTTGTAAAATCAGTGTAAGTGAAAGCAAGAAATGCTTTCTTTTACGCTCTCTTTTAAACTTTTTGATAAATAACGACATGAACCATGACCATTTATTTTGCAACATATGGCAACTTTTTATATAAGAGGAGTCAAATGTTGGGCAAAGTAATTGCTTTTTTATTTAGTGTTTTTTTTCTTTTATGACTTTTCTAATACTGACTCTTATGACTCATATGATCAAACAGATATACCCAGAGCAAAAAAGAGGAAAGACTCACCTTGTGAGGTTGTGTTTCCCACAGCCAGATGAATTTTTTTAGGAGATGACAAATAATAATAAAGCTTTATTTATATAGCACCATCATACTTCGCAGAGCTGTACAGATCATGGGGTACATACACAAATAAAACAAGACATTACAGTGTAATAACATTATCAGATGAAACAGTAGGAATGAGGGTCATGCTCGCAAGAACTTACAGGCTTTATACAGTACAGTCTCATCTAAGAGGGATAGGATGCAGGGAAAGATGTGTGTCTCGTGGAGAGACCAACAAAGGGTTGATCCCAGGCACTTATTCCATTATTCCAAGCGATAACCAAAGGATTAAAAAGTCAAGAAGACGTGTTTCGAACATGGACTGTCAAATGTAAACCACAATAAAAGTTTAAATAGCAAAGTCATATCCAACATCACACAAAATGTTTGAATTGAAAAAAGAACACAGTTCATGTTCGAAACACGTCTCTTCTATGCATATGTTATATGTATTGTGTACCATTGCTTTTTACTAAATAAAAAACTGGAGCCTAAGCCTCACCAGTCATATTTCTTCCCCTCACATACTAGATATAATATTACTTTTAACTACTATGGAACTACCAGTGACAATCTAGAAGTAGTGCAGAGGCTGATGCTTAGCATGACCACTTTATTCTCATGGCTAGGCCCTTGTGATTACACCTTGACCATGTTAGCTGACTCCATCAAGGAGCAGGTGTGTACGGGTCCTTAGCTGGGGTCTCCTTTATAGCTTTAAATTGCATTGGCGTAGTGCAAATGGGTGCTGATGGGACCCAGTGCAAAGTCTGTGCCATGCCCCCGACTTTAATGTATGGTTTAATGTACTAATACTAGTCTTCTCATATGGGAAAGTGACACCGCACTTTCTGCACCACCTCAAGTTATGCCCCTGGCTATAGCATTGTCTGTGTACTATCCGCTGTTTTAGTGGCACATTTATATGGGCTCAAGCACATGACTGTGGTTATCACGATGCAGTGTATGAGCCAACTGTCCAAGCTGCAAAACTCAACGCAGGTCCTATTCCTGTCTATGTTTGTGATTCAGACAGTCTTTATTTTGGTCATCATTGTATGAGCAGACTTGCTTTTTTTCTTTCACTTTTGAGACTTCATGGTTCTTGTGTACATTTGTGACTTTTTTTGCACCTTAAATTGTCTCCTTTGAAACTTCGTCATTCTCTAGTTTCCTACAGTGTTCCCGGAGTTATCACCTTAATCCAGATGTGAAAGTTGCAACTTTTAAAAAAAAGTTGCACATTTTTGCGCAAATCTGCGGCTGCGCCTGACCAGACGTATAAAATAGCTGGGGAACTGTTTGAGACCTTTGGAGACTTTTTTATAACTTTTGTTTTCAAAAGTCCTATATTCACTACAGACCAAATGCCACATGGACTAATAAGGAAATAACGCTAAGATACATCTGACCAGCAGGAAAGCCAAGAAAAGTTTAAAAAAACAGACTTATGATACATTTGCCCCATGGTCCACGTGGGTACAGGGTAGATGAGTGCTTACCTGCTCCAGCCAGCTTTATACTACTATGTGCGTCAAAGGGGCCTTATGTTGTTCCCCTTCCTAAGAAAAGTGCTAAGGAATTGCGTGATGACTCCTGATGAGGTCTGCTTTTCCAGCAGCTGCTGAAGCAGGTATCTGGTACTGATATTATTATGTTGTGATTAATAGAACTGCATGTATAGGATGTTCTTTAAATAAAATCTTATTCTCACATATGGTTGGAGATTTATACATATATCACATACCTGGTGCACAGTATGAATATAACATCTTTAGTAAATCATGACCATGTGTTTCCTATAACCTGCATGTGCAGTTTTAATAAAGACCTGTACCTATGGATTTCATGTATAGCTGGATGCTAGAAGATTGAGTAAATGAGAAATATGAAAAACAGATGACTTCAGTAAAAAGCGCCTTATGTATTCAGAGTATGAAAATTATTCCATTATCATTGCTCAGGACTAATAGAGAGGTAGAGGCGCATGAAGCTTCTCTCCACTTATTGTATATACATTCTTATATATTATTGTCTGCTTTCAATTATCGTTGATTGAAATTGCCCTTTAGGTTTTGTTAATACTACATACAGAATATATTATTTTGCATCATATTTCATGGTATTTAGTGGCAATTGAAATTCTGCAAAACTTGGAATCACATTTAATAATACAAGCTATTTTACACAATGACATAAATGTTTGCATTGCAGGGACATTGTATATTTCTCTATAAAATTGCCAACTTTCTCCATATTTTCTATAATATGGTTAGAGTATCATTGTTGCTGGTAGAATTCCCAAATTGGGCTCTTGTTGGGTCATATCTTGGGTCCTTTTAATCCCATAATCACTGGCCTCTATTTGACCTATTTATAAAGCGAACCTGTCATCAGGAATTTCATTTTTAGCTGATGACAAGTTCAAATAGCCTATCCTATGCTAATTATGCCATCCTGAATCATTTCAGTAGTTTATATGAGTTTACTTCACATTAAATGGCTCCCTGCCAGCAACATGTGGTGTGACCCAGGGGAGGGGGCAGCTGCAGCCTGTGTGTGTCTGTGTCAGTCTTCAAACTTACCCAGCTCCCTCACCCCTCTCCATTTCCTGCCATGTGTATTGAGCAGGCAGGGGAGGGAGGAGGATAGTGTTGAGGAAAGGAAGAATGCATGAGGAGACACAGGCACATACAGGCTGCAGCTACCCCCCATGCCCAGGACTCACGACACAATGCTGGTAGGGAGCTACTCTCAATGCTGCCTCGTTAGGTAACCCCTGCCTCCTTCCCTCGGCGCAGCTGATCTTCAGCGCCTCCCCATCCTCCCGCAAATATTGTGCTGTCATCTCCCCTTGAACCATGCACTTACTTGAAGGGGGAAATGCACACTATGCATGCACTGTATGCGAACGACTTCGGCGCCACGTACCTGCTAGCCGGCTGCGCTGCCTCGTGCATGTTGGAGCAGCGTATTGGTAAGCTGATATCAGGTCCACCAAGCTACTGCTCATTTCTCCTTCCAGGTATGAACAGGGACGGAGGGGAGATGAAAGCCGCACTGTGCATGCACGTTATTTGAAAAATCAGGGGCATACCATAATTTTAAAACTTTGATTTAGAAGGAAAGAGATTATGGATAACAAATATAAGAAGGGTCTGTATCTTTAAGTAACAGTCCCTTTTTTATCCATGCTTGACTTTGATGGTAGATGGTAGACCCTGCCGCGATTCACTAAGATTGTGCGCCCAATATCTTGCATGTGTCGATTCCCCGCTCAGGTCTGACAGAGTTCACCTTCTTCCTCCTGGTGCATGTAAGTATTTCGTCTAGCAACACAATTTGAAAGTTAAATCCTGCACTCAGTCCGAATCCATCGGATCATCCAGTGGCCGCCCCCCACCCCCCCTGTTTCTGTCTCATAAAAGTCAGCGCCACTGCGCCAAAAAATCCAATCGCGTGCAACACGATCCCCAGATTAATACCTGTCACAGAGATGCAAATCCTGAAAACATCGGATAATCCAAGGAAAGTGCAGCCACGGACCCTTAGTAAAAAAAAACCCCAATGGGGCACATTTACTAAGGGATGTGCACCAGTGTTCTGTTGGACATTCTTTCTAGTGCAAACTGCTTGCACTGGTATTTAAGAAGTGTCTGCACCACATATGTGTCGCACGTGGCCATTTTGTGTCACGGCATTATTCTTCGTGCATATCCCGTGCACAAATTTCAGACTCATTCAGATCATGCACCAGATTTAACATGCAAAGGCCGACAGAAATGTACCGCACACCCCTTGTTAAATATGCACCAAAAAATGTGGTGCACTCTGTCAGAGCTGTGCAGAGAGCACCATATTCATGAAGAACGGGCACCAGAAATCCTAAATCTGGCACATCCTGCACACTACACAGGCAAACTGCATGGAGTGCAGTGTGTCCTGTTCTTAGTAAATGTGCCCCAATGGGCCTGCAAAAAGAAAAAACTGATGACATTTATGTTCAGTCCATTTTTTTCTCAGATGTTGCTAGGTAACCAGATGTTTTTTATGCAGACATGAAAAAAAAGGTCAGAGGATGCAATAAAAATGTATTAAAAAATTGGATGCGTATACAATATTGATGCAAAACGGACTGAAGAACAATGCATTTTTTTATAGACATCGAATAACTATGTGAATGATCCCTGAGGTAGAGGCCGGAACTGCATTTTTTTTGTTTATTTGTTTTTTTGTTAAAGATTTTTAAAGACCCCCGATACAAAATCCAGAACAACACAAAAAATACTTTGTTGAATTCTTCAATTTCTACCAACTCTGATGTTCCCTATACTTCCTGAGAGAGGGAACAACCTATCCTGTGAAAGATAAAAGCCCACTAACCTAAAATATTTTTCACTTGTAATACGAATGGCGATCTTTCCCATAAGGACCACCTTTTCCTTAATGCAATGTCTTCCATTGTAATGCAATGGGGGGATTTATTAACACACTTGTGCCACAATTCTGGTGGTTTTGCGCCAAAAACACTGTCTAAAATACCTTGCACCACAGTTATCAAGGCTTTTACACCATTTTTTGGCAATTTTCCGACTTGTCCGAATAAAGAACGTGGCCTTTGAAAGATGGGCCTTGCTTGTAGGAAATCTTCCGTGCGCCCAAAATTCAGGCGCACAGTTTAGACCAACTAAAAGTAGGTATAAAGTAGGAACCGACAGTCTTATCCTGCACCAGTATTCATCATCATAGTGATAAATGTGGTGCAGCAAAAGACTAGTGTTTTCCAGTTAGAAACTAGCGGAGCCTGAGACACACTATTAAATCCCCCACAATGAGTTGTCTGGCTGCAATCAATATATATGTGATGATCCACTTCTTACCCAATGAGTATATGTCAGTACCTATGTGTAGAAGGGACACTATAAATTATAAATCACCAGGGATTAGATTCTGCTGGAAATTGTATTACAATAGTATGAAAAAGGATAACAATTATTTTACCTGGTTCCAGCACCACTGGTCTACCCCAACTGCCCCTTACAACATGGCTGCGGCAGTGACTCAGTTACATTTTATGACCACTGCATTCAACCCTTAGGGCAGGGTTCCCCACGGTCGGGCAGGAGCCTCCGTCCGTCCGGACAGGAAGCTCCTGCCCGTCACTGTACAGTGCTCGATGCGGCCGCAAACGGCTGCTCGAGCACTATTACTGGAGCGATGTGGCCGGAAGACAACCCCGGCGCACATTGCTACATGAACTAGGCTGCGCGGCCGCGCGATGACGTCATCACGCGTCCGCGCACCATTTCCTGCCCGGACGCGGCAAAAAGATAGAAGACGGGGCAGGTTATGAGGGGCAGTATAGGAAATAATTAATTATGAGGGGCTGTATAAAAAATAATTAATTATGAGGGGCAGCATAGGAAATAATTAATTATGAGGGCAGCATAGGAAATAATTAATGGTGGAGGGCAGCCATAGGAATAATTAATGATGGAGGGGCAGCATAGGAATAATTAATGGTGGTGGGCAGCATAGAAATAATTAATTATGAGGGGCAGCATAGGAATAATTAATTATGAGGGGCAGCATAGGAAATAATTAATTATGAGGGACAGCATAGGAAATAAGTAATGGTGGAGGGGCAACATAGGAAATAATTAATGGTGGAGGGGCAGCATAGGAAATAATTAATGGTGGAGGGGCAGTTTAGGAAATAATTAATTATGAGGGGCAGCATAGGAAATAATTAATTATGAGGGTCAGCATAGGAAATAATTAATTATGAGGGGCAGCATAGGAAATATATTATGAGGGGCAGCACAGGAAATAATTAATGGTGGAGGGGCAGCATAGGAAATAATTAATATAGGAGGGCAAATATTAAATATTAATTTAGGGGCAACAGCATATGAATACACTAATTATAGGGGCAGCATAGGAAATAAATAATGGTGGAGGGGCAGCACAGGAAATAATTAATGGTGGAGGGGCAGCATAGGAAATAATTAATTATGAGGGGCAGCATAGGAAATAACTAATGGTGGGGTCAGCATAGGAAATAATGGTGGGGGCAGCATAGGAAATAATTAATGGTGGGGGTATAGGAAATAATTAATTATGAGGGGCAGTCTAATAATTAATGGGGCGAGGCATATTCAATAATTAATGGAGAGGGGTCCCAGTATATTTAATAATTAATTGGCCCAATTAATTCATTAATTTGGCCAATATATAAAATAGTTCACAAGGGGGTGCAGTTTATTAAATAATTAATTGAGGGGGGTATCAGTGTATTATGGATGCGGTCACATGTACCGCTATTTTTAAACTTTAGTCCGGCCCTCCAACGGTCTGAGAGGGACAGTGAACGGCCCCCTATGTAAAAAGTTTGGGAACCCCTGCCTTAGGGGGTCATTTACTAAGGGCCCGATTCGGTTTTCCCGACGTGCTACCCGAAAATCTCCGAATTGCGATGATTTCCCCTGTATTGCCCCGGGATTTTGGCGCACGCCGGCATGCACACGAAGGAAATCGGGGGGCGTGGCCGAGCGAAAACCCGACGGATTCGGAAAAACCGCCGCATTTAAAAAAAGAAATGTGTCGATTGGGACGCGCTTACCTTCACTTGGTCCGGCCCGGTGAACTCCAGCGCGTTCAGATGCTTTTTAGCGCAGCAGCGCCACCTGGTGGACGGCGGAGGAACTACCTTGATGAATACCGGCCGGACCCAAATCCAGCGCAGAGAACGCGCCGCTGGATCGCGAACGGACCGGGTAAGTAAATCTGCCCCTTAACCTCAGTGGAATAAAGCATCAGATTACTGAGACCATTGATTCACTGCAGAGGAAACATAGGAACATGGAAACAATGTAGCCAAGTAAAGAAAGACCGGCATGCAGGAACAGAGAAGCGGTGAAGGAACTGGAGAGTAATCATTTAGTTAGTTATGCTCTTTATTACTTTTTCACTTTGCTCCCTTTTGGACTAAATTTTAGTTCAACTAAGAAAACCCCATGTAAAGAGATTTTTAAGCATTTGTAATAGCACAGAATAAAAGCTCATTAATCAACTCCTTATTGACTGTTTCCCAATAATCATAGGTGATTTTATTTTCCAGATTGTCGAGTAAACAAAACCTAAAAACTATTCCTAACCAGTTAATGAAGATTTATTACAAATATACTAGACTTTACATCTGCTGACAACATAACCAGAGTCAAAGATGGCACTTTAAGTACTTGAATAAGAAACAACAGATGAATCCCATCTAGCTAAATGCAGCTTCATGAAAGGAACACAAGGGGAGTCTGTCTAAACATATATATCTTTCCACTGTCTCCATGACTGATGTTTAAAGGACTAACATGCTGTGCATTTACAGTGTACATTATATATCTTCATATGTTATATGATGTATTTTTTTGTAAGTTCCAGGAGATACACGGAGCATGTACAGCACAGTCAGGTGAGAAGTAAATCAGTTTGTCATTTCACTTGTAGACCTGCGTCCATATTCCCATACAAGGTTTGAAGTCACTGCCTAATACATACAGGAAGCATGAATATGAAGTTTACATATATCACGTTTATTTGGATGGGAAACAGCAGGTTGTATTTTGAGGGAGGTGTGTATACGGACCGGGGTGTTATTTCCACATTTCAAGTTGTAATATATCATTTCTGTTTATACTAGCTGTGCAATGTAGAGATCCTTCTGTCCCTAAAGAATAAACCAATCCTAATGTTCTGATGGAAGCAATTAGACTTCAAAGGAAACACATCACCTATGGTTTCGTAAGCTTTTAAACAAATTATCTACATCTGTTTTGTTGAAGGCAAAGGGCGGATCTCAGTAGTCATAGGAATAGGTATTCAAAATGATATCCTTGGCTTGACCTTAAAGGGATTGTACCATGAATCAATGTTTTTTACAAAAAGTCTAGAAATGCAGACAATATTCGTTCTAAAGTAATCTACAGTATTTCTAGTACATGTAAATAACCGCATCTATATTTGCTTCCTTATGCGGCCCTTGGAGCTGCTGTGAAATCTCTAAGCAAAGCGTAAGCAAACACTTAGCTATGGAGGGACTGTAATCTTATAAATTGTAGCAAAATGCAGCATTATTGTAACAGTTTTTAAACAACATACAATGATTTATGATCCATAAATCAAAGGGCTTTTTGGCAATACAAAATTATGCTGCAAAGGGATCTGCTTTGCACTAGCAACATAATAAACCTGTGATCCCTCTCATTCACTCATTTGTTGAGGCCTGAGAGCCCTAATGTGAGGCTTATTTTAAAGGACATCTACCAGCAGGATGAAATATTGTATGCAAATGAGCCAGAGGGGCTCTGGGCTCCCTTAGCACCTATAGAGCCTGGAGCCCCTAAGGCTCATGTGCATACATTCCTTCATCCTGGTGGTAAATGCCCTTTAATAATGGCATCTACCACCAATACCAATATCTGGTGATCATCCTTTAGACTAATAAAGCATTCACACGGTGCAAATAAAACTGTATCTCAACTGCATCATTAACTACATGTCCACTTTAAAAGTTTAAGTAAAAAATGTGTTTTTTATATACAGCTCTCCATTCCCAACTTTAACATTGGATTCTTTACTTTAATATGAGACCAGATCTGTGTTTCTAAGTGCCATAGATCAGAAGATATAACCGTTTGAAGTGAGCTGAAGGAAGAATAGAGAAAGAGCTACGTGTACACACACACTTTCAAATATATCTGCAGCTAAACCTGGGAAAATTTGACCAGGACATGTGACCCTCGGGCACAGATGGGTAAGGAACCCCTTTAGCAACTGGAGCTTTACTAAAATATACATGTCAGGAAAGGCAGTGATATTCAAATGTGTCCCCAAATACATAGGTAATAGGTAAAGAAGTTTTGACAATTATATTTATGTAAAGCTAAGGCCAAGTTCTGTACTAGCTATTGTCTTCACCATCAGGAGGGTTCTTAATATAATAAGTGACGAGCCAAACTGGAAGGAGAGAATTACTTTACCTTAAAGTTTCTGTTGTAAACATGGATTTGATGTATTTAAGATGTTACTAAGTTTAATAGTTTATTGGGAGTACATTTAGATCCCAAGGATAAACCTTGGCTTTGTGTCTACACCAGTGATGTGTTTAATACTGTACATCTTCCATCATCTAGCTCACCATTCATCCTGAAATAATGTAACATTACCTCAACACTTATGGACTGCATTAGAACAATTGTTTTAGCACATCATTACATTAACAAAGTAGGCCAATAGCGTACTTATGGTCAGGATGTATGAATCCTCAAACATGACACACTCCATTGTTCTTCTATGAGCCTTGCATATGTGCTGATGTGGATTTTGGAGCCAAGGGAAAATGCTAATAGGCTGCAGGCATCTCTTAGCTACCCGGAGTTACATCTGCACTCGATTATGGAAGAACAAGCCAAGTGTACTGCACTAGATAGAACATCAAGCTTTCCCTCGCTTCTTGTGCACAGTGATGATGTGTTCAATGCCCTGGATTTTTTCCCTATGGTATCACCACAGATCCCTTTTGTGGAGCCACATACCTTCAATGTGCCACAGTATGGTGCCACTATATACCATAAATGGAATGGAATGGTTTTTGTGGTAGAGTGGTTCATTGCATAGTAATTACAGATACTGGTCACAGTCAGTGTCTTGTTTTGCACCTCTGCTTGACAGCAGCTGGTCTGGACAGATCTGCTCTCTCTCACTTTAAGGTGATGCACCCAGTCCTTCTATCTCAGTCACTGTAGAACACAACCATTTCATAGCTATCTCTGTTATGGAACTCTTCTGGCATCATCCCCCTGCAGTCGGCTTCACATCCCCTCTCACAGGTGGACTCACTTTATCTTTATGGTGGTTGAGCTTCTAATATTTCTATTGGAGCGCTGGTCTCCTCCAACCAGGGCAAACTCACATATGCAGCTCAGGCTGAAGTGCTTAGTGCTACTTAACCCTACTTGCTAAGGCTTCATGCACAAGAATATATGTTCGCCTGGTCCGTAACTCAGACGCACATACAGAGAAGAGCATACAGACCTCTATGGGGTCTCTAATGCGGCCGCTAATTGTATTAACAGTCCGCATATGTTTGTATGCATAGTTAAAGGGGTATTCTCATCTGGGCATTCACATTTAGTTTTATTAATCTGCCATATATAAACATTTCTTCAATTAGATGTTATTAAAAAAAATGTACCGGTGTGAAGATAATATCTCATAAATGTAGTGATATGGTCCCTTAGAAACAAGACTGTGTCCTCGGATACAGCCACCTCTGCTGGAGGGATTGCATATAGAAACAAAAAGTTTCTGAATATTAATTGTCCTAGAGTTACTGTATATCATACAGCCGTCCTGTGGTAATGATTGTTGAATTCTGGAGGTCAGGCAGGACTCAATAGCGCATATCTGGCCACCTCTGCCAAAATGTGAAGTGGTCGTATCCGAGGAAGCCATCTTGTTTCTAAGGGACAACATGGTGACATTTATGAGAAATTATCTTCACTTAGGACCATTCTTTTTAATAACATCCAATTGAATAAATGTCAACATGAAAATGAATTTAATGTGAATGCCCAGATGGGAATACCCCTTCAACTTTGGTGTTGTAAGTTGTCTCATTAGCAAAATTTCTTCTTCTCGGATTTCTTTCTTCTAGGATGCTGTTAAGATCTAGATTATTTTTTTTTCCTAAGTGAGTCTGGATGGCCCTTACCGAAGCCTAACTTTGTTCCTTAATTCTCTATGTGTCATCTCCTGTGTTTTCTTAGAATGGGTGATACCATGCAGTTTTATCATGCCGCTTACACTCAACTGTTTTTTTTTTAAACTTTATAAAGCCACTATATTCAGACATTTGTGCGTTCATTGCAATCATGAAATGACAAGTCCTGAAGGGTTGCAGAGCGTATATATCGCAGCAAAGATTAAAATTGCATTATTAATATTTACGAAAACTGTTGTCGCCTTACCCAGAAAGTTCACTTGAGGTTTCTTTAATAATTCAAACCTGTGTAGTCACTGTCTATAATGACCCAGGACGCCTCTTCTTTGGTGTGCCAAAGTGTAAATTATTTATGCTAGGAAAAATATCTAACCTTTCTAAGTCACATTCAGTACTGTACAGTATATGTTACTTAGATAATAATAAATAGTTTACAGAGCTCATCTGCTGGGGCATCACATTTATTGCAGGGATGGGATCCTGGTTTGTTTCCTCCTGGCATGTTTAATTTAAACATCAAGGTACAGTACAATGTGAGCCATACTTTCATGGGCCATACTTGTAGATGCTTAGAATTAGAAAACAATATCTAGTGGCTTTATAAAGATGATTAATATATAGTGGATTACGATGCATACTTTTTGAAGGAAATCTGCCATCAGAATCACTGATCACTGGCAGAGAAGTTCAGGTCCAAGGATAGCTATATAGCAAGGCATTCAAGATTTTTATCCCTTAGTAATATGTCACACGTCAGCTGCGGGTGTTTGGAGAGGGCTCACGGGTTAAGCCCTCTCCATACACAGTAAGTGTTTGCTACATATTGCAGCAAACACCCATTGGTAATACCCGCTGTTAACCCTTCAAATCACTGCCAGGAAAGCGGCTGGTGGCATTAAAAAGCCGGTGGTGCTTGGGCTCCACCGTATGGGCTTAGACCATTGCTCCATGTGATGTCATTGGGGAGCGGCGATCTGGTACTATGACAGCCCCTGGTTGTCGAGGCTGTGTGATTTTAGGCTATCTAATTCAATATGCGATTTGTACATTGTAAAGGATGAAAGGGTAAATCAATTTTTCAGAGCTTTTAAATGAGTTCAAGAGAAATACAATTATAATCAATGGGTCTCTACAGGCTGCTGGAAGCATGAGTAACAGAGCAGCAGGGAAGTAACTATTGACAAGGGTTTGTAATTAGAGATGAGCGAACATACTCGTCCGAGCTTGATGCTCGTTCGAGCATTAGCGTACTCGAAACTGCTCGTTGCTCGGACCAAATTCTTGCTGGGAGGGGGCATACTGGGGAAGGAGGCTGAGGTGGGGAGCCGGAGGAGTGCTGTTATTCGGTGACATGGGTGGACTGCATGGAAGACTGGCTGGTGGACACAATGGCTAGAAGCATTGTCCGCAATCCACGACACAACTCACCATCTTTGCCTTCTGGCCTCAACAGTGCTCTACGCCCTCGTCCTCTATCCCTAGCCCTCGGGTTAAACATTTCCAAATTAAAGTGTAATCTTTTAATTTTTTTTTTTATAACAAACGATGCTATCCTATTGCTATGGCTAGTTTCTAACCTACACTCCGACACACACAACTGATTTTGTGCTGTGCCTATGAGTTTGAGCTATAAAATGAATATAAGGTAAAAAAAAAAAAAAAATCACAGACTCCGCCTAATTCTAATCAACACTCCTAATAAATTGCCCCACTTCGGTGTTTGAGGTGGATATGCTGTCACTAAGAGCTAAACACAAACGTTCGCAGGTCTCCCAGCATCCTCACAATATGGTCTATAGCTGCACTACTAATGCCAGCAAGCCCAGCCACAAGCAAACCAAAAAAAGGAAAATATACGCTATGTGTGGCCTAAGTAAGCCGTTGGGGCTCTCCTATGGCTATTTTGTAGCTGACACTGAAGCACACTGCTTGCAAGATGAGTTTTGAGCTATAAAATGAAATAAAGGTAAAAAAAAATAAATAAAATCAGCAGACTCTGCCTAATCTAATCAAACCCCTAATAAATTGTCCCACTTTGGTGTTTGAGTGGATATGTGTGTCACTAAGAGCTAAACACAACGTGTAGCAGTCCCACCTGCAAATTCCTCACAATAGTGTACAGCTGCACTACTAGTGCCAGCAACCCAGCCACAGCAAATAAAAAAAAAAATGTTAATGTTATTGTAGCCCTAGAAGGGCTGTTTGGTTTCTTGTAGAATCACTCCTGCCTACACTATTCTAATAGAACAGCCTAACGCTTTCCCTGACCAGCAGCACTCTCTTCCCCAGCGGCATCCAGACACAAATGATCCGAGCATGGCGGGCAGGGGCTAGTCTATTCCAGGGTACCACTGATCTGGCCAGCCAACCACTGCTATCGACGTTAAGGGTACCACATCATGCGTGGTGGAGTGCAGAGTCTCCTCTGCTTGTGATTGGCTCTGTTTCTGGCCGCCAAAAAGCAAAACGGCAGGAGATGCCATTTTTTCGAGCGGTGCGAAGTATTTGTCGATGCTCGTTCGAGCATTAGCGTACTCGAAACTGCTCGTTGCTCGGACAAATACTTCGCCCGCTCGAAAAAATGGCATCTCCTGCCGTTTTGCTTTTTGGCGGCCAGAAACAGAGCCAATCACAAGCCAGCAAATTCTTGCTGGGAGGGGCATGATGGGGAAGGAGGCTGAGGTGGGGAGCCGGAGGAGTGCTGTTATTCGGTGACATGGGTGGACTGCATGGAAGACTGACTGGTGGACACAATGGCTAGAAGCATTGTCCGCAATCCACGACACAACTCACCATCTTTGGCCTTCTGGCCTCAACAGTGCTCTACGCCCTCGTCCTCTATCCCTAGCCCTCGGGTTAAACATTTCCAAATTAAAGTGTAATCTTTTAATTTTTTTTTTTATAACAAAACGATGCTATCCTATTGCTATGGCTAGTTTCTAACCTACACTCGACAGCACACAACTGATTTGTGCTGTGCCTATGAGTTTGAGCTATAAAATGAAATAAGGTAAAAAAAAAAAAAAAATCACAGACTCCGCCTAATTCTAATCAAACTCCTAATAAATTGCCCCACTTCGGTGTTTGAGTGGATATGCTGTCACTAAGAGCTAAACACAAACGTTCGCAGGTCTCCCAGCAATCCTCACAATATGGTCTAGTAGCTGCACTACTAATGCCAGCAAGCCCAGCCACAAGCAAACCAAAAAAAGGAAAATATACGCTATGTGGGCCTAAGTAAGCCGTTGGGGCTCTCCTATGGCATTTGTAGCTGACACTGAAGCACACTGCTTTGCAAGATGAGTTTTGAGCTATAAAATGAAATAAAGGTAAAAAAAAATAAAAAATCAGCAGACTCTGCCTAATCTAATCAAACCCCTAATAAATTGTCCCACTTTGGTGTTTGAGGTGGATATGTGTGTCACTAAGAGCTAAACACAACGTTAGCAGTCCCCCTGCAAATTCCTCACAATAGTGTACTAGCTGCACTACTCAGTGCCAGCAACCCAGCCACAGCAAATAAAAAAAAAAAATGTTAATGTTATTGTAGCCCTAGAAGGGCTGTTGGTTTCTTGTAGAATCACTCCTGCCTAACACTATTCTAATAGAACAGCCTAACGCTTTCCCTGACCAGCAGCACTCTCTTCCCCAGCGGCATCCAGACACAAATGATCCGAGCATGGCGGGCAGGGGCTAGTCTATTCCAGGGTACCACTGATCTGGCCAGCCAACCACTGCTATCGACGTTAAGGGTACCACATCATGCGTGGTGGAGTGCAGAGTCTCCTACAGAGCCAATCACAAGCCAGGAGACTCTGCACTCCACCCAGCATGATGTGGTACCCTTACACGTCGATAGCAGTGGTTGGCTGGCCAGATCAGGTGACCCTGGAATAGACTAGCCCCTGCCCGCACTGCTCGGATCATTCTGTGTCTGGATGCCGCTGGGGAGAGAGCGTGCGTGGTAGGAAAGGTTAGTGGTTCTATTAGAATAGTGTTAGGCAGGGAGTGTTCTACAAGAACCCAACAGCCCTTCTAGGGCTACAATAACATTAACATTTTTTTTTTTTATTGCTTGTGGTGGGCTTGCTGGCACTAGTAGTGCAGCTAGTACCATATTGTGAGGAAGTTGCAGGGGGAAATTGCTTACCGTGGGTTTAGCTCTTAGTGACACACATATCCACCTCAAACACCAAAGTGGGACAATTTATTAGGGGTTTGATTAGAATTAGGCAGAGTCTGCTGATTTATTTATTTTTTTTACCTTTATTTCATTTTATAGCTCAAACTCATCTTGCAAAGCAGTGTGCTTTCAGTGTCAGCTACAAAATAGCCATAGGAGAGCCCCAACGGCTTACTTAGGCCTACAATAGCGTTATATTTTCCTTTTTTTGCGTTGTTGTGGCTGGGCTTGCTGGCATTAGGTAGTGCAGCTACTAGTACCATATGTGAGGATTGCTGGGAGACCTGCGAACGTTGTGTTTAGCTCTTAGTGACAGCATATCCACCTCAAACACCGAAGTGGGGACAATTTATTAGGAGTTTGATTAGAATTAGGCGGAGTCTGCTGATTTTTTTTTTTTTTTTAACCTTTATTTCATTTTATAGCCTCAAACTCATAGGCACAGCACTAAAGTCGAGTTGCCTCAGTGACTTCGGAAGTGATAGGTGTAGAAACTAGCCATAGCAATAGGATAGCATCGTTTTGTTAAAAAAAAAAAAAATTAAAAGATTACACTTTAATTTGGAAAATGTTTAACCCGAGGGCTAGGGATAGAGGACGAGGGCGTAGAGCACTGTTGAGGCCAGAACAGTGCAAAGAGGTGATGTCGTGGATTGCGGACAATGCTTCTAGCCATTTGTCCACCAGTCAGTCTTCCATGCAGTCCACCCATGTCACCGAAATCAGCACTCCTCCGGCTCCTCCACCTCAGCCTCCTTCCCCCCAGTCTGCCCCCTCCCAGCAAAATTTGGCATTTGAACCGGCATACTCTGAGGAACTGTTTTCTGGACCCTTCCCACAGTCACAAACCACTTGTCCGGTTGCTGCTGAGCAATTTTCCGATGCCCAGGTTTTCCACCAGTCGCAGTCTGTGGGTGATGATGACTTCATGATGTCGCATGGCTCCTACACTTTGGCAGGGCCTGCTTTCTATCTCAACAATTCTACGAACTTATCTCAGGCAGATTTTATGTTTCCTTAATAAGATACATGTGGAACGTTTTACAGAGTCTTCTAGACTGGGTCATACAAATCACGTGCTCAGCTAAAGAAAGGATTACGAATCGCCGCTGGAGAAAACAAGCAAATGGTCATCGTTCTCCGTGACCGTTATGCGGAATCGGCACAATGAAACCGGGACAAGGGATGGTGAAAGACGTCTCAAAGGTGCCCAAATAGCACCACAATAATTATTGGCTGAAAGAGCCACGATATGTTGTGGGCAGGTAATGAATCCAGAGGTGTATCTAGATTATGTGCATTGTCTTATCCTAATTACATTCTAGTGTGTTGGAGGGAAGAGGTAGTAGTTTTCTGTTATGTACTTGTGGTCCCGCGTAGAACTGGCCTAGTGGCTGGACTTCTTGTGCTTCCACCCCCTCTGCCTTTCTCTACAGGGTTAATTCTGTGTGCCTGTGATGCTTTTTCCTTTGGACCTGGTTTGGCAGGCTATCTCTCTATAAGTACTTCACCACCACACATTGGTGGCTGGGCACTTCTGGCTGTCTGTCCTTCATTCATCCCACCTGCCTGTACGAGTTGGGGATTCTCTGTCTGGGAACCTGACCTGCGGGCTTGAAGCTGCTTGGAATTTGGCACAGTTTCGGACCCAGTTTGTGCCACTTTCTTTTGTGTGGGTTGTGGTTTGTTTGTGGTCGGAGTGCAACAGAGAAGTAAGAAGATGTGTCTTCGGAGTTGCCCAGGTTAGGACCGGCCAAGGCAACATAGGCAGGTGTCTTCTGCTTTGGGTGTGTGCTTAGCTTAGGGCTCACTGTTCTGTTTGTCTTTCTGAGTTCCAGTTCCCTTCACATAGATAAAGACATCCCCTACAAAGTTACCTGTAAACCAGGATTCTACACAACTGACATATTAAATGGATTGTCTTAATTGAGCTCCATTTTGGCAAGCGGAATTTGTTGAGAAAAAAAAGAGCTTTACGTATATACTGTATATTTCTCTAGTTCTGCCAGTTTCACGCTCACACTATGAGCAGGAATTTCATGTCCGAATTTTACCAAAACTGTTTAAGAAGCCCCCATGGTCCCTAGCACAGCACCGAATTGACCTTGTATTATCATAAACATGAAGAAACATAGAAAGGAGTTCTCTTTAGCCAAGGGGAACAACAGGGGCTGGGACTGTAAGAGTAAGTGACTCCCTCAGCTGCCATTCATTGTGCTTGATCAGTGTTTATGATGACGACTAGCAATAGGTTGTCCAATTCCCACACTGAAACATGTTTTGTGCAGGGTGCTTTCATAGTTAGACAGTGACTTGTTTTGTGTGTTCTTTGATATGAAGAAAAGATTAGGCATTTAAACAATGTAATAAACATTAAAGACTTTTGGGCACATTTATCAACTGTTTTTTTGTTGTTTTGCGCTTTTTCGTTTAGGCCACCGTTTTGATTGCCCATTGTGCGTTTTTTTTATTTTTTTTTTTCCTTTATGCATTAAACGTCCAAATTTAGCCGCGCCCCGAGCTAAACAACCACTTTCTCCTCTCATTATCTTTCAATTTCGATGTTTTGCTGCGCCTAACTGTATTAATATCACGTGCGACTTTTGCATTTTGGCGGCAAAAAAAAAAAAAAAAACAAAAAACACTCCACCCCGAAAAGGTGGGCGTTTTCTTAGAAGAAAGTAAAGCACTGAGCCCCTTTGCAGAAACAGCTTCATTTCTTCTAGCCTAAAGCTAGCCCCTGGAACATTTGGAACTATAATAGATACCCTTAGAGATACACTGGGCAGTACAGGAGCTGGCAGGAACTCTATTTACAGTTCATCACCCTTCTATTTAAAAATATTCGCAAAACGCTGATTCAAAGTTCAGCAAAAGGAGAGAGAACTTTGCACAGTTTTGCACCAAGTTTGCAGATACTACAAACAATGTCCCCCATATTAATTCAAATTTTTACTAAAAGAATTGGACCAATTGTTTAAGGCAGTGGTTTGTTATTGGAAAAGAGATACAAAAACCGGCCCTATGGCGGGCACAAAGGAGCACATATCCTGACAAATAAGGAGTGGCGATTATAACTTAAGAACTTTTATTTATAGCTAAAGTATATAATTAGGGTATGAATATATACTTGGTGACTCAAAACCAGGAATTCTGATTTTAAAAAGCACACGTTCGCTAAATGAGGTGGCCTAGGGTATAGGATCGTAGATTGTGTTATATAGTAACACGTAGTGGGCTGGACTCGGGTAGTGATAAGCTAGTATGACAGATTACAAACCTTAACGCTATGGGTTATTTTCATTTAAACCCAAGCGTTGATTCCTGTGAGTATGGGATCAGTGCAGATCCCAGACTTATACAGGGCACTATTGCGGTAATAACCGCACAATAGATTCCTGTATAAGTCTGGGATCTCACTGATCCATACCACAGGAATCAACGCTGGGTTTAAATGATAATAACCCATAGGCGTTATGTTTGTATATCTGGCCAACTAGCTATTCACTTTTTTTTTTTTTTACCGAGTTCGGCCATCCCACTCCCGATGTATTAATACACAGATCTACGATCCCTATACCCTAGCCCACCTCATTTAGTATGGACACTTTTGCTTTTAAAATCACGAATTCTGTTTGAGCGACCAGGTATCATTCATACCCTATATTATATACTTTTACTATAATAAAAGTTAAGTTTAATCGCCAACTCCTTATGTCAGGATATGGGCTCCTTTGTGCCGCCCTAGGGTTTTTGGTTTTTTTTGTTTTTGTATCTTCCCCATGTAATTTCTGCACGGTCTGTCTATGGGGAATATTGTTGCAGAATTAACCAGGGGTGTTCAGGCAGGAGACCAGCACTGGGGATCCCCTCCAGGAGGAAGCCACTGACTGAGGAGGTCACTGGTGCAGGGTGTCACACACTGGGTTGCTGCGTGATGTTATCTTCATTCGTGGGCTTGTGGGGAGGAAGGCAGAGAGGAGAGCTTGTAGCAGGATGACATGTAACTGGCCCGATTTCTACATTTACGGCCTAAACTGCGCCTTAAACTGTGTTTAAATATAAAGTGATTTATTAACGGGCAAAATAGAAATACTTACTCACAGTGGTTTGTAGCTTGTGATAATTCTGGCAAACAAGTGCGCCCGAATTTAGGCGCAAACTTACGACACTAGGCAGCAAAAAAAGTGATAATATGTGGCCCTTTGTATAACCAAAAGGGGCTCATTTACTTAAGTCGCGGATTTAGCACTTCGCGGACTGTGCACCTTTTGTAGGGGATTACACGGCGCTTGGACAGGTTATTATATTCAGTGTCTGGCCTGGGATTGTGTTGCAAAAGTTTTCGGATGGCAGCTGCGCTTCCATTGCCTTCGGAACAATACGTCGATTCGGGACTGAGCGCGGGATTATACTTTGTATTAAACTGTAATCACAAGACAAATGAATTTCATGCACCAGAAAAATATTAGTGATTGTGTTGGATCTGAGGGGGAAAAGCAAAAACCATGCCAGGGACATCGGGGCGCGCGATTTATAGTGAAGGCACAGGTGCATATCGTCGACAATGTCTTACTTTTACGCGAACTCACGTGGGAATGTAGTACTGATCCCCAAAGAGTTCATTAATAAAAAAGACCTCAAATTATAACTAAACCATTCAGGATATTATTAACCTTAAGGGATTGCAGGTTTTTTCAACCAACACTCTCCCCCTTCAAAAAACGTTCTTCATTTTTTGTGTACAGAGCTGGTTTGAGGTGCTAATTTTGTTGCATAACAAATTTACTATCGTCAATATACGTCAATTATTTATTTATTTGCCATGCCATGAACTGGGGATGGGAAGGAACTGTGAGAAAAAAAATTGTAAATAAGATGTGGAAAATTGGAAAAAAACTGTCGAAAAAAAACACGTTCAGTTTACGTTCTTGTGGGCTTAGTTTTACAAGTTTTCATCACTCTGTGCTCCAAATAACACCTGTGCTTTATTTTTGTTTCAGTACGATCCGGTGATACCAAATTTATTAACAGGTTGTATTTGTGATTTAAACATTTTTCAAAAATTAAATGAATGTGTATCAAAAAAAAGGAAAAAAAATCCCATCTTTCGACGCTATAAACTTTTTCTACTTTGGGTATTGCGGAGCTGTGAGATCTGTCATTTTTTGCTAAATGAGCCAATGTTTCATGCTACCATTTTAAAGTCTGTTGCAACATTGTTGATCCCTTTTTATTCCATTTGTTTATATGGCCTCACCGTCGCCAAAAACGGTTTTTATTTTGATTTTGATAGATCGGGCATTTGTGTGATGCAGCAATACTATTGTTGTCTGTGATTTTTACTGTTTATTACGTTTTTCTGATGTTCTATTGCATTTGGCAGTATTGGCCTTTTTGCAGGGGGGGGCCAGTATACTTACCAATGACGTTATTGTTGAACGCTGACAATGCTGTGTCTAACGATGGCGCAGGCTTTGCTGCTTCATCGGATGGGTTAATAAGCAATATCCGGAGGGGGGTTTTCCTGCAATATCAAAAAAACCCACATGTGTAGTCAAGGGCTCAGCCCATGAGGGCCGTCTCTTCATACCCTCCCCGCACTCTGGCCAGGCAGTTACACTGTTATTTACGAATTGTTCTTCAGCTTCCACGGGTATACGTTTATCTAATATTAAATGCTGTGAACTAGGAAGTACAATCTGTCTGTAGAATACACAAGCTTTCATATTGTTAATGAAGAAATAAAAAAGACTTTTGAAATGCAGGAAAAAACAGAAACAGAAAAACTGGAAAAAGGAACACGGGGGTTGAACTATTTGGCTTCTAACTTTGGTGTTATGAGTCTGTAGTATATGTTTTTAAAGAAAGTATCGTATTACCATAAACGTGTTGTGAAAACTGTTGTTAAAACTTCCAATGTATGAAGTTGAATCCAGTAAATAAACAACGAAAATGTTAATGATTTATAAACTATGTGTACTTACCAGATTATGATACTGAAGAAATGAGCGTTCATTGCTCTAAATTTACACAAAACATCTGCTTCCCTCCGCCACTATTCTCCTTGCAGTGGTCTCTTTTTATCCAAATTCCCAAAGGGAATTGGGAAAAAAAAGGAAAAAAAAAAAACAATCTATTTTTAGTAGTATTTGGATAACTTTTTCCGCTGATTGTTACTTAAATCGATCGGAAACTTCTTACGTGTAAAAATACAATATAATGAGAAAAGATCCAAATTTCCTAAAGAGTTATCAGCAGCTGCTACTTGGGCCTGCGTAAGGGGCCCGACATCCAACCTGGACACACTTAAGAAGGAGGATGTGCACCATAATTATCAATGTTGTACAGCATTAATTTGTATTATAACATATATGTGCTTGCAACATTCCCCCACCGGGGGCCTAGCCTTTTTCTTGGGGGCTGGAGGCGCCGGGCCCGAATTACCGGAAGAAATGGCTGGCGGTTGCGGCCCCTAGGCCGCTAGTGTCACGGGGTGCTGGTGGTATGGGGACCGGGAGGCTGTCCTACAGCCCTGGCCAGGTCTCCAGCTGGTGGTTGTATGCAAGAATTAAATAAGGGAGAGGCTGACATGTACTTGGTTCTCCCTGGGGCAGCCCTTAGAGTCTGTAGTATACGTCCCTGGTAGATGGATGGGGGCGCGCTCCTTGGTGGTGATGCAGCTATAGCAGGTGACCAGACGAAGGCAATGTTGTGCTATAAAAGTAAACACTTACAGTTTCTTTAATTCAACCAACCGTTTAACAACACCCAAACGATTATGTACAAAATGCAGTACTTAGTTAGAGGGATTTTTGGAGAGGAAAACCTCAGGAGTTGGTCACCAGCCTGATGCAGGGTCAGACTGGGATGTAGTTGTTCTGTAGTTCCAATCCTGGAAGCTGCAGCTTTGTCCTGTTGTGGTTCCAGTATCACTCTGCGTTCAAGGTTGATGAGTGAGGGCCCTAGTAGCTTACCCTGTGGGAGTGCTGGGGCCTGGAGGATTCTGCTTCTTATCTCTGAAGTTTCTAGAACTCTCTCTGAGTTCTGACTGGATCTTAACTCACTCCCTGAACTAAGGTTTAGTTCCTTACCCTAGTAGGTGGTCTCCTCCTCCAGTCATACTCAGTTACACTAGTGGAACATCATTGGATGATAAATTATATAACATTGCATGTTATACATGCGTTTCTGTATTGTATTCGTTCTAGTGCGTGTGAAGCTTGGAATCAGTTTAGAAAAACTTGAGACAAGTCAAATGAATGCCAAAACCCGGGCCCGGACTGTGGAGGCCAGATACTGAGCAGTGCCCATTCTGCGCCTGTCAAACTAGTGTGCAGGTGGTCCCTTAAACAGGGGTGCATTGAATAAGGGGATTCACTGTCATAAGCAACAAATCTTAACACCTCTTAACGGCCCAACCGCAACACTTTTCACCTTCCTGGACCAGCCCATTTTTTCAAATTCTGCCCATGTTTCACTATAGTTGGTTATAACTCCTGAGACGCTTTTAAACATATCCAAGTGATTTTGAAATGTGTTTTCTTCTCGTGACACATTGTACTTCCATGTTAAGTTTAAAAAATTGGTGGTATGTTGTTTGCATTTATTATGAGGAAAGGAAAAAATCAGATATTTGGTGAAAAGTTGGAAAAAAAATTCTCAACTTGTTCGAAATTCAAAATGTTCTACTTTTTCCACACATGAGTCACCTAACACCAAAAAATTTAAAACACATTCACTAAATGTCTACTTTTATGCTCCGTGGTTTTTATACAGACATCATTTTGTAAGATGTTATGGGCTTTGAAAGCTCAGGTGCAATTTAATTTCAACATTTTCATTAAAAAAAGCAAAATCCTGTTAATTGGGGAACCTGCTGGATCAGGTTTCAAAGTCCTTTGACGAGGCCTTATTAAAAGTAAAAACCCCAATTACATTACCCCATTATAAGAAACTACACCCTCAACGTACGTAAAAAAAACTTTATATGAAGTTTCGTTTAACCCTTAATTGGTTTACAGGGGTTTTAAAACAAAAATCGGATGACTATGATTTGTGGAATTAATTTTTTTTTCTAAATCAATTGTTTGTTTTTTCATAGAAAATGTATAAAATTCTCAAGTGGATAAAATACCAAAATGTCACCACACAAAATTGATAACCCAAATCTCTTCCCGCGTTTATTAGACAATACCCATTATGTGGTGGTCACCTGCTGGATGGCAACGCCCAGGGGGGCATTATTGGGGGGGAGACATGCGCCGTTCAGAGCAATTATGGTCATTATCCTATTAATCTGGCTATACAACCCTTTATTTTTTGGGCCAATTTGGACATTAATGGCTTATTTTTTTGCGCCAATGGAGATGCACTTAGTGGTCTGTAAAGCTTTTTGATGAGATTTTATTAACTCTTTAATGTAATGGAGGAAAAGAAATTGTCAATTTTGGGTTTGCTTTATTTTGTATATTTTTGGGGGTCGTACACCATACACTAAAATACTATAATTATTTTTAATTCTATAGATCACTTCAATTAATGGATGATACCTAATTTATTATTTTGTTATATAATTTTATATTAATCACACTGTATTATGTGACACACTGAGCATGCTGCGCATGCTCAGTGTGCCACAGCCGGGTCCTGCCAAGGTCAGGACCGGCTCCTCCCGGAAGCAGATACCGCGCAGCCCCGGGCACTGGCAGTCCGGGGCTGCAATGGAGCAGCGGACCCCCCCGGTGAGTGGGGTACGCTCCATAATACGCTAAAACCTAAGGGTGCAACTAAACTTTGACAATGCTGTGACACAGTTGAGAAGTGGCTTTGATACAGCCGGTCCTGTCAATTAACTAATTGTGACCATATATTTCAGTAAAACCATTTCATGTCCTGATAATATGGAACTGTCATTACATAATAAATCTATATAAAATTAGGTCCAATTAGTTAATTGATGCAAGCCGGCTGTATCACCAGCCACATTCAGCAGACACATTTAAGAAGCACACTTTATTTGTACCCATACAGCTGGGTCTCTTAAAGGGAAACCTGTCCCCAGGAGACCCATTTTTTAGCATTCCCCCAGTCCCCCACAGAGCATAGTACATACTCTGTATAACAATAGGTTTTACAGAAAAATAGATCTGTTTATAGTACCTTTTCATACCTGTGCTGTGTGGCTAGGCACTATGCACCTGGAGTGCTATAGAGGAGCCAGTTTTCCCCCCACCCTTGGGAAACTGCTCCCCCATATGTCCTTTTCAAATATATGAAAAACGCCATCCTTGGCTTAGCAACGTCCCCTGCTCCTATAAGCTCCCCGAGTGATGGAGTTATTATTCATATACAGGCGGTCCCCTACTTAAGGACACCCTTACAGACACAACTTACAGACGACCCATACATACAAATTCAACTAAAGAACAAACCTCCGGGCACCCTATCTTGTATGTAACCCAGGGACGTCTGTATTTGAAAAAGGACACAGGGAGGAGTCAGTTTCCAAGGGTGGGAGGAAAAAACTGCTCCTCTATAGCCCTCCCAGGTGCCTAGTCACAGAGCACTAGTATTGAAAGGTACTATTAAACAGATCTTTTTTTCTGTCAAACCTATTTTTTATCACAACCTCGTTTGCAGTGTTGTATGATAGATTTACGGATGTTGGATAGTAAGACCGCTCTCGACAGCAGCTCTAAATAACTTAAAGGTTAATAGTTTTTTTTCCCCCTTAAAAGGCCTCCCCCCTTCCTCTAGCCACATCAGACATTGTCCCAATGCCTTATTAAACAATTCGTCCTGGTTGTAAGGGGAGTCAAGTTCATTATCGAATACAACAAGTATAATTTCATTCAGTCCATCACTTTTCTTTTATAAATAGAACCTGACCCCTGCTAAAACTAGACATGCAAGTCATATATCTCCGTGGTTCTATATATCTAGAATAGCAAGTCATATATGCTCCTGGGTTCTATATCTTACTAGACCTATGCAAGATCATATTATGCTCCGTGGTTCTATATAGTAGACATAGCAAGTCATATATCTCCGTGGTTTCATATCTAAGACATAGCAAAGTCATATATGCTCCGTGGGTTCTATATACTAGACATAGCAAGTCAATATCCCGTGGCTCATATACTATACAGCATCTATGGCTCCGTGGTTCTATATACTAGACATAGCAAGTCATATATGCTCCATGGTTCTATATACTAGACATAGCAAGTCATATATGCTCCATGGTTCTATATACTAGACATAGCAAGTCATATATGCTCCATGGTTCTATATACTAGACATAGCAAGTCATATTGCCTCCATGGTTCATATACTAGTTATTACAAGTCATTATGCTCCATGGTTCTATGTACTGTATCTGCTGTAAATATTTCTACAAATACTCTCAGTAGACGACAAAAACCCAACAGTGAGACACAACTACATATCAACAAATGTTTCACATTACTTTTCATGTTTATCTGAACGATCTGAACCTTCTTCCTAAATAGAATACTGTATCAGATGAAAGTGACTGTCGAGCACATAAGATAGTCTGGATTGGTCTTGTGTAGAACATTTCCTTCTTGGCTGTCATGCAATGTTCTGTGGGATCTCACTGTGACCTCTACTTTTTGGAAGCTTACAATGAAAAGCGTATTTACTTGTAAAATCATGTAAGTGAAAGCAGAAATGTTCTTTTACGCCTCTCTTTAAAACTTTGTGATAAATAACGACATGAACCATGACCGCTTTATTTTTGCAACATATGGCAACTTTATATAAGAAAGGAGGTCAAATGTTTGGGCAAAGTAATTGCTTTTTTTTATTTAGTGTTTGTTTTTCTTTTATGACTTTCTAATACTGACTCTTGACTCATATGATCAAACAGATATACCCCAGAGCAAAAAGAGGAAAGACTCACCTTGTAAGGTTGTGTTTCCCACGCCAGATGAATTTTTTTAGGAGATGAACAATAATATAAAGCTTTATTTATATAGCACCATCATACTTCGCAGAGCTGTACAGATCATGGGGTAGGGTCACATACACAAATAAAACGAAATTACAGTGTATAAATTATCAGATGAAACAGTAGAATGAGGGTCATGCTCGCAAAACTTACAGCTTTATACAGTACAGTCTATCTAGAGGGATAGATGCAGGGAAAGATGTGTGTCTCGTGGAGAGGACCACAAAGGGTTGATCCCGAGCACTTATCCATTATTCCAAGCGATAACCAAAGGATTAAAAGTCAAGAAGACGTGTTTCGAACATGGACTGACAAATGTAAACCACAATAAAAGTTTAAATAGCAAAGTCATATCCAACATCACACAAATGTTTGAATTGAAAAAAGAACACAGTTCATGTTCAAACACGTCTCTTCTATGCATATGTTATATGTATGTGTACCATTGCTTTTTTTACTAAATAAAAAACTGGAAGCCTAAGCCTCACCAGTCATATTTCTTCCCCCACATACTAGATATAATAGTACTTTTAACTACTATGAACTACCATTGACAATCTAGAAGTAGTGCAGAGGCTGATGCTTAGCAGACCATTATTCTCATGGCTAGGCCCTTGTGATTACACCTTGACCGTTAGCTGACTCCATCAAGGAGCAGGTGTGTACGGGTCCTTAGCTGGGGTCTCCTTTTATAGCTTTAATTGCATTGGCGTAGTGCAAATGGGTGCTGATGGGACCCAGTGCAAAGTCTGTGCATGCCCCCGACTTTAATGTATGGTTTATGTACTAATACTAGTCTTCTCTATGGGAAATGACACCGTCAACCGCACTTTCTGCACACCACTCAAGTTATGCCCCTGGCTATAGCATTGTCTGTTGTACTTCCGCTGTTTTAGTGGCACATTTATATGGGCTCAAGCACATGACTGTGGTTATCACGATGCAGTTGTATGTAGCCATACTGTCCAGCTGCAAAACTCAACGCGGTCCTATTCCTTCTATGTTTGTGCATCAGACAGTCTTTATTTTGGTCGCATTGTATGAAGCAGACTTGTGCTTTTTTCTTCACTTTGAACTTCATGGTTCTTGGTTAATTTGTGACTTTTTTTTGCACTTAACTTGTCTCCTTTGAAACTTCGTCATTCTCTAGTTTCCTACAGTGTGTTCCCGGAGTTATCACCTTAATCCAGGATGTGAAAGTGCAACTTTTAAAAAAAAGTTGCAACATTTTTGCGCAAACTGCGCTGCGCCTGACCAGACGTATACAAAAGCTGGGGAACTGTTTGAGACCTTTGGACTTTTTTATAACTTTTGTTTTCAAAAGTCCATATTCACTACAGACCAAATTGCCACATGGAACTAATAGAAATAACGCTAAGATACATCTGACCAGGCAGGAAAGCCAAGAAAAGTGTTAAAAAACAGACTTATATAGCATTTGCCCCATGGTCCACTGGGTAACGGGTAGATGAGTGCTTACCTGCCTCCAAGCCAGCTTTATACTACTATGTGCGTCAAAGGGGCCTTATGTTGTCCCCTTCCTAAGAAAAGTGCTAAGGAATTGCGTGATGGACTCCTGATGAGGTCTGCTTTTCCGGCAGCTGCGAAGCAGGTCTGGTACTGATATTATGTTGTGATTAATAGAACGGCATGTATAGGATGTTCTTTAATAAATCTTATTCTCACATATGGTTGGAGATTTATACATATCACATACCTGGTGCCCAGTATGAATATAACATCCTTTAGTAAGATCAGACCATTTTTTCCTATAACCTGCATTTGCATTTAATAAGACCCTGTACCTATGGATTTCATGTATAGCGGATGCTAGAAGATTGAGTAAATGAGAAATATGAAAAACAGATGAACTTCAGTAAAAAGCGCCTTTGTATCAGAGTATGAAATTATTCCATTATCATTGCCAGGACTAATAGAGAGGTAGAGGCGCAAAAGCCTTCTCCTCCACTTATGTATATAGCATTCTTATATATTATTGTCTGCTTTCAATTATCGTTGATTGAAATTGCCCTTGTTAGTGTTTTAATACTACATACAGAATATATTTTTGCATCATATTTCATGGTATTTAGTGGGCAATTGAAATTCTGCAAAACTTGGAATCACTTTAAAACAAGCTTTTTACACAATGACATAATGTTTGCAATTGCAGGGACATTGTTATCTTCTATAAATTGCCAACTTTCTCCAATATTTCTATATAGGTTAGAGTATCATTGTTTGGGTAGAATTCCCAAATTGGGCTCTGTTTGGGTCATATCTTGGTGTCCTTTAATCCCATAATCACTGGCCTCATTTGACCTATTTAGAAAAGCGAACCTGTCATCAGGAATTTCATTTTTAGCTGATGACAAGTTCAATAGCCATCCTATGCTATTATGGGCCATCCTGAAATCATTTCAGTAGTTGATATGAGTTTACTACTTCTCACATTTAATGGCCCCGCCAGCAACATGTGTGTGTACCCAGGGTAGGGGGCAGCTGCAGCCTGTGTGTGTCTGTGTCAGTCTCAACTTTACCCAGCTCCCACCCCTCTCCATTTCCTGCCATGTGTATTGAGTCAGCAGGGGAGGGAGGATGATAGTGTTGAGGAAAGGAAGAATGCTGAGGAGACACAGGCACATACAGCTGCAGCTACCCCCATGCCCAGGTACTCACGACACAATGCTGGTTAGGGAGCTACTCTCAATGCTGCCTCGTTAGGTAACCCCTGCTCCTTCCCTCGGCGCAGCTGATTCTTCAGCGCCTCCCCATCCTCCCGCAAATATTGTGCTGTCATCTCCCCTTGAACTCATGCACTTACTTGAAGGGGGAAATGCACACTATGCATGCACTGTATGCGAACGACTTCGGCGCCACTGTACCTGCTAGCCGCTGCGCTGCTCGTGCAATGTTGGAGCAGCGTATTGTAAGCTGATATCCAGGTCCACCAAGCTACTGCTCATTTCTCCTTCCAGTATGAACGGGACGGAGGGGAGATAGAAAGCCGCACTGTGCATGCACGTTATTTGAAAAATCAGGGGCATACCATAATTTTAATTAACTTTGATTTAGAAGGAAGAGATATGGATAACAAATATAAAGAGGGTCTGTATCTTTAAGTACAGTCCCTTTTTTATCCATGCTGACTTTGATGGTAGATGGTTAACCCTGCCGCGATTCACTAAGATTGTGGCGCCCAATATCTTGCATGTTCGATTCCTTCCCCGCTCAGTTCGACAGAGTTCACCTTCTCCTCCTGGTGCATTAAGTATTTCGTCTAGCAACACAATTTGAAATATTATCCTGCATCAGTCGATCCATCGGATCATCCAGTGGCCGCCCCCCACCCCCCTGTTTCTGTCTCATAAAAGTCAGCGCCACTGCGACCAAAAAATCCAATCGCGTGCACACGATCCCAGATTAATACCTGTCACAGAGATGCAAACCTGAAAACATCGGATAATCCAAGGGTGCAGTCCACGACCCTTGTAAAAAAACACCCAATGGGGCCATTTCTAAGGGATGTGCACCAGTGTTCTGTTGGACATTCTTTCTAGTGCAAACTGCTTGCACTGGTATTTAAGAAGTGTCTGCACCACATATGTGTCGCACGTGGCCATTTGTGGCACGGCATTTTCTTCGTGCATATCCCGTGCACAAATTTTCAGACTCATTCAGATTCTGCACCAGATTTAACATGCAAAGGCCGCAGAAATGTACCGCACACCCCTTGTTAAATATGCAACAAAAATGTGGTGCACTCTGTCAGAGCTGTGCAGAGAGCACCAAATTCATGAAAACGGGCACAGAAATCCTAATCTGGCACATCCTGCACACTACCGGCAAAACTGCATGGAGTGCAGTGTTGTCCTGTTCTTAGTAAATGTGCCCCAATGGTCCTGCAAAAAAAAAAACTGTGACATTTATGTTTCAGTCCATTTTTTTTCTCAGATGTTGCTAGGTAACCAGATGTTTTTTATGCAGACATTGAAAAAAAAAGGTCAGAGGATGCAATAAAAAAATGTATTAAAAATTGGATGCGTATACAATATTGATGCAAAACGGACTGAAGAACATGCATTTTTTATAGACATCGAATAACTATGTGAATGATCCCTGAGGTAGAGCCGGAACTGCATTTTTTTTGTTTTATTTGTTTTTTTGTTAAGATTTTTAAAGACCCCCGATAAAAAAACAAACCGAACAACACAAAAATACTTTGTTGAATTCTTCATTTCTACCACTCTGATGTTCCCTATCTTCCTGAGAGGGAACAACCTATCCTGTGAAAGATAAAAGCCCACTAACCAAATATTTTCACTTGTATACGAATGGCGATCTTCCCATAAGGACCACCTTGTTCCTTATGCAATGTCTTCCTATGTAATGCAATGGGGGATTTATTAACACACTTGTGCCACAATTTCTGGTGGTTTTGCGCAAAACAACTGGTCTAAATACCTTGCACCACAGTTATCAAGGCTTTTTACACCATTTTTTTGGCAATTTTCCGACTGTCCGAATAAAGAACGTTGGCCTTTGAAGATGGCCTTGCTTGTAGAAATCTTCCGTGCGCTCCCAAAATTCAGCCACAGTTAGACCAACTAAAAGTAGGTATAAAGTAGGTAACCGGACAGTCTTATCCTGCACCAGTTTCATCACATAGTGATAATGTGGTGCAGCAAAAGACTAGTGTTTTCCAGTAGAAACTAGCGGAGCCTAGACCCACACTATTAAATCCCCACAATGAGTTGTCTGGCTCCAATCATATATATGTGATGATCCACTTCTTACCCAATGAGTATATGTCAGTACCTATGGTGTAGAAGGAGCACTTAAATTATAAATCACCAGGGATTAGATTCTGCTGGAAATTGTATTACAATAGTATGAAAAAGGATCACAATTATTACCTGGTTCCAGCACCACTGGTCTACCCCAACTGCCCCTTACAACATGGCTGCGGCAGTGAACTCAGTTCTTTATGACCACTGCATTCAACCCTTAGGGCAGGGTCCCCACGGTCGGGCAGGAGCCTCCGTCCGTCCGGACAGGAAGCTCTGCCCTTCACTGTAAGTGACTCGTGGCGGCGCAAACGTTGCTCGAGCATATTACTGGAGCGATGTGGCCGGACGACAACCCCGGCGCACATTGCTACTGAACTAGGCTGCGTCGCCGCGCGATGACGTCATCACGCTCCGCGCACTCATTTCCCGCCCGAACGCGGCAAAAAGATAGAAAGCGGGGCAGGTTCTAGGGGCAGATAGGGAAATAATTATTTGAGGGCTGTATAAAAATAATTATTATGAGGGGCAGCATAGGAAATAATTACTATGAGGGCAGCATAGGAAATATTAATGTTGGATGGGCAGCCTAGGAATAATAATGATGGTGAGGGGCAGCATAGGAATAATTAATGGTGGGGGCACTAGGAAATAATAATTATGAGGGCGCATAGGAAATAATTAATTATGAGGGGCAGCATAGGAAATAAGTTAATTATGAGGACACATAGTGAAATAAGTAAGTGTGGGGGCAACATAGGAAAATAATTAAGGGTGGAGGGCAGCATAGGAATAATTAATGGGTGGGGGGCAGTTAGGAAATAATTAATTATGAGGGCACATAGGAAATAATTATTATGAGGTCAGCATAGGAAATAATTAATTATGGAGGGCAGCATAGGAAATAATTAATTATGAGGGGCAGCACAGGAAATAATTAATGGTGGAGGGCAGCATAGGAAATAATTAATTAGGAGGGCAGCATGGAAATATTAATTATGAGGGGCAGCATAGGAAATTAAGTGGAGGGCAGCATAGGAAATAATTAATTATGAGGGGCAGCATAGGAAATATTAATTATAGGGCAGCCTAGGAAATAATTAATTATGAGGGGCAGCATAGGAATAATTAATGGTGGAGGGGCAGCACAAAATATTATGGTGTGAGGGCAAGCATAGGAAAATAATTAATTATGAGGGGCAGCATAGGAAATAACTAATGGTGGGGTCAGCATAGGAAATAATTGTGGGGGCAGCATAGGAATAATTATGGTGGGGTATAGGAAATAATTAATTATGAGGGCTCTAATATTAATGGGGCGAGGCATATTCAATAATTAATGGAGAGGGGTCCCAGTATATTTAATAATTAATTGGCCCAATAATCATTATTTGGCCAATATATAAAATAGTTCACAGGGGTGCAGTTTATTAAATAATTAATTGAGGGGGGTATCAGTGTATTATGGATGCGGTCACAGTTCCGCTATTTTTAAACTTTAGTCCGGCCCTCCAACGGTCTGAGAGGGACAGTGAACGGCCCCCTATGTAAAAGTTGGGGACCCCTGCCTTATAGGGGGTCATTTACTAAGGCCCGATTCGGTTTTTCCGACGTGCTACCCGAAAATCTCCGATTGCGATATTCCTCCCCTGTATTGCCCCGGGATTTTGGCGCACGCCGGCATGCACACGAAGGAAATCGGGGGGCGTGGCCGAGCGAAAACCCGACGGATTCGGAAAAACCGCGCCGCATTTAAAAAAGAAATGGGTGTCGATTGGGACGCGCTTACCTTCACTTGGTCCCCGGTGAACTCCAGCGCGTTCAGATGCTTTTAGCGCAGCACAGCGCCACCTGGTGGACGGCGGAGAACTACCTTGATGAATACCGCGCCGACCCAAATCCAGCGGCAGAGAACGCGCCGCTGGATCGCGAACGGACCCGGTACGTAAAGTATATCTGCCCCTTAACCTCATGATAAAGCATCAGATTACTGAGACCATTGATTCACTGCAGAGGAAATAGGAACATGGAAACAATGTAGCCAAGTAAAGAAAGACCGGCATGCAGGAACAGAGAACGGTGAAGGAACTGGAGAGTATCATTTAGTTAGTTATTCTCTTTATTACTTTTTCACTTTGCTCCCTTTTGGACTAAATTTTAGTTCAACTAAGAAAACCCCATGTAAAGAGATTTTTAAGCATTTGTATAGCAAAGAAATAAAGCTCATTATCAACTCCTTATGACTGTTCCCAATAATCATAGGTGATTTTATTTTCCAGATTGTCGAGTAAACAAAACCCAAAAACTATTCCTAACCAGTTAATGAAGATTATTACAAATATACTAGACTTTACATCTGCTGACACATAACCAGTCCAAAGATGGCACTTTAAGTACTTGAATAAGAAACAACAGATGAATCCCATCTAGCTAAATGCAGCTTCATGAAAGGAACACAGGGGAGTCTGTCTAAACATATATATCTTTCCACTTTCTCCATGACTATGTTTAAGGACTAACATGCTGTGCATTTACAGTGTACATTATATATCTTCATATGTTATATGATGTATTTTATTGTAAATTCCAGAGATCCGGAGCATTTAACGCACAGTCAGTGAGAAGTAAATCAGTTGTCATTTCCCTTGTAGACCTGCGTCCATATTCCCATACAAGGTTTGAAGTCACTGGCTAATACATACAGGAAGCATGAACATATGGAATTTTTACATATATCACGTTTATTTGGATGGGAACAGCAGTTGTATTTTGAGGGAGGTGTGTATACGGACGGCGGGTGTTATTTCCACATTTCAAGTTTGAATATATCATTTCTGTTTATACTAGCTGTGCAATGTAGAGATCCTTCTGTCCCTAAAGAATAACCAATCCTAATGTTCTGATGGAAGCAATTAGACTTCAAAGGAAACACATCACCTATGGTTTCGTAAGCTTTTAAACAAATTATCTACATCTGTTTTGTTGAAGGCAAGGGCGGATCTCAGTAGTCATGGAATAGGTATTCAAATGATATCCTTGGCTTGACCTTAAAGGGATTGTACCATGAATCAATGTTTTTTTACAAAAAGTCTAGAAATGCAGACAATATTCGTTCTAAAGTAATCTAACGTATTTCTAGTACATGTAAATAACCGCATCTATATTTGCTTCCTTCCTATGCGGCCCTTGGAGCTGCTGTGAAATCTCTAAGCAAAGCGTAGGCAAACACTTAGCTAGGAGGGACTGTAATCTTAAATTGTAGCAAAATGCAGCATTATTGTAACAGTTTTTTAAACAACATACAATGATTTATGATCCATAAATCAAGGGCTTTTTGGCAATACAAAATTATGCTGCAAAGGGATCTCTTTTGCACTCAACATAAATAAACCTGTGATCCCTCTCATTCACTCATTTGTTGAGGCCTGAGAGCCCTAATGTGAGGCTTATTTTAAAGGACATCTACCAGCAGGATGAAATATTGTATGCAAATGAGCCAGAGGGGCTCCTGGGCTCCCTTAGCACCTATAGAGCCTGGAGCCCCTAGGCTCATGTGCATACATTCCTTCATCCTGGTGTAAATGCCCTTTAATAATGGCATCTACCACCAATACCAAATCTGGTGATCATCCTTTAGACTAATAAGCATTCACACGGTGCAAATAAAACTGTATCTCAACTGCACACATTAACTACATTCCACTTTAAAAAAGTTTAAGTAAAATGTGTTTTTTATATACAGCTCTCCTTCCCAACTTTAACATTGGATTCTTTACTTTAATATGAGACCAGATCTGTGTGTCTAAGTGCCATAGATCAAAGATATAACCGTTTGAAGTGAGCTGAAGGAAGAATAGAGAAGAGCTACGTGTACACACCACATTTCAATATATCTGCAGCAAACCTGGAAAATTTGACCAGGACATGTGACCCTCGGGCACAGATGGGTAAGGAACCCCTTTAGCAATGGAGCTTTACTAAATATACATGTCAGGAAAGAGCAGTGATATTCAAATGTGTCCCCAAATACATAGGTAATAGGTAAAGAATTTTTTGACAATTATTTATGTTAAGCTAAGGCCAAGTTCTGTACTAGCTATTGTCTTCACCATCAGGAGGGTTCTTAATATAATAAGTGACGAGCCAACTGGAAGGAGAGAATTACTTACCTTAAAGTTTCTGTTGTAAACATGGATTTGATGTATTTAAGATGTTACTAAGTTTTAATAGTTTATTGGGGAGTACATTTAGATCCCAAGGATAAACCTTGGCTTTGTGTCTACACCAGTGATGTGTTTAATACTGTACTCTTCCATCACTAGCTCACCATTCATCCTGAAATATAATGTAACATTACTCAACACTATGGACTGCATTAGAACAATTGTTTTTAGCACATGCATTATTAACAAAGTAGCCATATCGTACTTATGGTCAGGATGTATGAATCCTCAAACAAATGACAACTCTCCATTGTTCTTCTATGAGCCGTGCATGATGTGATGTGTTTTGGAGCCAAGGGAAAATCTAATAGCTGCAGGCAATCTCTTAGCTACCCGGAGTTACAATCTGCACTCGATTATGGAGAAGAACAAGCCAGTGTACTGCACGAGATAGAACACAAGCTTTCCCTCGCTTCTTGTGCACAGTGATGATGGTTTCAATGCCCTGGATTTTTTCCCTATGGTATACCACAGATCCCTTTTGTGGAGCCACATACCTTCATGTGCCACAGTATTTGGGCCACTATATACCATAAATGGAATTGAATGGTTTGTTGTGGTAGAGTGGTGTCATTGCATAGTAACTTACAGTACTGGTCCACGTCAGTGTCTGTTTTGCACCTCTGCTTGACAGCAGCTGGTCTGGACAGATCTGCTCTCTCTCACTTTAAGGGAGCCACCCAGTCCTTCTATCTCGTCTGTAGAACACAACCATTTCATAGCTATCTCTGTTATGGAACTCTCTGGCATCATCCCCCTGCAGTCGGCTTCACATCCCTCTCACAGGTGGACTCACTTTATCTTTATGGTGGTTGAGCTTCTAATATTTCTATTGGAGCGCTGGTCTCCTCCAACCAGGCAAACTCACATATGCAGCTCAGGCTGAAGTGCTTAGTGCTACTTAACCCTACTTGCTAAGGCTTTCATGCACAAGAATATATGTTCGCCTGGTCCGTAACTCAGACGCACATACAGAGAAGAGCATACAGACCTCTATGGGGTCTCTAATGCGGACGCGCTAATTGTTAACAGTCCGCATATGTTTGTATGCATAGTTAAAGGGTATTCTCATCTGGGCATTCACATTTAGTTTTATTAATCTGCCATATAATAAACTTTTTCAATTAGATTTATTAAAAAAAGTGTACCGGTGTGGAAGATATATCTCATAATGTAGTGATATGGTCCCTTAGAAAACAGACTGTGTCCTCGGAAGCACCTCTGTGGAGGGATTGCTATAGACAAAAGTTTCTGAATATTATTGTCCAGAGTTACTGTATATCATACACCGTCCTGTGGTAATGATTGTTGAATTCTGGAGGCAGCAGGACCTCATAGCGCATATCTGGCCACCTCGCCAAAATGTGAGTGTCGATCGAGGAAGCCACTTGTTTCTAGGGACACATGGTGACATTTATGAGAAATTTCTTCACCTAGGACCTTCTTTTTATACATCCAATGAATAAATTCAACTGAAATGAATTTAATGTGAATGCCAGATTGGGAAACCCTTCAACTTGGTGTTGTAAGTTGTCTCATAGCAAAATTTCTTCCTTCTCGGATTTCTTTCTTCTTAGGATGCTGTTAAGATCTAATATTTTTTTCCCTAAGTGAGTCTGGATGCCCTAACCGAAGCAACTTGTTCCTTAATTTCTCTATGTGTCATCTCCTGGTTTTCTACAATGGGTGTTAACCATGCAGTTTTATCATGCCGCTTACACTCAACTGTTTTTTTTTAAACTTTATAAAGCCACTATATTCAGAATTTTGTCTTTCATTGCAATCATGAAATGACAAGTCTGAAGGTTGCAGAGCGTATATATCGCAACAAAGATTAAAATTGCATTATTATATTTAGAAAACTGCTTGTCGCCTTATCCCAGAAATTTCACTTGAGGTTTCTTAATAATTCAAACTGTGTAGTCCCTTCTATAATGACCCAGGACGCCTTTCTTTGGTGTTCCAAAGTGAATTATTTTAGCTAGGAAAATACACCTTTCTAAGTCACATTCATACTGTACAATATGTTACTTAGTATTAAAAATAGTTTACAGAGCCACTTCGGGCATCACATTTATTGCAGATGGATCCTGGTTTGTTTCTCCTGCATGTTAATTAACATCAGGTACAGTACAATGTGAGCCATCTTTTCATGGGCATACTTGTCGATGCTAGAATAGAAACAATATCTAGTGGCTTTATAAAGATGATTAATATAAGTGGATTACGATGCAATACTTTTGAAGGAAATCTGCCTCAGAATCACTGATCACTGGCAAGAAGTTCAGGTCCAAGGATTTAGCTATATAGCAAGGTCATTCAGAATTTTTATCCCTAGTATATGTCACACGTCACTGCGGTGTTTGGAGAGGGCTCACGGTTTAGCCCTCTCCATAACAAGTAGTTTGCTACATATTCTCGCAAACACCCATTGTTAATACCCGCTGTAACCCTTCATCCTGCCAGGAAAGCGGCTGGTGGCTTAAAAAGCCGGTGGTGCTTGGCTCACCGTATGGGCTTAGACATTGCCTCCATGTGAATCATTGGGGACGGCGATCTGGTACTAGGTAAAAACAATATTATGTAAATATAAAAATATAATATATAGTGATTACATGCATCTTCTGAAGATATGCCCCTCCGAACCCTCCCCAGTCACTCAGAGCCCCTCCCCAGCGTCCAGCCACACGCATCTACAAGGCCTCACAAAGGATAACACCCACTAAATATTTCCACCAAGTGCGTTTTGAGGTAGGGTCTACGCTTTTTGTTCCTTAAAGTCTCCTCTCCAGCACCAGTTAAAGCTGTTGCTACATATATGCGGAGAATAGCGACCGCCGGCTTTGGCTAATAACGCTGGTACTTCTATCCTGCGAATAAAGGGGCGTGAGGGCTGGATATGGTGCTCTTGGATGGCTGGGCATTAATTATAAATATTTCATTAGTCGCATTACAGGCGGTGTTCAATTTAGGGCTTAGCTTGCCCTGTGAGTTACCGTCATGCGTGGAGAGGCGACGTACTTGCGCAGACCCCCTGTTGTTCGTGCTGTGTGATTTCTAGGCTATCTAATTCAATATGCGATTTGTTACATTGTAAAGGATTTTTTGAAGGTATATAAGTTCATAGTGGTAAGTATTTACTTTAAATTATTATTTTCGAGCTTTCAAATGAGTTCAAGAAGGAAATACAATTATAATCACGGGTCTCTACAGGGCTGTGGATGCAGACATGGAGTTAACAGAGCAGCAGGGAAGTAGATCAATAAAATAGAAGTCTATGACAAGGGTTTTTAAATAGAGGTATGCAGGACACAATTTATGTACCGAGTTGAGCTTTCTCAGCTATGCTTACTCGAACTTGACTACGTTGATTAGCCGACCACCCTCTCAGAACAAATACTTCGACCCCGCTTGCGAAAAAATGGCATCTCATGCCGTTTTTGCTTTTTGGCGGCCAGAAACAGAGACCAATCACAAGCCAGAGGACTCTGCACTCCACCCAGCATGATGTGGTACCCTTACCGCGTCGATAGCAGTGGTGTGGCTGGCCAATCAGGTGACCCTGGAAATGAGCTAAGCCCCTGGCCCGCACTGCTCGATCATTCTGGGGTTTGGTGGGTCCCCTGGATGCGGCTGGGGAGAGAGCTGCTGCTGGTCCAGGGAAAGCGTTAGGCTGTTCTACTATTAGAATAGTGTTCAGGCAGAGTGATTCTACAAGAACCCACCGCCCTTCTTAGGGCACAAATAACATTATACATTTTTTTTTTTTATTTGCTTGTGCTGGCTTGCTGGCACTAGTAGTGTCAGCTAGTACCATATTGTGGGAATTTGCAGGGGGACTTGCTAACCACCGTTGTTGTTTAGCTCTTAGTGACACATATCCACCTCAACACCAAAGTGGGGACAATTTATTAGGTGTTTGATTAGAATTAGGCAGAGTCTGCTGACTTTTTTATTTTTTTTACCTTTATTTCATTTTATAGCTCAAACTCATCTTGCAAGCAGTGGCTTGCTGTCAGTGGTCAGCTACAAATAGCCATAGAGAAGCACAACGTCTTCCTTAGGCCTACATAGCGTTATATTTTCCTTTTTTTGGTTTGCTTGTGGCTGGGCTTGCCTGGCATTATAATTAGTGCAGCTAGTACACTATTGTGAGGAATTTGCTGGGAGACCTGCGAACGGTGTGTTTAGCTTCTTAGTGACAAGCATATCCACCTCAAACACCGCATGGGACATTTATTAGGAGTTTGTTAAATTAAGGCGGAGTCTGCTGATTTTTTTTTTTTTTTTTTACCTTTATCATTTTATAGCTCAACTCATCAGCACAGCACAAAATCCAGTTGTGGCTGTCATGTAGGTTAGAAACTAGCCATAGCAATAGGATAGCATCGTTTTGTTTTAAAAAAAAAAACAATTTAAAAAAGATTACACTTTTAAAATTGTGGGGAAAAATGTTTTACACCCCGAGGGCTAGGGATAGAGGACGAGGGCGTTCAGCGCACTGTTGGGCCACGACACCTAAGAATGCAAGAGAAAAGGGGTGGTCATGTCGTGATTTGCGGACAATGCTTTCTAGCATTTGTCCACCAAGTTCTCCGTCTTACCATTGGGCAGTCCACCCATGTCCACCGAAATCAGCACTCCTCCGGGCTCCTTCCACCTTCAGGCCCTCCTTCCCCCCAGTTCATGCCCTCTCCCCAGCAAAATTTGGCATATTGGAAACCGGCACCATAACTCTGAGAAAACTGTACTGTTTTTTGGGACCCCTCCCCACAGTAAAAACCATTGTCGCGTTGCTGCTGAGCAAATTTTTGCTCTTATGCCCAGGGTTTTTCCACCAGTCGCAGTACTGTGGTGATGATGGACATTATTGCGTAGGTGGAGGAGTGGTGTTAAAGGGGTGGTTCGGACGATGAGGGAACGGTTGTTGCAGACATGGTGACGTTGTTGTCGGGGCAGGAGTCGAGGGGGGAGCAGACTGAGGGATCGGAGGATGATGAGGTAACAGACCCAAGCTGGGTTGATAGGCCGGGTGAACACAGTGCTTCTGAGACGGAGGCGAGTCCTATAGCAGAACAGGTTGGAAGAGGCAGTGGTGGGGCCAGACGGAGAGGCAGGGCCAGAGCTGGTGCATCAGCGCCAAATGTTGCCCGTAGTCAAGCTCCCGTGGCGAGGGCTAGATTTTCAGAAGTCTGGAGGTTCTTTAAAGAAACACCGGATGACCGACGGACTGTGGTGTGCAACCTTTGCCAAACCAGGATCAGCAGGGGTTCCACCACTACTAGCTTAACTACCACCAGTATGCGCAGGCATATGAATGCTAAACACCCCACTCAATGGCACCAAGCCCGTTCACCTCCGGCCGGGCACACCACTGCTCCTTCCCCTGTGTCATGTGCTAGTCAGCTCCCTTCCCGGGACCACGGCCCAAACCCTCCCGTGCGAAAACCCCATCTTCGCCTCCACGATCCTCCACAGCATCCACCAGCGTTCAGCTCTCCATACCCCAGACGCTGGAGCGCAAAAGGAAGTATAGCGCAACCCACCCACACGCCCAAGCCCTCAACGTCCACATCTCCAAGTTGCTTAGCCTGGAGATGCTGCCCTATAGGCTGGTAGAGACCGAGGCCTTTCGAAACCTCATGGCGGCGGCCGCCCCTCGGTATTCGGTCCGCAGCCGCCACTACTTTTCCCGATGTGCCATCCCAGCCCTGCACAAGCACGTGTCAGAGAACATCATCCGTGCCCTGACCAACGCCGTTTCTGACAAGGTCCACCTGACCACGGACACGTGGACGAGTGCTGCCGGGCAGGGCCACTATATATCACTGACGGCACATTGGGTTAACTTGGGGGAGGCTGGGACCGAGTCTGACCCTGGGGCTGCTCATATACTGCCGACACCGAGGATTGCGGGGCCTACCTCGGTACAGGTCTCAAAGGCCTACTATGCCTCCTCCTCCTCCCACCCCTCCTCCACCTCCTCTGAATTACCATCCGTGGGCATGGCGCCATCAGTCGGTAGCTCTAGGCACAGCAGCAGTGCCATCGCTAAGCGACAGCAGGCGGTGCTCAAACTGCTGAGCCTAGGCGATAAAAGGCACACCGCCCAAGAGCTATTACAGGGCATCACGGCGCAGACTGATCTGTGGCTGGCACCGCTGAACCTGAAGCCAGGCATGGTTGTGTGTGACAACGGCCATAACCTGGTGGCGGCTCTGCAACTCGGCAGACTGACACATGTGCCATGCCTGGCCCATGTGTTAAATCTCATAGTTCAGCGTTTCCTCAAGACATACCCCAATCTGTCTGATTTGCTCACAAAGGTGCGCTGCATCTGTGCGCATTTCAGGAAGTCCAGCACAGATGCTGCCACTCTCAGGGCAGCGCAGCGCCGCCTCCAACTGCCCGCTCACCGACTGTTGTGCGAAGTGCCCACGAGGTGGAATTCAACATTAACCGTCCAAATAGCTGCCTCCATACATTGTCTCCTTATCAAACGAACTGTGTCAGGCAGAATTTTGGGTTGTTTTCATGGCAGGATTCCACATCACATACTGTTAACTTTGTCGCCACCCCGCTGTGTAACCACAAATACACTGGCAAACTTTATCATTTCTGATATTATTTCGCGTGCTTTCTTGCGCATCTGTTTACATTCCCCTCACCCCCATATCCCAAACTTATAAGAACGCTACTACACTTGATCTTACCAAAGGTTCTTAGAAGTGCTGTTTGGGGAGTAGCCTAAAGACAAGGGCTTGGATTGGCGAAAGTTGCCTGGCAGCGGAGCGCCGCTCCATCTCAAGATCCAACTAACATGTTTTAACTGCAACAACCTTTATGTACTACTAGTTCACTGCCTCCATACATCGTCCCTTATCAACGAGCTGTGTCGGGCAGAATTTGGGTTGTTGTCATGGCTTCCACATCAAACTGTTAACTTTGTCGCCACCTGCTGTGTAATCCCAAAATATACTGGCAAACTTTTATCATTTACCGATATTATTTCAGCGCTTCTTGCGCATCTGTTTACATTCCCCCTCACCGCCCCGCATATCCCAAACTTATAAGAACGCTACTACACTTGTCTTATACAAAGGTTCTTAGAAGTGCTGTTTGGGGAGTAGCCTAGAGACAGACTGGATTGGCGAAAGCTCGCCTGGCAGCGGAGCGCCAGCTCCATCTCAAGATCCACTAACATAGTTTTAACTGCAGCACCTTTAATCTACTACTAGTTCACTGCTCCCATACTCGTCCCCTTATCAAACGAGCTGTGTCAGGCAGAATTTTCAGGTGTTTTCACCAGTACATAGTGGAACTCGGCCCATCTGTCGCCGCCATGCTGGAGACCTGAAGTTGCAATCATAGCAGCGCAATATGGATGCCCCATACTGTCACTCTTAATCATGGAACCATTCCGTAAAACAATTAAAAATAGAACCACTATGCTATTCCCATTATTCCTAGTGAATAGTCAAACGACCTGGCTGCTTTGAAAATTATAATTTTTTCAAAGTAAACGCTTCTGGCCCCCAGGCCCATTTTGGGTGGGGAGGACCAACCGGGGCTTGACAGGCGAATATCGCCTGGCAGTGGACACCCAGCCCATCCCAAGATTAGGCACCTCAGAGGCATCCATGCATGCTGCCCCTGGTTTCCTCGTCCATTTTGCCTCCCCGATCTCCACAGCGTCCACCGATGTCTCATTTTCAACTCTCTATACCCCAGACGCTGGAGCACGAGAGGATATGCAGCACATCATCCCTTATCAAACGACGTGTCAGGCAAATTTCAGGTTTTTCACCAGATACATAGTAGAACTCGCTCGCCCATCTGTCGCCGCCATGCTGGAGACCTGAAGTTGCAATCATAGCAGCGCAATATGAATGCCCCATACTGTCGCTCTTAATCATGGAAGTCGTCTCCATGGCTGCCTCCACATGTCGTCCCCTTATCAAAAGAGCTTGGTCAGGCTCTTTTTTCGGGTGTTCACAGATATGTTATGGAACTTGGTCACTTTTGCGCCACCATGCTGTGTTATCGACTAAATATAACCGTCACCTTTTGTTCACATAAGAAATCATTTCACCTCCTTTGTGAACACCTGAGTCCTTTTAGGGTATGTCACATGGAGACTCTCTGCCTGCACTGCTGCCGCTGCCCTCTGCATGCCATCCCCTATAGTGTCAGGGTCATTATTGCATGTTTTAGATGCTATCTAGCCTCTCGGTCACTCTGTCATGGCCATGCTGTTGGCCCATATTTTGGCATAATGGGTGCGATTAAGCAGCCTCAGAGGCATCCATGCATGCTGCCCTCTGCTGTTTCCTGTCCATTTCCGTGGTGTTTACATCCTTTTCTGAGGTTCCCGGTGTTTTTGGCCAAGCTTCCCTGTGCAGAGCCTTGGTCCCCTTGAAAAATGCTCGGTCTCCCATTGACTTCAATGGGGCTCGTTATTCGAGACGAGCACATCAAGCATCGGGAAATTCGTCTCGATAAAACGAGTACCCGAGCATTTTAGTGCTCTCTCATCTCTATTTGTAATTCTTAGTTTACTCGCCTCCTGTAAATCCATTTTAAAGACTTAAGTATCATTTATTTCACTGTATGTCCTCTTTCATCCTTAAATTCTACACACTTGTAAATGGAATTTGTCAGCAACATTGACCATAAAAAGCTACGATAGAGTTAGGTTAGAATCCCGGAGCGATGTGTAAACGCATGACGAAGAGCCAACACCTGGGAGCGGAGTCTAAGTGGCACCCGTTTTACAACCAGAGCCCGCGTGTGAAAGTCTGACCTGCATTGCGGTGGGCACAAGTGGATACCACACGGTCACCACACAGGTGTGAACTTGCTCGTGGTGGTGGCCAAGACAGGTACAGAGTCAGCAGGCAAATCAGAGTCGTAGTCAGTGAAGAAGGTAGAACAGGTAGCACCGGATCGGAGTCGGGGACATAGCGGAATGTCAGGACAGGCAGAGAATTGAAGTCGGAATGTAGCATGAGGTCACAACGGATAGTACACAGTCATTGAAACTTTTCTCAATGGCATAAGGGCACCAGATATCTGGCAGGGGTCACAGGAAGTTAATTACCGTTAAGGCGGCGGACGGCCAATTAAGCGGCACAACTGGCCTTTAAATTGGTAGGGATAAAGATAACTCGTCCTCAATAAATTAAAAAATTGCTCTTCAAAAATTCCCAAATCCGGGCAGGACCAGGCCATATGCACAAAATCGCCTCCTTCTTCTGCGCATCAGTGACAAGCGGGGTTATCTCTCACTTTCAAGAGGCTTGGATTGGCGAAAGCTCGCCTGGCAGCGGAGCGCCAGCTCCATCTCAAGATCCAACTAACATAGTTTTAACTGCAGCACCTTTAATCTACTACTAGTTCACTGCCTCCATACATGGTCCCCTTATCAAACGAGCTGTGTCAGGCAGAATTTTGGGTTGTTTTCATGGCTCCACATCAAACTGTTAACTTTGTCGCCACCCTGCTGTGTAATCCCAAAATATACTGGCAAACTTTTATCATTTACCGATATTATTTCAGCGCTCTTGCGCATCTGTTTACATTCCCCTCACCGCCCATATCCCAAACTTATAAGAACGCTACTACACTTGTCTTATACAAAAGGTTCTTAGAAGTGCTGTTTGGGGAGTAGCCTAGAGACAGACTTGGATTGGCGAAAGCTCGCCTGGCAGCGGAGCGCCAGCTCCATCTCAAGATCCACTCAACATAGTTTTAACTGCAGCACCTTTAATCTACTACTAGTTCACTGCTCCCATACATCGTCCCCTTATCAAACGAGCTGTGTCAGGCAGAATTTTCAGGTGTTTCACCAGATACATAGTGGAACTCGCCCATCTGTCGCCCGCCATGCCTGGAGACCTGAAGTGCAATCATAGCAGCGCAATATGGATGCCCCATACTGTCACTCTTATCATGGAACCATTCCGTAAAACAATTAAAAATAGAACCACTATGCTATTCCCATTATTCCTAGTGAATAGTCAACGACCTGGCTGCTTTGAAAATTATAATTTTTTCAAAGTAAACGCTTCTGGCCCCCAGGCCCATTTTGGGTGGGGAGGACCAAACCGGGGCTTGACAGGCGAATATCGCCTGGCAGTGGACACCCAGCCCATCCCAAGATTAGGCACCTCAGAGGCATCCATGCATGCTGCCCCTGCGTTTCCTGTCCATTTTGCCTCCCCGATCTCCACAGCGTCCACCGATGTCTCATTTCAACTCTCTATACCCCAGACGCTGGAGCACGAGAGGATATGCAGCACATCATCCCTTATCAAACGAGCTGTGTCAGGCAGAATTTCAGGTGTTTTCACCAGTACATAGTAGAACTCGCCCCCATCTGTCGCCGCCATGCTGGAGACCTGAAGTTGCAATCATAGCAGCGCAATATGAATGCCCCATACTGTCGCTCTTAATCATGGAAGTCGTCTCCATGGCTGCCTCCACATGTCGTCCCCTTATCAAAAGAGCTTGGTCAGGCTCTTTTTTCGGGTGTTGCACCAGATATGTTATGGAACTTGGTCACTTTTGGCCACCATGCTGTGTTATCGACTAAATATAACCGTCACCTTTTGTTCACATAAGAATCATTTCACCTCCTTTGTGAAACTGAGTCCTTTTAGGGTATGTCACCATGAGAGACTCTCTGCCTGCACTGCTGCCGCTGCCCTCTGCATGCCATCCCCTATAGTGTCAGGGTCATTATTGCATGTTTTAGATGCTATCTAGCCTCTCGGTCACTCTGTCATGGGCCTGCTGTTGCCCATAATTTTGGCTATATGGGTGCGATTAAGCATGCCTCAGAGGCATCCATGCATGCTGCCCCTGCTGTTTCCTGTCCATTTCCGTGGTGTTTACATCCTTTTCTGAGGTTCCCAGGTGTTTGGCCAAGCTTCCCTGTGCAGAGCCTTGGTCCCCTTGAAAAATGCTCGAGTCTCCCATTGACTTCAATGGGGCTCGTTATTCGAGACGAGCACTCAAGCATCGGGAAAAGTTCGTCTCGAATAACGAGTACCCGAGCATTTTAGTGCTCGCTCATCTCTATTTGTAATTCTTAGTTTACTCGCCTCCTGTAAATCCATTTTAAAGACTTAAGGTATCATTTATTTCACTGTATGTCCTCTTTCATCCCTTAAATTCTACACACTTGTGAAATGGAATTTGTCAGCAACATTGACCATAAAAAGCTACAGATAGAGTTAGGTAGAATCCCTGGAGCGATGTGTAAACGCGATGACGAAAGCCAACACCTGGGAGCGGAGTCTAAGTGGCACCCGGTTTACAACCAGAGCCCGCTGTAGAAAGTCTGACCTGCATTGCGGTGGGCACAAGTGGATACCACCAGGTCACCACACAGGTGTGACTTGCTCGTGGTGGTGGCCAAGACGAGGTACAGAGTCAGCAGGCAAAATCAGAGTCGTAGTCAGGTAGAAGGTTAGAACAGGTAGCACCGGATCGGAGTCGGGGACATAGCGGAATGTCAGGACAGGCAGAAGAGAATTGAAGTCAGGAATGTAGCAGGAGGTCACAACGGATAGTACACAGTCAGTGAACATTTTCTCAATGGCATAAGGGCACAGAGATCTGGCAGGGGTCACAGGAAGTTAATTAACCGGTAAGCGGCGGAGCAGTGCCAATTAGCGGCACACTGGCCCTTTAAATTTTACAGAGCCAGCAAGCGTGCCCAAGCAGGAGGAACGCGGAGAGTAAAGTGAGGCTGCAGCTGGAACGGAGGGGCATACTAAAGCACACGGATGCACCTGCGACCCGAGACAGTTTTTTGTAGCATAAGGACTATGATTTATATTTTCTGTAAATTTTAGCACTATACTGCACTGGGTGTGTTAGTTCTTTTCAATGTACACAGCATAGACCCTCCCACCTGAGCAACTGCTATAGTATTCAAACATAAGCCTTCTACAACAGTTACTCATTGTAGAGAGGAGGGGTGCGCCCTATAACACACCAGTGTACCACAGTGCTCTAAGTCCAGTTACATTCCTGTAATGGATTTTTCAAAGTTCTGTAGCTGCTTGCATCATGCACAATAATGGTATGGTTACCCAGATCTTCAGGACTGCTACCTAACACTAAGATATGCCAGGGTCTTTTTTTACCATGTATTGTCCTAACTCAGTATAGGTCCCCTAAAAAAGTTGGAATAATGTCTGTTTATATGGTTATAGTTTATTAATTAATTTAAAAGAAAGTGTTTACATTTAGACTTTAGGACAGTATTATATACAATGACATAAGAATATAAATTCCAACTAATTGTTGATAAGAATTTACTGATTAAAGAGAAATTGCTCAAACTTTTTTATTTAAATACACGTCAATGCTAAAGTTGTAATCCATATTGGCATTTCTAGAAGGACCAAACAGTACTTTCCCCGGAAAGAATTGCTAGATTATCTTGTATTTAGTTCACCAAGAATATCATTTTGGAGCTAGTAAGAGTGCTGTATCACAAAATAAACTATAAAACATCTGTCTTTAAAATAAACATTTTCCTGGCCAGTTTGGAAGACTAGAGACACAATGCATCCACCATTAGCAGGGACCAAAGTTTATGTGATACCTTCCAGGTTTAAGTCAGACCATTGCTGTATAAGAAATTGATTTATAAACATGTAGCATTTTTTAGAACTGAATAACATTCACACTAACTCTACAACGTTGCTGAGCGATAGTAACTACTAGAATTGTCTTGCAAGCACATTGAACAGTTGTGAATGTTACAACGTATAGTGCAGGGATCAATAGTGTTTCTAAATTTTAAAATGGCCAAGATTAATAAATATCAGAATTGTTAATAAAAGATTAGATCGCAGAAGGGGTCATATTGTATGTGTGCACAAAATGCATCACCATTCTGTGATTTATGTGTAGATTGTGTTGTGAATTATGTTTTGGATTGCAGTCAATGGACAGCAGAGGGTAAAATTCTGGGTAAAACATGTAGAAAACAATAAGAATTACTACAGGTTTAGATTCTGATTTTATCACAATTTACACATGTATGGGGGTTATCCACTTCCATAAAATATTGTTTGTTTAATGAAAAGTTCTACAATTTTCCAACACACTTCTGTATCAGTTCCTCAAAGTTTTCTAGTTATCTGCTTGCTGTCACTCAACATGAAGCTTCATTGTTTACTTCCTGTGGATAAAAAAACGTCAGGTGATGTCATACAGGTGCACGGCTCGTTATAATACACACCTATGGTTACTCCTTGTGATATAATGGGGCTATTTACTAAGGTCCCGCGGTCACATTTCCGTTGGGGTTTCCGGGGATCATGCACGCGTTCGGAATGTGTCGCAATTGAGCCGGCTTTCACGTGACACAAATCAGGGGGGGGGGCAGGCCGACGGATGATCTGATGGAATCGGACAACACGCAGGATTTAACAAATCAATTTGTGTTGTGTCACTTATATACACTCGGAGGAAGATGGTGAACTCCAATGCCTGATCGGGGAAGCGCACAATCTTCATGAATCGTCGCAGATGGGCATTCCGGCGGACAACGCACCTCAGGGATGGCCCAGGGACCAGGTAAGTAAATGTGCCCCTATGAGACGTGTACCTGTGTTACCTCTAATGAACATGGACTGTTTTTTCCCACAGGATGTAAACAATGAAACTTCCTGTTGAATGATAGCAAGCTGAGATCTAGAAAACTGTGAGGAATTGAAAAAAAAAGTATATTGGAAAATTGTTGAACTTTGCATTACACAAACAATATTACCTATTTGCTAAAGTGGACAACCCCTTTAAGTCATCTCCATGCAACAGTTTCCAATCATTGTATCTTAAAAAATTGGAAACGGAAAATACATGTTAATGTTTTACACATGATACATCAGTTACCGTTTGTTTATATGACTGTTTGGTTTCCTGTCACATGACTATCTCTTGGGCCTAACCCTGTATCTTAGGTCCATGATAGTAAAAGTCCATCTGTCATATGTTATGAAAAATACATTCGCTGCACTGTCAAATAATACTCGCTTTTATTCACGGTATATTCATTATTAGTTTTCAGACATCTGCTGTTGTATTTATATGTATGTTTTTCCTTTCTGAATGGAAGGGATAGAATTGTTATTGGCTGTGCTTCTCCCTCAGCAGTACATTAACTTACATAGTAATGTCACTTTATCAACTTGATGCAACTTCCCAGCTTGTGTTTGCATCAGAATTCATTTGACAACCACTTTAAATGGACATGGAAGAAGAAGACACTGATATAACAACAATAAAAAAGGATGTAAAAATTAATTTGTGAGGTGGTAGACTAGTAGAGTAACAGTCACAGACCTGTGTGGCCATAAAAGGACATTTCCCTGAGTCAGAGTGAAGTTATAACGCATACAAGGTCATAGAGGTCACATTATAAAAATCCTGGCAGATCTCTAAAGTGCAGAACATAAACTAAATAGGGCTCTTACGTGGTTGGAGATGTGACACAAAAGCCATTCACCTCTCCTTAGGACCACACACCCTTAAAACAACATAAAAACTTTACCACATTATAAAATACATATATATTAGGAACAATTCTGATGGTTGCTTCCCAGAATCGGTGTGCATCTTGCATTCATGTGACATAGACTTTCTTCAGATTTAGATCTTTGCATTGAACATTTTTCATACTTTAATCCCACATTCATCACTTTTTACAAACACGTAGCGGATTAGATTCTTAACCCACAGTGACTTACAGTGGCAACATGTGGAAGCGATGTAAACAATCCACATGCTGTGAAAAAAAAACAATTATATTTATTAAAACCTTAATTACTAATTAGCTCATTCACTGATTGGTCCAACAGTAGCAGATTGTAATATGTTATTCCCCTTGGGGCAGCTTAAAAAAAGAACATATTAGAATCCACCACAAGGTGGAGCTCCACCTTTGGTTTGGAGAATCAGGCATCTATGGCCATTTTTCATTATTTCGTTATGTTAATATTTAACTAATATTAACAACATAGTTTAAATACTGATAAAATCACGTCCTAATTCACATTTGCCTGCAGTTTGTCAAGAGTAGTTTATGGAGTAGAAAACTGATACAGGCTACTATTACTCTATACCATTAATGAATATTGTTTGACACAGCTTTTCCACTGGGATGAAGGTACACTTTGCATCCTATGTAACTATGATGCTCCTTTATAATTTACTCAACTCATGATATCCAGTCCCTGGATAATATATTTATATTATCAGTGATTCATGGACTGCCCACAGTCCTGTTTCTCTAGCCTTAAAGGGGTTTTCCAACAAAGAAAAGTTAGGCCCTATCTCCAGGATAGGGCCTAACTTGCTGATCAGTGGAGTTCTCAGTACTGAGACCCCCACAGATCGCAAAAACGAGCGGTCTGATGGTCCGTCAGAATATTGGAGCAGAAGGTTGCGCATGAACCCTCTGCTCCATTAATCTCTATGGAGATTTTCACATTTTCGAGATCTGTGGGGGTTTCCGCACTGAGACCCCCACTGATCAGCAAGTTAGGCCCTATCTTTTTTTGTTGGAAAACCTCTTTAATAATCTGTTATCTAGATGACCTTTAATATCAACAGTAATGAACATTACACTAGTGTAACTAAAAGAAATCATTTGATAGCAGTATGCTAACAACTTCTTTCTTAGACAAATTATTTAACATAAATAGTTTCTGTGGGTTTTTTTTGTGTTTTCCCCCTTTAACTAACATTCCCAACTAACACTAATTTCCTAATTAGGACATAATGGCTCTCTTGGAAAGTTAAGTGACAACACATTACATGATGTGGCATTTTCTAGCAATGTTTTCATGCTATGATCTCATCAAAGTCATATTCACAAGAAATATACTGCTATATTTTCTATGAATAAAGTAAATCTGAAGTCTTTACAAAAAAATTGAAAATTTACAATTTGTAAAAGGTTTCAAAACATGTTGGCAAAATGTATAAAAAGCTGTTTTGTACCTGTCTTCTGGGGTCAAATCTCAATTGTCTTCAAATAGAATATCCTGCCATAGCTTTTCAACTCCACAGGATTTATTCCTTGCACAATCGGTCAACCTAAAATTACACTGACTAGTCATCAAGGTGTTTGGAGACTGACACAATCGGTGCCAGCAACTAACCTGTTAACTACTCTGGCGCATCAACGACACCATATTGGCACCGGGACATCATTACAAAATGCTCAACAGTTATGAAAGACAGAAGGTAGTCTTTCATAGGCTCCCATAGATGTCATTCAGTAGTAATTTTAGAGAATGTAGGAGCCCGATGCTTCCTGCTGTACAATTCATTCAGCTATATCGGTGTCTTATTGAGTGTCAGTTAGGGTGTGGCCAAAAGTGGCATTTGTATTGCATTTACAAACGCAATGCAAACACCTGGGAGTGGGGCTCAGCCCAATAACATATACACTTCCGTTTAAATGCACGGAATCGATAACCAGCACCCAGTGTTTTGCATTATTTAAAAGCAAAGGGGAGTTTGCATTGAGTTTGTAAATGCAATATAAATGCCATGTGTGACTGCACCCTCGGTTTTCAGTTTAGTGTAAATGATTATCAATGGCAGTCCTCAATCTAGTGTAATAGCTACCACCTATTAGTCTAATGTAATCATATATAGTGTCAGCCCTGAATCTAGTGTAATAGCTACCACCTATCAGTCTAATGTAATCATATATAGTGTCAGCCCTGAATCTAGTGTAATAGTTACCACCTATCAGCCTAATGTAATCATTATCTAGTGTTAACCCTAAATCTAGTGTAATAGCTACCACCTGTCAGTCTCATGTAATCACTATCATTGTCATTGTCAGCCCTCAATCTAGTGTAATCACTGTAATCACTCAACTGTATATGAGCAGATGTATCACACAAATATAAAGGAGCAACTAGTGATTTACATAAATATAAATGGGTGTGAGGTCACTGAGTGATGGACTAACATTGATCACCTATCTTTAGGATAGCTATTTCAAAAAGAGAAGCAGCATCTACAGGGGTATACATTTATATTTCATCTTTTTTTCTTCAACCATAACAAACACAACAGTTTGGTTCCATGAGCCTGTCTCAAGTACTGCAGCAAAGGCTTATGGAGTCTGTGGTCTGTCCACTAGATATGCAAGACTTGTAGACTGTTCCACAATGGCCACATGCCAGCTGCCACATATATTAGGAGGCCACAGCCTCTCCATATGTCCAGTGCGGCAGGATTTACATTGTGCACTACCATGTAATAAATCCCCTCCCCCCTATGTATTTATAATGATTTAGAAAATAAAGATAAATATGTTTTGTTATTTTATACCCCTGTGGATGCCATTTCACCTTTCAAGATTGGAATTCTGGACTGTTGGAATTCTTGGCTGAATTTCTCCTGTATAGAACAAGGTATGCCTCCTAGTAGTGTGCTGTGGACTTTTTCCTTTGTATGTTCCTTAGGACTATCAAATATTTATAGCCTGTAAATAATTAAAATAATTATCATTGAAGTTCTCAACTGCTCTGCAATAAAATTATGCATCTGTAGACCTTTATGATTTCCTCTAAGATGGCTAAAGATTTCAGGCTCTGATTGTATATTTCCCATGCACGTCTCCAAGACTTCTCCTGAGCTGCACCAATTCTCTGGAATGCCCTACCCCAGTCTATCAGACTAATATCTAACTTCCAATTCTTCAAACATTCTCTTAAACTCATTTATTTAGGCAGGCCTATCACATTCGCCAACTGTAAGCAACTTTATCTCTTTATTTTTTTAATTAAATTTATTTTTATTGATTTTAATAAACTTTTACAATAACACACAACAATTATCCATTGAAGTCGGTCAAATGTACATTACAAGGAGATACATACTGAGTCAGCCAAGCATGGCCTATATTATCCCGCAATCCTGGAGTACAATTGACCTAAGGATATCTGCCACATCATGAATTTCAAGTGAACAACATACCATAAGATAGCGAAAAAGAAACCTAAAAATAATACCCCGCCCCCCTGATATTGCAAACTTGACCTTATTTGTAACAACTATTGCGATGGCAGACCCGCCGTATCCATCCATTTCCCCCAATTTCTTTCAAATTTAGCTATGGAGTTCCTTTTCAAGTAAGAGCCATTATTAACCCTATTTATATATTCCCGCACAGATGGGGGCCGTGGCCTAATCCAATGTGCAGCTATCAACTTCCTCATTTGATATAAGGACCGCTGAATCCCCACCGTTTGAAATTTCAGTAAATTGTCTATATCCAAAATCCCAAACAAACAGGAGAGAGGTACAGCAGGTATACTAACCACGAACACCCTGCCTAAGATTTCTAGCACTTCTTTCCTAAGACTTTCCAGTTTCCCACATTCCCACATCATGTGTAGGATGCCGCTTCTTCACAGCCACATCTAGGGCAGTTCCAGTCTCCACAGACCCCGATTCTTTATCTCTTTATTAACCAATTCTTGGTCATCCCCATGTCTGTAATCTGAAAAATGCTTCTCTACAGTCCCACTGACTATGGACTTTGTATATAAGATGGCGGCTGATGGTTGGTTCAAGCAGCAACATTTTTATTAAATTATTTTTAATCCGTCCCCTTATAAAAATGGCTGGACCATCATACAAGCTCTTACACCTCTTTTATCACCCCCTCATCCTCATAAACTGTAAGCTCTTGCGAGCAGGGCTCTCACTCCTACTGTTTCATATGACTGTTTGTACTCTGTAATGTAATATTATATTTGTATACGTTCCCCAGAATCTGTAAAGTGCTATGGAATTTGATTGCACTATATAAATAAAGATTATTATTATACTTAAGCACCAGCACCTACAAAGGTAATTTCAATGTCGTTTTACTCTGTCCTATTCCTGTTTGTTAAAGTGGTTTTCCCATGGGATAGGGCCTAACTTGCTGATCAGTAGGGGTCTCAGTGCTGAGACCCCCACAGATAGCGAAAACTAGGGGTCCGACAGACCCCTCAACGCTCCACAGACTAATGGAGCAGACGGCTGCGCATGACTGTTATGCTCCATTAATCTCTATGGAGCTGACAGGTCTGCCAGCACTGAGACCCCCACTGATCAGTAAGTTAGGGCCTATCAGTTCGTGGAAAAACCCCTTTAACATCTAATGCATCAATATATTCAATAAAACCTTAAATGAGAAAAAAAGATGTCCAAAGATTATATAACCTCCAGCTTATTTTCATCCATCAGTAATTGTTAATCATAGTAATTTTATTTTCAGTCCCTGTTTTGTAGCTAATGATCCACATTTTGAAAACTTGTCCTCTTAATATTCATAAGATGTCCCATATAGACCTCATGAATACTATGTTTGCAATGCAATCTTGAGTTTTCATTTAAAAATTAATTTACTTCATATACTGGAGAAATATCTCACTAAGGGATACCGTCATACCGCTGCTGGGTCGCCATTGCCATCTATGGGGATGTATATGAGCCCGCAAATTTGAATGAGCCCTAACATGACCCTACAGAAACTTTTCTGGAGCATACCATTTCCTTAGGACTGATAGCTGTTGATAATGTTTTTTGGAGCCATGTATGTTCTTATTCTACTTAAAGTATTTGAAATGTGTGAAACAGAATGAGAGAATTTTAGCATTTGGTGGCAGTGATAGACCACAAGAGGATTTATTAAGCTAATGTAACTGGAACAAAGTCATTTTGATACTGATAGGGTTGCATGAGGTCTCTGCCTAAGTACAAGTTGCAAAACATGAATAAAACAATACAGCCGTCACACACGTGTTTTTGTATAGCTTGGCATCGACTAGATTCTATTTCCAGCCATATGTTTAAACAAAGCATTCTTCAGGATGACTTTGGGCATAATTTTCTAGCATATGTTCAATGCCAAACTTCTCAGGTTTACCTACTGGCAGGAATTATTGACTGCATTGTGTTAGGCCAATAGCTAGCAGTAATCCATGTATTGTCAGCTTAGCTACACAAATATTGCATGGCTGACAAGAGACTGGAGCATATTCAGAATTTCATGCAAAACTACAGTGTTTGAAAAGTTAAATATTTTTTATGCTATACTCTAATAAGTTTAGGGAAATACAATAAAAATATTCAAGAATGCTTGGTAAAAATATAAAGGCAATTTTATATTTAAATCAAAGAGGCCATTTAAAAATACTATATCCTTTGATCAAAGGATCAGATATAATGAGTTCAGTGTTCATTATGTTTTATGCCTGATGAAAGCCCTAGTCCAGGGCTGAAACGCGTCGCATCTCAAGTTGTATCAATAAAGCGGTATCCTTTTAAAACCACTGGACCCCCGCGTGGAATCTATACGTAGCGCCATCATAACCTCGCTTTCGGGCAACAAAGGATATTCATTCACCGTTCCTGGATCCTGGTCCATCAGTGAACGTGGAGTTTCGAGGTCGGCAGCTATGTCCTTCTACTTGCTCATTTCATCTAAACTAAGGTGAGAGTCGCTCCTTTTACTCCTACCATTGAACCTAACTTTATCACACGATTGTTGCGCCTTCTTTCTTCTTGTTTTCTTTCTTGGGCACTGGGGATTCTTTCCCCACCACCTTGATCCCAGGTCAACCTAGCAACAAATTAATATATATCACATATCTTAGTCTTACAAGAGGAAGATGGAGGGAGTGTGTCTTTACTTATATTGATACTTTTTTAAAGAAAAAAAAGGAATTCCCTTAGTAAAAATTGTATAAATAAAGTTTTGTGTGCTGTGATTAATACTAGAAACTTTTGGTGCCAGCAGTCTAGTCTGAATTATACAGACTGTCCTAACAAATACTTTATCAATTAAGTCCACCTTGTAGGCAAGTGGAACCTTATAGCCATTGACGCTCCACTAGGGGATTCTAGGAAAATATGCAAGTATGTTTTCCAGGATGGGATAACGAAAACTACTCCTCTCTTAGCTACCTAGTAAGGCAGCCCCCTTAACATCAAGCATGACTTTTAGGAAGTGGGATTCAAATCAAAGCAGTATATTTATTCCAGAAAGAACAGATTCCCAACTATGGACAGCACTGTTTCGATGTGGTTGTATCTCTTCAGTACAGTGTAGGGAACTGATTTGGTTTGAGTGACAACATTTTTTGCATATTTTCCCAGAATCTCCTAGTGGAGCATCAATGGCTATACATCTCTAAATGCCTACAAGGTGATATCAAAACAATTGGAACAACCTGAACATAGAGCACAAATTTTTACTGTCTACATACATGTATCGTTATTGCATAAGGTATTCCTCCATAGAATCACACTAAACTACACTTGCACTTGAATATTAGCACCAAAAAGTAATGTTACTCAGCTAGAGAGGGAACGACTGTCTGCCCCTTTTTATATGTCCTACATACAAGACCATAAAGGAGGACTTAGTGCATATTATCTGCACACCGCAACCGCTTGCCTCTGCCAGGATGACTGACACCCCGAGGCAGCAAGAGAATTATGGGTTATGAGGTTCTTTTGGTAAGAGCAGGCTGGGCTGCAGGGCAGCCTGGCAGGAAAGCTGGGCTCTAGGGCAGCCTGGCAGGAAAGATGGTCTCCAGAGCAGCCTGGCAGGAAAGATGGGCTCCAGGACAGGCTTGCAGGAAAGATGGGATCCAGGGCAGGCTAGCAGGAAAGCTGGGCTCTAGGGCAGGATGGCAGGAAAGCTGGGCTCCAGAGCAGACTGGCTGGAAATCTGGGCTTCAGGACAGGCTTGCAGGAAAGCTAGGCTCTAGGGCAGGCTGGCAAGAAAGCTAGGCTCTAGGGCAGGCTGGCAGGAAGCAGGATGTCGGGTTCCAGTGTCACTGAAAGAATGGCAGGCTGCCGGGTCCCAGCATCACTGGCAGGATGGCAGGATGCTGTGTTCCAGCAACACTGGCAGGATGCCAAGAACTAAGTTCCAGCAAGTCCAAAAAGGAGTTCATTACCAAAGTCTAGTCCAGCCATAGGAACAAGCTCAAAAGAGGTATAATCAATAATGATTGTTTTGACCTCTTGCCTCAACTTTGTTATTGCTATTGTTTTTTTGTTTACATTTTTTGTATCACTTCTCTGTTCATTGTGTATAAAATATGGATCACTTCAGAAAGCTTGTTATACCGTGCCTGATGAAGGGACCTAAGCTGTCCCCAAAGCTTGCTTGTAACATCTAAAATATCAGTTAGCCATTAAAAGGTATCACAATCTCAAGTAGGTTACTTTATTAGACCTATCAAAAGTAACAGGAATTACAGAGTACTGTACAAACAAAATCATATGGAACAAAAGGAAAGGGGACCCTGCAAGAGCTTACAGTCTATAAGGATTAAGGGAGTGACACAAGAGCTTTCAGTCTATGAGGATGAAGGGGTGACAAAAGAGCTTACAGTCTATGAGGATGAAGGGAGTGACACAAGAGCTTACATTCTATGAGGATGAGAGGTGGCACAAGAGCTTACAGTCTATGAGGATGAGGGGATGACACAAGAGCTTTCAGTCTATGAGGATAAGGGGGTGACACATGAGCTTACAGTCTATGAGGATGAGGGGGTGACACAAGATCTTACATTCTATGAGGATGAGAGGTGACACAAGAGCTTACAGTCTATGAGGATGAGGGGGTGACACAAGAGCTTACAGTCTATGAGGATGAGGGGGTGACACAAGAGCTTACATTCTATGAGGATGAAGGGAGTGACACAAGATCTTACATTCTATGAGGATGAGAGGTGGCACAAGAGCTTACAGTCTATGAGGATGAGGGGGTGACACAAGAGCTTACAGTCTAGGAGGATGAAAGGGGTGACACTAGAGCTTACAGTCTATGAGGATGAAAGGGGTGACACTCGAGGTATAAGCTTGTATAATGGTCCAGCCATTCTTTATAAGGGAACTGAATAAAGTAATTTAATTTGAAACAGCCATCAGCCGACCATCTTCTATCCAAGGTGAAAGTGAATGCAGAGAAGCCTGGAACTTGGTATATATCTGGTGTTTGAGGATAACAGACGGGAGGACATAGGATGGATTAGTAAAGGGAGAGTTGACATTTCATGCAGTTAGCGAGTTTGATAGGCTTGCCTAAAGAGATGGGTTTTAAGAGCACATTTATGGCTTAAAGTTCACCCAATAGATGTTTGATCTCTGTCACATTCCTATTTCACAGACCAAGCTACTGTGATGAATCGGCACATTTTAAGACTGTGTAGTCTATTCTAGCATTACAAAGATTATTAGATTGTAATATGACATGATGAAATATTTTTTTACTTGACATTTTTCATTGTAAACTTTTCAACATAAGTTTTTGATGCATTGTGGCTATGAAATCCATTATAAAAGAAAACATTAGTGAAGTCATGTAAATGTATGTAACCCCCATTTGTTAGATCACATTCCATAATCTCCATGTGTTTGGGCTTTGTTGCTTTCTCTGTGTTCTAGTGATATCTATACCTAATACAGCACTACTCCTGCAATGACTCAGAGGATAAACATGCCTAGCCTGTAGCCAGTATTACTAAGAAAGAAAAGAACAAAAAAGAAACAACCTCCTTTTATGGAAGGCAGGCAAATTATAGATGAAGTGATTTTTTACATCTGTTTAAAACACAAAGTGGAACCCATCTGTATCCATTAGCAGGAACGATTTACTTTCTGTATGCTTTGTCATGGACCTTCTAAGAATACAAACAAGGACCGATGGTGCAGAAGCTGTTCTTCTCAGTATTTTGTGTGCACATAATTGTACATGCAATGAACCATTCAATATACACTAGAAAAACACCAGATAAAAACGTGGACGTTTATATTCTATATCACAGGTGTCAAACACAAGGCCATGGGCCAAATCCAGCCAGCAATGTTGGCCAAATCCAGCCAGTTATGTGATGACATAATTAAGTATGCTGGTTTCAGAAATGGCTAATACAGCGGGTGCACACTGGAGCAAAGAAGAAGACTGCTGGTGCTGCTTCAGGGGGGTGGGGGTCTGCGCACTGTGGCTGCTGGTGGATGAGGTGGGTTCTGTGGCTGCTAGGGGAAGCACTGTGCGTTCTCTGGAGCTCTTGGGCGGCTGTGTGTCTCCTGAGGGGACCCTGTGACGAGGGCACTATAGCTGTTGCAGGACAATTTGGGGGTTCTGTGACTGCTCGAGGGGGTCTATGGATGCTGGGATGGGGCACTCTGACTACTGGTTGCTGTGCTGGCACATACTGGCTATGCTGGTGTCTTAGGTTATTGTTATTTTACAATATTGTTAGATTTATGTTTGCCATTCCATGTGTTCCCTCTTCCTCACTTACAGGAGAGCCCTTTGGTCTTAGTGTCACACATTAGTTGGGAATGAGATTTTTTGCTGGTGACAGGTTCTGATAACCCCTGCTATGCTGATGCCTTTGTCAACAATCGGAATCATCAAAGTTTAATTTACATTACCTGGATCCCTGCCAGCAGTGAGTGGTGAGTCGTGGGGGAGAGACATATACATCTTGTGTGTGCCTGTGTCTCCTTATGCATTCTTCCACTCCTTCACACCATTCCTCTCCCTGCCTTCTCAATGCACATGACAGGAAGTGGGGAGGGAGCTGGAATGTGGAGGAGAGGAGACTGACACAGGTATACACAGGCTGCACCTGCCCCCTCCCCCGGGACTTACCACACACTCCTGGCAGGGAGCCAGGTTATTTGACTTAAATGACTGAAATTATTTAGAATGCTTACAAAGACATTTTTCAAATCAGTATAACATGTGCTATTTGAATCTGTCACCAGTTAAAAATCACATTCTTGGTGACAGGTTTGCTTTAAGTTTAAAAATATAAGTAACTGGAGAGAACTTTACTTCTGAGGAGGCGACAAGGCAGTTACAAAGTTTGTGAAAAAATCATGAGCACATTTTTGGCTAGCAGCTATCTAAAGTGTATGATCAGTTATCCCCTAATTTTGGCATAAAAAGCGTTGAGCACAATGTTTCTCTATACAATTTCAAGCAATACGGCTAAGAAAATATAAATATTAGTATTGATGCCAGATTTTTGGGTGATTATTTAAAATGATCTATGGCTTCACACTGTCCAGAAATGTGTTTATTTGGGAAATATTTGATGTAGCTTGGCTGCTAAAATAATCTAAACAAGAGGAATGTAGATGAATGAGCCTTCTTGGTAAGTACAATGTGCGTGTTGTTGTTTGTTTGTATAGGATGTGTTCCAAACCCAAGAACATGCCTTATTTAATGCTCACTTGAGTGTGTTCTAGAAATACACATTGTCTGTCGTGCATCAATGGGCTATTGCAGAGACAAGGAGAGACGGCAGATTTATGCAAAACAGTGTTCCTGAAATTATAATAATAATTCCTTTATTTTATATAGCACATACAGATTACGCAGTGCTGCACAGAGCTTGAAAATCCTCCCTGTCCCCAATGGGGCTCACAATCTAATCGATCTACCAGTAAGTTTTTGGAGTATATCATCTAGATTTTATTTTGTTTATACTATTCCTTTCTGAAGTTTGCAGACAATGTAGAGACATTCAGCCACTGAATTATGTTTAGATAATATATAGATGTCTGGGCTCCTTGTTATCAATTAAAGGGAAACACTAACCAATGAAAAGAGGTGAATATTCATATGGGAACCTTTCTAATGTTCTGATAAATAGTTTTGCAGAAGAGGAGTTTGTTAGTCACAGTTTGCATTAGGGCTTTGGAACTTCAAATTACGCTTTTGCTATGGAATGACCATTAGCTTGCTCAGAATATTGAGTTATGTGGTGTTAGCTTGGAAACCGCTAGTGAAATACATTGTACATTATCCTTATATGGGCATTAGAAACTGCAGAACCTCATGATAAATCCTTTACAATAGTGGATTACAATATAGGGCAGTTTGTGCAGTAGCCTGGGGGCAAACCTTCTAGGGGACCCACCAACTTTTATACTTAGAAGGACCTTCACCCGTGAAATCCTCATAAATCCTGTACATCCTCTCAATACATATGTACAAAAGAGCCATTTCTGGACCTTTGAAGGTCCTTGTAAGGTCCCAAAACTGCAGATTTAAATCAGGGACACATCCTCCATTCTCCAAGAAGCTTGATTCTAGTGTCATATGTAGGAAGTGAACTCCAAACGTGTAGGGGCAACAATATTCATACAGCTCAGGGTCCATGTCTTAATCCGCCTCTAACCCTTTAGTATCTGGATCAATATTTGTGAATATTCTATAAATAAAATTGTGTTTTACTAGATTAAATAACAGGAATATATTCAAACTTAGGTAGATGCTATCTATATAGTATATGGGCTATACATATATGAATTTAAGTGCTTTCTGTTCATTAAAGCCATAGCTCCCAACTGTCCTGGATTTGTTCCTAAAAAAAACGGGACTGTCCCACCGTCCTGGACCATTGGGAGTTTGTCCTGGTTTGATACCCTGTGTCTCACACATATCCGCTGCGATCGACCTCCTGGTCCCAAAAAGAATCACAGCTGTTACCTGCCTCCCTCACATTATGCTGGGGGGCACACTGTCATGGGGAGACACTGGATGGTGGCACACTTATGGGGAGCTGCTGGGGGCACCCTGGTATGGGGAGCTTCTGGGGGGCAAAATGTCATGTGGAGCTGCTGGAGTGAGGCACACTGTCATGAGGAGCTGCCGCAACTTTTGTCCCTTTTTCGACGCACCGAAAGTTGGGAGGTATGATTAAAGCAAATATATTATTTGAGCATAGCTTTGACACACCAGCAATAACAAAATACTATAAAAAGAATAGTAACCAGTGACCTTCAGATAAGGGTGATGACTAGGCCATCTGTTAGACCTATTCAAAACATTGTCATCAGCATATGAAGGTCCTTGTAGACTGCTAAAAAAATGAACACAAACTTACGGCTGATAAAACCAAGACATAAAATGAGAATTCCCAAGAGAAAGTCTAAAATATCACAGAACAAAATTCCCAAAGAGGAAAATGGTTTCACTGTTATTAAAGAGAATGTGTCACCAATTGCCATTTTGACTAAATGAGACTCAGTCCTTTTAGTGTTTTTGTGCTTTTGTGTTTCTGTTTTTTTACTCCCTCCATTCCAAAAGCCATAACTTTCTTTTTTCGTGTATGAGGGAATGTTATCTGAGGCGTAAATTGTACTTTTCAGTGGAGCCGTTTAACATTCCATGAAATATATGGAAAGCTGGTAAAAAAATTCCAAGTGAGGTAAAATTGACAAAACGTATGTGCAATGATACACATACGTATGTGTGATAATACATTTATGAAGACCGATATCCTGCATGTGTCGCTTCCCTGATCAGGTCCGCCGGAGTTCACCTCCTTCTTCCCGGGGGATTTTACTGCCGATCTGTGATAGCCTGAAATCACTTTGAGACTGTAGACTGCCATGGCAACCATTCAGCACCCTCCAATGATGTCACAGGGGGCACCAATCGGTATTACAAGCTGACACAAATGTGTATGAAGCTCAGCTGTGAGCTCTCTCCATGCATCCCCCACAGCACCAGAACATTATAGTACTTATTAATGCACAAAGGGGTTAAAACCGGATTAAAATGTATAATTCTTTCTAAACTGTTGTTATTTTCTTAAAGGGGTGGTCCGAGAGTTCCAAAGAATTAGGAGTCGTGCTGGGGTGGGCCTCAGGGAGCTTCTGGCCACTCATGGTGACCAACCTCGCCAACCCTTGTAAAAAACAGGGGCACGGATCAGTTGGACTGCGGTGCAGGACATCATGTGTGACAGAGGAGGTGAATTAATGTTTATTTTTTTTAAAAGCCCCCAGCCCGACTCCTAACGTTTTGAAACTCTCGGACAACCCTTTTTATGTAGATTTAAAGGGAACCTGTCATTAGAAATTGACCTGATAAAGCATGTTATCAATCGGCTTTAGGGCAGATGCACATTGGCATGTCTTATGTGCGTCTGTTGCATGTTGTCTCCCTTTTGTCTCTGTTTTGCTTCTGTTTGGTCTCCTCAAAGAAAACCAAATGTTTAACATTGGTTAGAATACATAAAACCTGGTTCCCCAGCCCCATCAGTAAGAAAAAAAATGATCTGTCATTGTTTTTTTGGAGATCTATAGACTTCTATTGCCTTCTTTAATCCGCACCCGGGAAAAAAATTAGAGAGGATTAAAACATTTTTTCCACCCAGTATATTGAGTAAGGATACACATGCTTATTTCCTACCCAGAGCAACTGACCCATGAGATTTACTTAGGGATTACAAAGACCCAAAGTAACATTCCTGATCCAAAAAAAACCTCTCACAAGAAGACAACAGAAAGAAGAAGAAGACAAAAAGAAAAAAGGAGCTATATGCAATTTCCCTATTAAAGGAACACAATTAGTTTTTACAAAGTATTGTAAGTTAGAAAGTGTTATAGGGTTAGGGAAGGATAATTTTGTATATTACTGGGGACCTACCAACATATCTCCCTTAATAGGTGGATTCCTGATGGAAGGGTTCCTTTAAAACATCTCTAGCAGTGTGAAAGATTACAGGATTATGTTTTATGAGTATAAATCTATTATGCCTTATCTACGATTTAATTGTTTCCATACAAGATGAGCATGTACATTGCTTACTCAATTACAATCAGTGAGGCTGTAAACGATCATCACTGATAAGTTCAGTATGTTGTGAACAAATACAAGTGTTACAAGATGGTTTGTACAGATGCTATGCTGTGCACATACAAATGCCAACAAAGATATTACTGTATATACTCAAGTATGAGCCAAGTTTTTCAGCACAAAAAATTTGCTGAAAACCCCAAACTCAAAAAAAAAAAAATAGAAAACTCACCTTTGCGGTAGCCCCCATAGGTCTTCTGTGCAATCCGTCTGTTTGTTGCAATGGTATTGTGTGTGCCGGCAGACACTCTGATGTCAGGGGTGGCAGCTGACGTCATAACTGTGCGTCGCACTGACCTGCCGCTGACGGACAGTTCGCACTGACGATCCGCGGAATGGTGTTTTGATTTTTTTTTTAATCAACTGGCTGCACGACGGGGCAGGGAGCTGGCTGTACGATGAGACAAGGAGGCCGGCTGCACTCTGGGGCTGGGGCTGGCAGGCTATATACACTGGGGCAGGGTCTGGAAGGCTATATACACTGGGGCAGGGGCTGGCAAGCTATATACACTGGAACAGGGGCTGGCAGGCTATATACTGGGGAGCCTGTGACCAATGCATTTCCCACCCTCGGCTTATACTAAAGTCAATAGGTTTTCCCAGTTTTTTGTGGTAGAATTAGGGGCCTCGGCTTATACTCGGGCCGGCTTATATTCCTGTATATACGGTAGTTGAATACCCAATGGATTTTTCTTATGTACAGAGGTTCAAGATCATGTACAGCAAATTAACATTCTTTCCTAATGGAACATATTCACTATGAAATGTTTCCACACCTTTCTCATACACATACACTGCTCTTCTCCAACACAAATTCCAGAGCATCTTTGTCTGGGTCTTAACCTTGCCTGACCTTGCATCAATCTATTATCTTCAGCTGCAGAATAGAATCTTGCAAGAAGGTTGTTGGCTAACTAGCCGGGTGATCCCTACTGACCAGTCCTCCAGATGGAGGCACTTTTTATATAGCAGATGGAGAATGTTATTGAATGGGTTAACCATGCACCTTCTCTAAAAAGACATACAAAGAAATAAGGAAAAAGTTCTTGCACTTTTTTGTAGAATCAGGAAGGCTCCAGGCTTTAGGAGCTGAAACGTAGCTTGGCACATGTTGGAATAAATTAGTACGTTTGCTTCACTTTCAATCTCAGAGTGCTGACATTTTCTTTTTCGTATATATATAATAAGGTATGTATATACTAGAAGTTTGTATTTGGATACAGTTATTGGAGTGTGGATATATTTTTGTATATATTGCATGTATCTGTGCAAGTATGCTAACTGTTGTTTCTGGTTTCAACCACCGTGCAAAGAACGGGACTCAAAGCATCAAAGTGATATATATATATGCAAGGAGTACCCCTTTTTCCACATAAAAGTATTAAACAATATTTTTTTTCCTTAGCATTATATATGACACTAATGATGCTTAGAGTCCCTGCCTTATGCAGGTAAGCGTGTGTCAAACGACACATTTTTTTAAAAAAAATTCTGCGGTTTTTCCAAATCCAGTTTTCCGGCGGCCACGCCCCCCCCCCTGAATTCCATCGCATGCATGGCAGCGCCGATGCGCCACAATTCGATCGCGTGAGCCAAAAACCCGGGGCAATTCGGTGCAAATCTGTAATTTTCGAGAAACCCGACGAAACATAGCGATTTGGGCCCTTAGTAAATGACCCCCATAGTGTTCAAATTAGTGTCGAATTTTTACATTTATAGTAGGTTATACAATTGGAACAATTTAACATATCCAGGGGATTTTGAGATTGTTTTCTCATCACACATTGTACTTCAAAGTAATAGAAAAATGTTGATGATATCTTTTGTGTTTAGTTATGAAAAAAAAAAACCAGAAATCTGGCCAAATATTCTAAAAATTATTCATTTTCAAAGTTCTAACTTTTCTGCTTTTCAGGCAGATAGTCATAGCACCCAAGTAACTTTATAACTAACATTTCCCAAATGTCTGCTTTATATTGGCATAGGCTTTTTATGCATCATCTCTTTTTCTGGGCTGTTAGGAGGTTTTGAACTTTAGGTACAATTTTTTTTTTCATTTTTAAGAAGATGGCCAAACCCCTTATTTAGTGGCACCTGCTCAGCTTTAAGTGACTGAGAAACCCCTTCAAATTATGACATTTTAGAAACTAAACCTCCTCAATGCGTAAAAAATCAACTTTAAGAAGTGTATGTACTTATTGAATTTTATATACTTTTAAAAATGGCAAAAAAGTGCCATATTCGACTTTGGCACTATTTTCCATTACGGGGATGCCTGTGTCTGTAAGGGGTTAATACTAATGTATTGCAACCTCTGAATTGAGCATGATCTAGCGGGCATTTACTGCTGGCAGCCCTGGGGTCCTTCATTATAATAAAATTATTTACATTCTCACAGTGTGTCCAGTCCAACACAAGTAATAATAAATGTCTTTATACTTGGGCTTCATGGCTTCAGTTACACTGTCCATAAGCCGGGCTATGTAATGCTTGGCCTGCTGGCAGCTTTTGTAGTCTGGGTGTCATCATTTTTTAAATGTCTGATATATTAATTTTGATGTCTCATGGCTTCCAAATTTTTTTTTATGACATTTTAAATATATGATATTAGAAACCCCATATATATCAACCAATTTTAAAATCTTCACCCCTCAAACTATCAGAAACTGCTTTCAGGAAGATTCTTAACCCCTTGAGATCTTCTTAGTAACTAAATCAAAATGGAGGTAAAATTTTGGTCTAATTTGGTCGGTAATACATTCTGTTAGCCCTAAAATTAAAAATTTTCCAACAGATAAAAAGAGTAAACCTATCTTAAAATTTGTTATGCAATTTCTCCTGAGTTCAGAACCCCCCCCCCCCACATGTGACCGTTACTTGTTGTATGGGCGCACAGCGAAGCGCAGAAGGGAAGAAGCGTCCTGCAGCTGCTAGTTTTATCCTATAGACATTGCCACCCTTTAGTAGTTTTTCCGTTAGTGGGGCAATGTGTGGGAAATGCGGGATGAGAGGCATTTTTGAGTGATACCATTTTGGGGTTGAAAACATATTAAGGTTTTTTGGGTATGGAGGAGTAGAAAAGCATCAATTATGTACCATATATACTCAAGTATAAGCCCAGTTTTTAAGCACAAAAATGTGCTGAAAAACCCTAACTCGGCTCATACTGGAGTCAAGGAAAAAAACAAAAAGTGAACTCACCTTCTGATGCTCCCCGGCATCCATCGCGGCTCCGACATCGGGTCCTGGTCAGTCACAGTCTTCGTGCCACGGACCGGGAGGGTCTGGCAGGCTATATACTCGAGGGTGCAGGCAGGCTATATACTTGAGGGGGCAGACAGGCAGGCTATATACTCCAGGGAGCTGGCAGTCTATATACTCCAGGGGGCTGTGACCAATGCATTTCCCACCCTCGGCTTATACTCAAGTCAATAGGTTTTTCCAGTTTTTGTGTCAAAATTAGGGGTCTCGGCTTATACTCGGGCCGGCTTATACTTGAGTATATACAGTAATTTATTTTTAAATTAATTCTTTTTTTTGTTCACCATATAGCCTAATAAACATCTTTTTTTTATTCTATGGGTTAATAGGAGTAGTTTAGGGCATTCATTGTGCATGCTTATTAATGATTTATTTTCATTCTACGGATGGTTATGGATGCGGCTATACTATTTGTATGGGGATTGTGTTATGATTTTGACTTTTTTAAAATGTCATTTTACGTGTTAACTCCTTAAGGACACAGCCAGTTTAACTGGTTAAGGACCCGGGCCCTTTCCTGTTTTTTCATTTCCATTTTTCACTCCCCACCTTCAAAAATCTATAACTTTTTTATTTTTACACGTAAAGAGCTGTGTGACAGCTTGTTTTCTGCGTAACAAATTGCACTTCATAGTCATGGTATTGAATATTCCATGCCATGTACTGGGAAGCGGGAAAAAAATTCCAAATGCAGTGAAAATGGTGAAAAAACACATTTGCGCCATTTTCTTGTGAGCTTGGATATTACGGCTTTCACTGAGCGCCCCAAATTACATGTCTACTTTATTCTTTGGGTTGGTACGATTACGGGGATACCAAATTTGTATAGGTTTTGTAATGTTTTTATACATTTACTAAAATTAAAACCTCCTGTACAAAATTTTTTTTTTTGATTTTGCCATCTTCTGGCGCTAATAACTTTTTTATACTTTGTTGTACGGAGCTGTGGGTGGTGTCATTTTTTGCGACATTTGATAATATTTTCAATGATATAATTTTTAGGACTGTACAACCTTTTGATCACTTTTTATAGATCTTTATATATTTTTTCAAAATGGCAAAAAAGTGCCATTTTCGACTTTGGGCGCTATTTTCCGTTACATGGTTAAACGTATTGAAAAACCGTTAATATATTTTGATATATCGGGCATTTTCAGACGCGTCGATACCTAATGTGTTTATGATTTTTACTGTTTATTTATATTTATGACAGTTCTAGGGAAAGGGGGGTGATTTGAATTTTTAGGTTTTTTTATTATAATTTTTTTTTAAACTTTTTTTTATTTTTACTATTTTTCAGACTCCCTAGGGTACTTTAACCCTAGGTTGTCTAAACGATCCTATCATATACTCCCATACTACAATATGGCAGTATATGGGGATTTTCCTCCTCATTCATTACAATGTGCTGTCAGCACATTGTAATGAAGGGGTTAAAACGAAATAGCCTTGGGTCTTCGGAAGACCCAAGGCTACCATGGAGACGGATTGCCGCTCCCCGATGACGTCACGTGCCGCCATCTTTTTGAGGCTGCCGGCGGCTTTGCTGGCAGCGATCGTTGTGATAACACCCGCGATGAGTGCAAGCACCGATCGTGGGTGTTACCGGTAAGTCTTTGCTGCATTATGCTGCTAGCCTGCAATATGGTAGCCTGCAATATGCAGCAAAGACTTACCGGCTATGGAGAGGGTTCAGCCCGTGAGCCCTCTCCATGCAGCGGAACCAGTTTAAGCTTAAGGCTCAGGCCGATTTTTTGGATTCTGACTTGCGTTGCTTTATATGGTTAGAACTTTTGAACACTGTTACTTATCAAAACAATTCTGAGAATGTTTTTTCCCCACATGTTGTACTTCATTTAAGTGGTAAATGTCAGCTGATAAGTTTTGCATTTATTTACAAAAAAAATAAAAAATGATGAATTTTTTGAAAAATTTGCCATTGTCGAAATTTGAAATCATTGCGTTTTCAGGTAGATAGATTTACCACCTAAATACGTTGCTAAATCACATTTCCCATATGTCTACTTTCCATTTTCATAATTTTTGAAATGTCTGGATAATACATTCCGATGTCACACGGCCTACAAATTGAATAGCGATTTTCTGTATTAACAGAATTGACTATTTTGGGGATAAGTACACTTTTGAATAAAATTTTACATATTTAGCATCAAAAACCCCCTATGTATCAACCTATTTTCAAATGTGCACCCTGCAGACTATCAGGAACAACTTTTAGGAAGATTGTTAACCCCTTGAGATCTTCATAGTAATTAAATGAAAATGGAGGTGACATTTAGAATGGTCAAATTTTGCCCGTTATACGTTCAATTAGCCATTAAATTTACACATTTCCAAAAGATAAAATAAACCATACAATTTGCTCTGCAATTTCTTCCAAGTACAGAGACTCCCCACATGTGGCCGTTACTTGTTTTATGGGGGAACAGTGAGGCACAGAAGGGAAAAAGCGCCCTGCAGCTGCCAGGAGTTTAGTTTCCTCATTGTCCCCTTTTGTAGGCTATAAAACTTTTGCTTTTTCGTTATTGGGGCCATGTGATGGCATTTTTTTGGCGGGACGAGATGCCTTTTCCAATTTTACCATTTTGGGGTTGGTATCTCCTATTGTTGAAAATTTCAAACTTTTTTTTGAGGGCAGGAGTAGAAAATAATCAATTCTGTACTGGATTTTTTCCTTTTTTTTTTTTCATGTTCACCGTATACCCTAATAATCATGTTATGTTTATTCTATGGGTAGATATGATTACGGGGATACCAGACATGCATATTTATTCTTACGTTTTACTAAATTTGCCAAATAACACCCTAATGTGGGAATCTATCATTTTTGCATTGCCGTCTTCCAAGTGGCATAATATTTTTACTTTTTTGGCTACGGAGCTGGTTGATGGCTTGTTTTTTGTGTGACATGTTGTACTTTGCACCAGTATCATTCTGGAGTCAATATGTTTTTTTTATCACTTTTTATAGCATTTTTTGTAGGATTGGATAGGTAACAATAATAATTTTTGGAGGGTATATAACAGTTTTTTAACGGCGTTCATCCTACAGGTTCAATTATTATTTGCTTTTATTCTACGGGTTGTTATGGATGCGGTGATACTATATATGTGGGGTTTGTGTTATGATTAGACTTTTTTTTGCGTTATATGTCTCTTTATATGTAATTGGGCTTCCGGGCATTTTTAGTGATTTATTACTTTATTTTTTATTGAATAACATTTTTTTTTTCTTTTTCCACCATGGGGCATGAACAAGCAATAACCTGAATGCTTGTTCATGATAATACTCTGAAATACTGATGTATTGCAGGGTATTAGCAGTGTCAGCCTCTGCACATGCATAGGCTGACACTGGGCCTGTAAGATGACGTCACAGACGCCATCTTACTGGCAGTGCCTGCAGGCATCTCAGAGGTGCCATAGCAACCCCCGAAATCGGCTCGGGGGGGGGGGGGGGCGATCGTGAGGGAAAGACCCCCCAAAGACAAGTTAAATGCAGTGGTTGCACTGACCGCGGCATTTAACGGGTTGAACACCCGCGATCGGAGCCCACTCCGACCACGGGTGTTACACTAAATTTTACTATTTTCTCACTTAATAAATACACATCAGTAAAGTATCAGAAAGGCCAAAGAAAACAATAACACAAAGTCTGATAAGTACAGCGGGTAAATTGTTTATGTGAAAACGTAAAAATCTCTACATACTGTATGCAAGTAAAACCAAAATCTGTAGAGTGACAGATTTCTGTTTCTGTGTGGATAATGGGAAACGTGACTACAGCACAGTCTCACAGGAAGCACAGTGTTTGGAAAAGTAGGATAATTAATAATGAATGAGTAATGACATCAAATATGATGGATAGCATAGATGATCAATTCCTGGTTTAATATCCGGACCACAGAAGGTGCCACCCATCATAAAATCACATACTAATCTATTTAACTGACCCAATAACATATAAAGTATGAAATAAAAATAAAAGGTACCTTGGGGAATTGCTACTGGCACTGATTTTATCTATTGTACGGTTCACTTAATTATTGCCTTAAACCTCCCACGGAGAACGCAGGGAATAATCAATCACAGCAAAAGAGACAGATTTCTCCATCTGTGTTAAGTCTAAAATTTAAGATAATGTTTTACTCATTTTAAAAATATATGTTCATGATTTGAAGCTTGCAATACAATGATTAATAACAGTCTACATTACATATTATTGTTTTCTTAAGTTCAGAATCTATATAACATACTGCAAAAACATTTGTGGAGAGGGGATTTATCACCCTTGTATGTCTGGAAGTCAGACATACAAGCCATGATCTAGTTGGAATTTTGGGCACACAGGAGGGAATGGCACCTAATCCAATCGTGCGCCACTGGGGAGAGGGAGGGTCAGGTCCAGCCTGGCATACAACTGAGCCAGACGCATTATGCGCTTAGCAATTGCGCCCATGCAGCCGAAGATCTACCAGCAGGTGTCAGGGGGTTCAAAAATGAACCTTGTGTGCTATTTATGTATAGTTAAAGGGGTTTATAAACCAATGAAAGTTGTTACCTTTTCTTAATCAGGAGAAACAGAAAGGGTGTGTTCACATGTTGCAGTTAAAACTGTATCATAATCAAATTTGATGTGGTTTTAGGTGCAGTTTCTTAATTTACAGTTAAAAGACATGTCTTTAACAGACGAATAATGATAATAGTAATCTTTATTTATATAGAGCCATCAAATTCCCTAGCGCTTTACAGATGAATCACATTTATTGATCAGGTTTCTCCTTCAAAATAAAGTTCAACAGTTCAGTTCATGTCTTTCACCTGGTAAATTAAGAAACTTCACCTAAAACCACATAAAAACTGATTACCATGCAGTTGAGATGCAGGTTTAACCCCTTGGTAACAGCTGTATAGTGTTTTTAAGGCAGCCATTAAGGGTACTTCTTCCGCCATGCCCCCTTTCTACATCAACGCGTCAGAAGAAGATTGCGGGACATCTGGTCCTGCTGGTGCCGGAGTCAGGCTGTGTCATCACAGCCCAGACTCGGCACTAACACCCTGGATCGGAAAATTCTGATCCTGTGTGTTTAACCCCTTACACACCGTGGCTTAGCGTAACCACAGCATGTAAGTGTGTCTCTCGTGGATCGGACCCCTGGTGAGCTTACTGAGGAATCAATTCTCCCTGCAGCAACCCAAGGGCCGGCGTGTGCCTCAAGGCTGCCGACTCCTCTACAGGCTGGGTTCACCTCCTGGCATGACCCAGCTGTGGCTAACTGAGCATGCGTCAGCATGTTAGTTACTTACATTGTACACTGCAATACAAGTAAGGTCTTGAACAAGCAATCAGGTGAACACTTGTTCAAGCCCAAGTGTAGAAAAATTTAAGAATGTAAAAAAAAAAAGTAAAAATTATTGTATAATAATAATTAAATAAAATAAAAGTCCCCTAATAACCCCAGTTACATATAAAATCCAAATAAAATATATAAAACACAAAAAAGTACATATTTGGTATCACCGTGTCCGTATTAATCTGTACAATAAATCTAAAAACATGAAAAACTTCTCGTAATATACAATTTTTCATTAAAAGCCCTAATAAAAAATGTTCTAAAAAGTTACATACCCTAATAGGATACAACTGAAAAGAACAACTCTTTTCACAAAAAAATTAGCCCTCAACCAGATCTGTCAACAGAAAAATACAGAAGTTATGCGTCTGAAAGTTAAGAAAAACTATATAAATGAGGTATCACCATAATTGCAGCGAACCAGAGAATAAAGATAAAATATAAATTTTATGTTATGATGAAAAAGTTCTAAAAACTTTATAGCCTGTACAATGTGACAATACAAATCTGCTCTGCATGGCGATTCTTTCATTCTATGCCCGGCCGTGTGCCCATACAGCAGGTTACCACCACATATGGGGTATGGGTACATTCGCGCATGAAACTTTGCAGAGCATTTCATCATTTCAATCATTATGAAAGTGTCATTTTTGGCCTGAATGAATGTATTTTCCCCAAAAATTCTAAAGTTTCTAAATCGCTCTCCCATTTTGTTTTAACCAATTTTGTCTATTAACTTAAAGGGTCAATAGACATAATAGAAGTTGTTTCACCTATGTTGAGGGGTGTACTTTCTATAGTGGGGTAATTTATGGGTTTTTCCTATTATTAAAGTCTTTCATAGTCATTTGAAAGCTGAGTCGTCCTTCAAAATGTGAATGAAAATGAGAAAAATCACACCTAAAGTTCTGCGCCTCATAACATCCTAGAAAAAGAGAGATGACGCATAAAATATCATCCCAATATAAAGAAGACATTCCGGTAATGTTAGTTATCTAGCATTTTAAGTAGTTTAACTATCTGCCAAGCAGAACATTTCAAACTTTGAAAATAAAGAATTACTCTGAACTGTTGTCAAATTTTCATATTTTTTTTTAGAACAAAACGCAAAACTTATCACTTAAGTTTTACAACTAACACGAAGTACAATGTGTCTCGAGAAACAATCTCAAAATCACCTAAAAATGTTAAAGCATTAAGAAGTTATAACCAATTATCGTGACACGTCAGATTCTAAAAATCGAGTCTGGTCATTAAGCTGAAAATAAGCATCGTGATAAGAGGTTAACTTCAATGTGTGAATGCACCCATAGTTTAACATACACCTATGTGCATGCATGACTGATGCTCTAACTTATCCTCTATTTACTTGTGAAGTGCATATCATTGAGTATGCCACCCTAAGGATGTGAGCACTGGTGGACATGCTCTATCCATCCTACACAGCCAAGTGTCGGCATAGTGCATACACAGAAAAGCAGCAAATGGAAATGGCTTTCTGCTGGTCATGAAGGTGGAAGTGCTTTGCAGTAGCATGGCTTCCTTGAGCCTCTGGTTACCACCCGTTAAAGGACATCTACCCCCAGGATGAAGGATTGTAAACCAAGCACACTGACATACTGGTGTGTGCCCCCTCTGACTGGATCTGCTCTATCTTTTAGCTTTTTATGCCCTTTTTTTTTATAAAGGTTTTAAAAATTCTGTAATTGAGTCTGAGAGGCTCCAGGCTCCATTGACATCTCTGTAGCTCAGAACCCCTAAGGTTCATTTGCATACATTTTTAAAAGGTTTTTTTTTCCGTAAAAACAAGGTCCTAAGAAGCTAAATGAAGCGCAGAACCTGTATGTCAGTGTGCTTGGTTTACAGTTCTTCATCCTGGTGGTAGATGTCCTAAGTGACATTCAAGGGAAGTTAATAAAAGAAAATTACATGCCAAACTGATCTCTACATATTTGGGGGAATTCATATGTCAAGAGAATCTGTCACATGTGCAGTTTTATAATTTGCGGTCTGAAGTTGAGGTTGTGTCAATATGACCGGATTTCAAAGTGGTGTCCATGTGTAAATGCACAATAAAAGTAAAATAGTAAGCAGATTTTATATCTGTATGAAACTATTTAACTTTAAAGGGGTTATCCGGGTTTAAAAAATTTCTTATGGCCGGGCTGGGGAGGGCTATTTAAACACAGTAAACATGTAATTACCTCCTCCGGTGCTGCTGATGTCCCGCGCCGCGGCCCGTCTTCTCCGTGCGCCGGTTTCAGTACAAGGGCGCACAGGGAGCTTCCGGCCGGCCGGAAGTTCCCATGCGCGCCATCTCCCAGTGCTTACAACGCTGAGAGATAGGGACGGATGGGAGGAGCCGTCCACATCGCGGACCGGAAGCTCCCTGTGCGCGGCTTCCGTGCCCCTGTAAACAAACAAGGGCACGGATCGAAGGGACCGCGGCGAGGGACATCGGCGGCTCCGGAGGAGGTAAGCCCATGTTTATTATGTTTAACTAGCCCTCCCCAGCCCGGCCATAAGAAATGTTTAAAACCCGGATAACCCCTCTAAGAGATAGACAACGCTGTTATCTCATAGTAACGGGTTCGATGCTTTAGAGAAATATTATCCATATTAGGGTATATAGTGGGTCTCAACAGGGTTGCACTCTATTAAACCATAGACATACTGGGGTAAAACGTGGATTCAATAATTCTCAATCATTTCAATATGCATTACCTATGAAAGTATACCACTAGAATAGAGCTTTTTTTGTTTTTTGTTTAGATCTCTGTAAAGTATGCATTTTTGTAGCTCGGTATACTCTATATTGTCTTTTAATACTTAGAAATAAGAAATGATTTGTTTGCGGCACAGTAAGTATACATTCTTTCAGCTCTCATCACCAACCAAGTTATGGACATATAACTTAAGTCTATATAACAGTGGTGGCGAACCTATGGCACGGGTGCCAGAGGTGGCACTCAGAGCCCTCTATATGGGCACCCTAGCCATCACCCCAGGACAGGGTTCGCCAGACAGGACTTACAGGCTCTTGCAGTCCCAGGCAGCCTAGGACCCTAGAAGGAAGCTACATTGATAATCCAAACTTCTTTCTACTGTATTGGTGTCCTCAGGTGCCTATACAATTTAAACCTGTGAAAGAGCAGGGAGTAATAAGTTACTGCTTAAATTGTCACATTGATACTGTGCGAAAAATACGTGGGTTTTGGTTGTAGTTAGGGCACTCGGTGTCTAAAAGGTTTGCCATCACTGCTATATAACATATAACAATACTTTTTACAAATTATAATCACTAGAACCATTTCTGTCTAGGCAGCTACAAAATCCCTATTACTATATTTAAGGGCTAAAATGTATTATGGGATTTTTGTCAGATACATCCTGATGTTTGTCTTCTAACATCTGGACTTTTCATCTCCTGTCTAAGAGGTACTTAAAAGTATAACTGATCTTGAACTAGGCATCATTGATAACTTTGACACATCCATGGTATGTATACATAGTACTATAGTTAAGATGTGTCGAGTGATTGGAAGCAGCATGCTCCTTTATCACTGTCAATGGTTCACATAGCGTTTCTGCTTATATGTGTTTATAAACAATTCCATCAATGTTCTGACCGAATGCTAAATAAAACAATATGCTCTTTAAAGTAAATCCAAGAATGCATGATAAACAAAGGAAGCTTACTCATAAGCTCATAAGAGCAAGAAATGCTATGGGTGTGTTACAGAAGGCCTCTATTATCTAGCTTCAAAGGCTGTTACACTGCAGCAGCACATCTCAGCTCTGTAATCTCAGTAGCAGTGAGCACACAGTACGGGGTGGGGTGGGGGGAGTGCTCCATTACAATGTAACAGCCTGTGTATCTGCAGCACTGAGGGTCTCTGATAAACACGCCATGGATCTATGAGTAATTGTCCCTCGTTTATTATGCTTGATATTGATGGTAGATTTTCTTTAAGATATATAGTGAGAATTGTCTTTTGGTGTCTTTTGAAAGCCCTCATTCACGGATATATGTTATTGGAAGTTCTCCATCTAGGTTTCTACATACATCCAAATAGAACTGTTGACGGATATATCTTTCACTTGCCAATAAACTTCTTTTCCTATTATTTGTCAGCTTCCAGCTGATCAGGTAAGTCGTGTCTGACAGTCTGGTTGCTAAAGAGTCCCAATAAATAGTTCCAATCCTTTCTTTCCTCATCTGCACAACCGGAGTTAAGAACAGTTTTAATGGACTGTAGGCCTTGAATGTATCATGCTTCTCTGCAATATTTAATTGTGGAACTTCGACTTTTGGCCTTGAGTTAGTGTTATACGTACAGTCACATTTTATTGACTTTTAAACCGTAGACCTTTCCCTCTTGGTTGTTTATGAATCTCCAATAGACTATAAAATAAAGTAACCCTTCATTTATTCATTCATTTACTCTCTTCTAGGAGTTTGAGATTAGGTGTCCACATTCTGAATGAATTAGGCGGAGAACATATTTTACCCCATAGAAATTAGGACCATGACCCATTAGCCAAAGTACTTTGCTCTCTTTATCTTATGACTGGAGATCAGTGGACCTGTCATTCGTGTTCTGGTTTGGGGTTTGGGTTTGGTCATGCAACCTGGACATATTGCTGGATTGGTGGCTGAACCAATCTGGCAAATTGACATCCAGAGCAACTTGCCATGGCTATGAGTCCCCCTGGCCAATCATAGCCATGGATTGGCTGTTCAGCATTCAATCCGGCAATATGAATGGGTTGCGCGGCTGAACCCGTACACTGAACCCCAATGGGTACGACAGGCCAACTCATCTCTACTTATGCCCAGAGATGAGGAAAACTTTAGGTAACGCTTATCAAGGACTCACTTTGTTCTAACAATATAAACCATATAAGAATTGCACTCAGAACAATGTACTACAAACTGTAGTCTCCTTATAGAAAAGACAAATAGATTAATGTAAATTTTCCAGTGTTTGAATTTCTTTCTCAGCATACCTACATCTGCTTTACAAAAAGTCATGTGCTATGAGCTAGGTTTTGATTTGTATTCAACACTTGGAAATTGCGATTCATAAACTATGACTGGTGCATGTATACTTGCAGTGCTGAATGTTACTGAATCTTTTCTATTCAAAAGAAAAACAGCCCATCAAAAAGATCTCCAACAGCTTATTTCATAAAAAGAATAAGTGAGAAATGTATGGGGAATTGAAAGCTTAGTTGAAGAATGGACCTGGTATACATTAAAGTTTCTCCATGTCTGCAGTGCTATCTAACAGCTAATTTAACATGCTTCTGAACTATTATTATAGTATAATTCATCCTGACATCTGTGCTTTTCACAGGCTCCACAGAAAGTCATGGGATATATGAGGGATTACCTAATTCTGCTTGTATTGTATGGAATAAAGAACTACATGTAGACACTATGATCTCATGGATCATTTAAAAGAAAATATAAGCATTTACCCAGCTCATCCCTTAACTTAACATGTGTATCATAAAGATACAAATATGTTTGATAAATTTACAGGAACAAAAAACCAGACATTTGTGGACATTTTGGGGTCGCCATTAGCCTACCTTAAAATCTACCAATGCATAGATGGTATGAGGTCTATATACTAGAATGCTGTGTTTTTATTCCCTCAAATATAAACCTTATTTAGACGAAAAGCTCTTTTTTGGTTTGATCAATCCACAAAATATCTTTTCAATAGCCTCCTGGTTTTTCAAGGTCATTTTTGGCAAACTGCAAATGAGTAGCAATGTTAATTTTAGAGAGTATCAGCTTTGTCCATGCAGTCGTGCCATGGTTTCAGTTGATGCCCTACCTCTGATGATGAACAAAAACATTAGCTTACAAGAAAAAGGCCTTAGTTGTTTAGAGGTTTACCAATATAAAATAAAACTTAATTGCAATATTAAATTAAACAGTCTAAAATATAGTGAAACATAAGAAGAGGCAGTCTTATAATGCGTCAGACTGCAGAAAAGTCCGATGTTCAAGTTAATCTGTTGCATTTTAAGATTTTTAGAAGGATCTATCATGGCTTTTGTTTCTTGTGCTCACTGTCATTGGATGTATGAAAGTTTTGAATGTATCAGATTCATGATGTTCTCCTATTTTACATTATACATGTTAGGCCCCATGCACACCACTGTATTGGGGGTACAATTTTCAGCCAGATCACAGACCTCATTTAGGTCTATTACACCTGGTCACAGTGCGCTCAGTAGACTGTCTCAATGTACCCCATGACTGAGGCGGGCGGCCACGCAGCAGAATTTCTACAACTTTCTACTTAGAAGCGCTAACTCTGTCCCTTCTACACCTGGCCGTGTGCTTTGCCCGGCTTCTGGTCGTCTGCACATAGTCTTAATCTGCTTGCTGTCTTTAATTTGGAAAGGCTGTCTTACTGCCAGCAGGGCACTGCAGTCATTTTGAGACAAATTGTTTGCCTAAATAGTCTCAAATCATAAATCTAGCACAAAGCAATTGATCAAACATAAAGGCAATGATGAATTTGTCGCAGCATGGGTATACATGTACGTGGCTTTGAAAAAGTCAGTGGCAAAAAAAAGGAATGAGCCAAAACGATGATTCAAATTTTTTAGATAGATCACCCCTGGAATCTAATTTTACTTGCTCTGTATTCCTTGTTTTTAACCCACTCCTAATTTTGGCTTACAAATACTGATGCAAAATCCTAACAGTGTGAATGTGACCTTAGTAGCAGGGGCTTAACTAGGAGAGGCAGGGCCCCATAGCAGACTTCTAAATGTGCCCCCCCTACCCCTCAGAAAATATGCATATTTGTATACTCACATATTTATGTGCACACATTTACACACTGAATCTTGGAATCAATTTTCTTTCTTTTCATTTGTTGAAAATCTGATATAATTTTACAACACCTTTGTGTCTTTGCTAGTATGCATAGTATTAGTAAACTTTGTGTACTGCTCCTCCTTAAGTTTGGTGACTGCTTGTTTCTAGTAGCATTCTTTTCCAGGGACTGTGATGTGGGATTCTCCTGCATCCTTAAGAGGTAGGGGAATGACAAAGAATCCCCAAAGCCTGCATCAATGTCTAGTCTGTGCCAACCCAACTATATTTAGCAGTTTTCTCAGGTAAGCAATAATGAAAATAATATTTTTTTGGGCAATAAATTAAAAAATCATTAGAAGTTGTATTGCTAGTGATGTTTTATGTTCAAGAAGGAATACTCTTAATACCAGTCTTTCATTGTTCTCATCACTTTAATGGAAATCATCGCTGTAACATAATAAATTAAAAGATAAGAGGCACTTTTTATTCCTGTTTTTAATCAACCTTCTTGATGTGAAGAGATAAAAATTGTTGGCAGTCTCTCTACGTACGTAGCATTACCCTAAAGTACATGAAAAAAACTGTTAGTGTCCTTAAGTTGTCCTCATCTGTTAAAGGGAACCTACCACCGCTGATCTACCTATAAAGGTAGATCTGGTGGAAGGTGGATCTATAGGGCGAGAGGATAGACCTTTTAAGGGCTAATCCTCACGTCCCCGCACTTTTTTAATAACTTTTTAACTCCTCATAGCTGCACGGCGAAGATTTCGGGTAGGAGGATCGAAGAGGCTACTTGGCCATGGGGTAGCCGCGATGTATAGCCTCAACTCCGGCTAACCCATGCCCCAGTGGCCTCTTTAGAAAATGTACATATCCGGATAGTAAAAGTGCAGGGACGTGAGGATTAGCCCTTAAAAGGCCTATCCTCACGTCCTACAGATCCACCTACCACCTGATCTACCTTTATAGATAGATTCGAGGTGGTAGGTTCCCTTTAAGTGATTTCATAGTTTCACAATTTATATTTTATGTTTTTATTGTAATGCTCCTTTTCTCTTGTGCAGTTTCTCCGGTATTACTTCTAGAAAAGTATGAGTAATTAGTAAACATCTGGAGAATGTCCAACGGGTATTACCAGTTGGAGGAGTGTCCACAGTCTGATATGCTCAGCACCGATTGGAAAATATGAGACTGTGGACACACCTTCAACTGGTAATACCCGCTTGGTTAACTACTTATAAATTGAGATGGTATTAAAAGATGATTCTAAATTGCTATTATAGCGAGAAGGCCTTTTTGAATAAGTCAGGGTATTGAAGGGTCCTTTTTGTAAAAATTATAACTTCCTGGCAGCATGTTGTAGAGTAATGTATTGTGATATTGAAAATATCTTTATTATTGTCTATTATTTAATCCATATACTAATGAGACAGTTGGTGCACCAAGGTTGTGTCCTCAGCTCCTAGATAACTGCTATTCCTGTCTAAGTCACTATTCTCTGATTCCAGCATTGTCCCATGGTACTTACAAGACAACTCTCCTGCTTATCTGATAGAACGTAGAGGACCAGGCAGGAATAACAATGCTCTGCCTTTTTATTTTATATTTGGCCAGATCACTGCAACAGACTGAAGGTATCATAAACTAAAGGAGAGGTGGCCTAAAAAGTATTTGATAGTGAGAGCAGAGGGGTGTTATAAAGCATAGGAATGTAGGGAAGTTGTGGTTCATAGAAATGTGGATTTGAGGGGAAAGGGTGTCACTATGTATGGAAGGAGAGGCAGAAAAGTGGTAATTGTACTAAGGCGGGGGGAGTAGGTCATAGTCTAGATTTAAACTTTAAGCTTTCTTAACACAGACAAAATATTATTATAGAAATCATGAGCCTTTAATAGGGGGCATGTGGAGGGCAGTCCCAAGTGGACTGAAGCGCAATGTTTCAGTCAATGACGAATATTCTGATTTTGGTCAGCTCAACCCTAGTTATAAGCAAGTTCTACAGACCTGAACTGTGTATATAAAAATACCTTCATTCCATCCATACCTTTATTCTATCCATTATGTAGTTTCTGGAACATTTAAATGCATATGCTAATGAGGCAGTAGTTGCACTAAAATATGTTTATTTTGGATGAGCTCAAATGCCTAAACTGAACTTCTAGATGAAGTTGCAGTCCTCTTACTACCCTCATTTTACAGCCATTAAGGCTTAAGCAGTCGGGTCCCCAATAATTTTAATGGGGAATGGGATCAGATCAAGTTTGGGTACCCAGACCAAACTTTTGATTGAAGTGTGGACAAAATTGTCAAAGCTCAACAGGTTCACTCAGCACTAACAGTTAGCTGTAATATATAGTGGCATGTGCCAATAAGTGTGCACATGGAGAACAAAAGCTCTCCTCTAGTGTACAGATGTGCTAGGTCCTTCAGTATGAGAGATGCTTTTTGTAGCTGCTCTTTAGTATTTTATTTAGAATATTCAGCAATATTAATCTCCTAATACTTATCAGTTACAGCTGATACACATGTAAAAGTGTGGTGTTATAAGGCGACCACTTTAACTACAAATGTAGCCAAAAACAATGTAAGGGATGTTCCCATAGTAGTGGGGAAATCATTTAGTTTATACCTTATGCCTATGGGTGGTTCTGTTGTTGTTATTAGTCATCTGACTGTGACATATCTGGTCCAACCGATTGGCGATACGGGGATATTCATAAAGTTCATTTGTGTAAAGGAGCTTGACTAAGACGAAAGCCGGCGAAACGCCTTGATCGATTTGAAAGTCTTGTGGATGTTTAATTTGTAAATCGGAATAAAGAAACCTATTTTTTAAGGAATCCTTGGAAGTGTCTATCAAGTGCAGAGCACTTCGCTCTTTTCCTGGTTTATGTCCGGCAGATTTGGATTTTAACTTGAGCACCAGTAAGGACAATGGATATCAACATGAGGTCTGTGGGTGAGCTGGTTAATCTCCGGTGTGTTTTGTTTCTGGATGTGCCAGGTCATCCAGTATGATAGATGCTTTTTGTAGCTGTTGGTGTTTGCTGCCTACACAAGCAGTTTACACAACAGCTATCATGAAGTAAGGAGGATGGTGGAAGACGACTCTTCTCAAGTACAAGATATCTATATCTACAAATTTTTATCTTTCTCATTTAATGATATTCAGATATGCCTGCAGCATTGTTACTTAGTTGTATTTAAAAGGCAGGGTTTCTGTGCAGCAGTCGCCTCATTTACACCATAGTCAAGATTAAGAAAGAAAATAACATCTCTAGAAAAAAAAAAATTGCTCATTACATGCACTACTGGCAATAGGTGCCGCAACCTCTTCATACCTACTATCTGCACAGAGCATGGACTTCAAGTCAGCTCCAGACTGTTGCTGCTTACAGCCATGTGTCTGCTGTTAAGCATAACACTAAATAATGTTACTGGAGCTCAGGCAAGATGGCAGCTCCAATAATCATGGATAGGAGACAATAGAAGACAAAATTCTTTTGGAGTAAAAAAGTAGTATGTATTTCTATCTATCTACATTGCTCACTTTTGAAATGATGTGACAGGATTCAATTTTTCTAGTTGAAAAGAGATGAAGACGGTACAGTACGGGTAGTACACAACCAGAAATATATGTTCGTCTGCATGAGTTATTAGTCAAACTTTCCACTTATGTTTTGTTGACAGCTAAATATAAAAACTAAAGATAGAGTAAACAAATACAAGGTGAGTTCCCTACTTGGTTAACATATTTTATGTTAAGGGATTATTCACACATCAGTTTTATATCAATATGCTATCTGTGATTTTCAAGGATATGAAATCTTAATGGCCATTTTAAGTCTGTTTTGGGACAGTTTTGTATCCACATCCGTTGTTCGGTTTACAACAATTAGACTAACATACAACTGGTTACCCAGCATCATAGGACAGTATCAAAAAATTTTTCAATAGAAAAAAACTGAAATATGTAAATGCACACAGAAAATAAAGCATTATCATGCTGTCCTCTGCATCACAAGCAAACTGAGAAAAAATAAATGTGTGAATAAACAACTTAAACAACTCCAAATGGCTGATTTTGTTAGGCAATGTCACCAAGGAATGAACAAGAAGCCATCTATGTAATGTATGTATAGGATAGGTTTAGCAAAATACCCATGGAGGTGACTTCCTTGAACAGCTGCATTTGATAATATCCTCATACCCTATGGCTAATTCAGTTACCACCATCTAGACCTCAGCTTCACTGATAATTATTTGGTACTAGGCCATTGAGTCGTTTTATTTATTTTACCCCAGAAAATGTATGAAATATGAGTTTCTATTTAAGTAACTTTTAATGAATAAATATTATTGAATAGAGAAAAAAGTGCCATATTCTGGTAAATAAGCAAAGTACAACTAAGAAGCATTAATAGCCTCCTCTTATATCAGTTTCAAGGTCTCTCGGTGCTTAACACTAAGTTTCAGAATCTCCACTCAGTGTTTGGTGCAATGCAGTTGGTTGGGCAAAGAAATGAAAAGGCAGATTGGTGTTCGTAAACTATTCCTCAAACCAATATATGCTTTGTTATAAAGTACATATTATTATAACCTAGAAAAACTTTAGAGACATATGCAGTAAAAAAAGAGCATCCCACTAGGTGGCAGGATTTCACTATTCCTATGTGTGTGCTATGTGCAATTGTTAAGATGCCACCATTTTTCTATCACAAGTAAGTTTCAGTAGTAACTTTGGAAATCAAGATGTCTGTGATTGTATAAAATATACAGGATAGGTATAGAGTAAAATTGTAGGTGAATAAGACATGAATGTTGGGCTTGTCACAAATGTCGCAGAGTTGTGTTATATCATCCCACTGCTGTTACCTATCTATCTACCCATCCATCCATCTATTAATCTATCTATCTATCTATATGTCTGGTGACACACTCAGACAGTTATATTTGTGTTGAAATCATGGGTAATATTTTTGATTTTATATAAGTCTGTTATGATGTTATGTTCCTATGCTGCTGTATCAAGTGATAATTACAGAATGAAATCTATATTCTAAACAAACTTGTACAGAAACTTGTGTAAGTTTGTGTATCCTTTTATGGACTATCGTATATATTTATACATACAGTACAGTGTGGTAAGGATTTGATTGTAGATTGATGTAATACTCGGTGCCTGTGGTCCACATAAAACATGAAGAGCTGCATACATGTCATTAAAAAGACATTAAACATCTTCTCCATATAAACATTACCACATTTGTTAGTTCTTGCAGTGCCCCCGGGCTGTGTATCTAGCTGTAACTTATTTAAAATGCAGCTCTACATCCATGATCCCGGCACCAAGTTATTACAAGTTATCTGTGCTACATCAGTAGAATATGTTATACAATACATGATGTGTAAGTATTCTGAGAGTCTGACATGAAGAATTCCCAGTGATCAGATATGATCAAAGACTTCCTCGCAGCTTGACTTAAGAGTAATCCTTGATGCAAACTTGTGAATGTTAAGGATCTTTTAACAAAACGAGTCTTGGATTTGATGTGTTTTATGAGAAAATCTTCTTTTAATTGCTCCAAAGAGACCAGAGGAAGCAAAAATCAGCATACAACAACATACAAGAATGAGTGTATAATAACATTGATGCAATGGTAATGGTAACAGGCTGCTTACCTTACAAACATGCAGAGGTTCTTGGTACCCTTTGCCACCTTGCAGTCTGAACCCCCAGGGTGCTCCCCCACTCATTGTAACACAGATATAATCCCCAGTGCCCATCTCCACTTGTAGTTGAGAATAAACTCCTTTCTTGATGATGAAAAAACTTTTTCTAGCGTGGACCTGAGTGGTGGAAGCAGACCAGCTGAGTATGTGCAGCACCACTCAGTGACTTATTGCACATTGAAATGTGGTTATGGAGGAGGACAGAATACATCCAGAGAGCTCCAGGGATCAGCCCACTGCACCGTCATAGGAATATGTCCATCCCCCAGATCCTGGGAAAGCATCAGTGCTCCTTTCACAATATTAGGACTTGCCAACTACTGTAAATGTATTCACTTATGAAATGAATAGTCATGCTGTGCAGTAAACAATTACATCTGAAATATTTGTACAGTTATTAAATATAGAATTCATTTAATCCATATTAGGCGGTCCCCTACTTAAGAACACCCGACTTCCCAGACGATCCCTAGTTACAAACAGACCTCTGGATATTGTTAAATTACTGTACTTTATCCATAGGCTACAATAAACAGCTATAATAGTTATCAAATGCGTCTGCAATTAAGCTTTATTGTTAATACTGGTTTGACTATTCAACATTTTTAAAATCCAATTGTCACAGAGACCAAAAAAATTCTGGCTGGGGTTACAATTCTAAAATATACAGTCCCGACTTACATACAAATTCAACTTAAGAACAAACCTACAGAATCTATGTAACCTGGGGACTGCCTGTATAAAGAAGCTGTTCAGATGAGTATCCTCATAATGTATTAAAATGAAGCTACTCATTCTGCACCAAAGATGTCCCCGAGCCATTATTTCAGAGACATGACATGTATTTCTTTACATGTACTTCCAGTCTCCCATAGGTAAACAGACTCATTGTATACATGCATACATTCATAAAACACATTTATGAAGCAGGAGTATAGAATGTGTATGACTGACTGTAAGTATGGCCATACTCATTATGACAACTCACTCTATTACCCTTCCCAGAACCAAATAATTTAAATGGGCTCCTTAGGATAGTTCATCAACGTCATATTGGTGGAGGTCAAACATCAACATTTTGACTGGTGAACACAAATTATGGTAGAAAAAAGTCTGGAGCACAATAGAAAAGTTACTACACATGTTACACGAAAATATGAGCAACAAAGTCAATTAGAAAGTGGCATATTACAATTTACCACCACATTAAGGCAAACTTGTCACAGTAAATGCAGGAGGACCTACGCCTATCTCGGGGGTCCACTAACCCCTTTCCTGTGGCCTGGCTGAACGGGCAGTTTGCTGCCCATGTATGGCTACTCTCTATTCAGGTCTATGGGAGCTCAGAATGTAAATGAGTCTCTATGCCTGGCAGTTTTTGTCACTCCCTTAGACTTAAGTGACTGCACATGCATTAGTCATGGATTTTGTAACATCTGTGCCCAGTGGCCCAGTGGCGTAACAAGACTCTACTCTACTCATACACCTTATAGGTAGTGTCCAGCAGCTATTAAAGACATGCTGACAGCAGAAACCCCCTAATGAAATGTCAGCGAAACCCCTTAATGATATGCTGACAGCAGCACCCTTAATAAAATGTCCGCAGAGGACCCCATAATTAGATGCTCACAATAACCCCCTTGATGAAATGTCAGCAGACGCCCCCTTAATGAAATTTCAGCAGGGGCCCCCTTTATGATATGCTCACAGAAGCCCCCTTAATGAAATGTCAGCCGAGACCCCCTTAATTATATTCTCACAGGAACCCCCTTAATGAAATGTCAGCAGAAGCCCCCTTGATGAAATGTCAGCAGGGACCCCCTAATGATATCCTCACAGCATTCCCCTTAATGAAATATCAGCAGAGACCTCCTTAATGATATGCTTACAGTAGCCCTCTTAATGAAATGTCAGCAGAAGCCCCTTGATGAAATGTCAGCAGAGACCCCCTAATGATATGCAGGTAGCTGTCCCCTTAATTAAATGTTAGCAGAGACCCCCTTAATCATATGCACACAGCAGCCCCTTGATGAAATGTCAGCAGAGACCCACTTAATGATCTGCTCAAAGCAGCCCCTTGATGAAATGTCAGCAGAGACCCACTTAAAGGGGTATTCCCATCTTGGCATTTATATTTAATTAAATTCATTTGCCGTATGTAAACATTTCTTCAATTGGATGTTATTAAAAAAATGTTCCTATGTGAAGATAATGTAGCAATGTTGTCCCTTAGAAACCACATAGCTTCCTCGGTTACGACCACCTCACACTCTGGCTGGGGTGGCCAGACAAGCGCTATTGAGTCCTGTCTGACCTCCTGGATTCTGCAATCATCACCACAAGCCTGCTGTAGGACATGCAGTAACTCCCGGACATTTTATATACAACAACCTGCAATCACTCTGGCAGAGGTGGACAGACACAGTCTTGTTTTTAAGAGACCATATGACTACATTTGTGATAATTTATCTTCACACATGTACTGCTTACAGAAGCCCCTTGATAAAATGTCAGCAGAGACCCATTTAATGATCTGCTCACAGCAGCCTCTTTAATGAAATGTCAGAAGAAGCCCCCTTGATGAAATGGCAGTAAAGACCCCCTTAATGATATGCTCACAGCAATGTGGAGACTTATAGCCATTGACGCTCCACTTCCAGGCCATAGTCACAAGCTTCTCACTCAACCAAACCAGTTCCCTACGTTGTACTGAAAAGACCCAACCAGGTCAAAACAGTGTTGTGTACAGTTGGGAATCTGTTCCTTCTGGAATAGATATACTTCTTTAGTTTTAATCCCACATCATGCCATAAGGCTTCCTAAAGGTCATGCTTGATGTTAAGAAGGCTGCCTTACAAGTTAGCTAAAAGAGGTGTGGTTTTCCTTATCCCATCCTGGAAAACTTATTTACATGTTTTCCCAGAATCCCACAGTGGAGTGTCAATGGCTATAAGTCTCCACATGCCTACAAGGTGGCCTAAATTGGCAGTCTACCAAAAGATTCTGAAAGAGAATACAGACGGCCCCGTACTTAAGAACACACGATTTACAGACCACCCCTAGTTTTAGCCTTAGGCTACAATAAACAGCTACAACAGTTATCAATGGTGTCTGCAATGAAGCTTTATTGTTAATCCTGGTTCTTAAAATAATCCAACATTTTTAAGATCCAATTGTCACAGAGACCAAAAAATTTTTGTCTGGGGTTACAATTATAAAATATACAGTTCCGACTAACATACAAATTCAACTTAAGAACAAACCTACAGAACCTATCTTGTACGTAACCCGGGGACTGCCTGTATCAGGTCATCTGTTCATAGCTTCAAGATGAAACACATTTGGATTATGCAGCAGGACAATAATCCGAACACACATCAGAAAGTCCAACTGTGCCATGCCCTTAAAAAGTGGCTCATTCTCGGAAACCCTGCAATGTGGGAGAATTACAACAATTCTGTAAAGAGGAGAGAGCCAAAGTCTCTCCAGAGCAGTTGCTGTTGCCAAACCAGTTATATGGTTTAAGGGGCAGCAACATTTCTACACAGTGCCCTATAGGTTTTGATTACTTTTTCCATTAAACATAACACAAATAAATAACATAAATAAGGGCATTTATTATTAATATTTAAAGTACTTTGGTTATCTGAAACATTTAAGTGTGACAGACATCCAAAAGATTAAGAAATCAGAAAAGGGGCAAATACTTTTTACAATACACACTACTGTATAAAAAAACAATAGGGATGAGAATAATGTTCACAAGAGCTCACAATCCATGACATACACTGGTAATTGTTACAATGAAGCTCTTTCCTATATATGTGTTTAAAAATTATTACTTGTAAATGAGCTTTTACCTAAAACTTGAAAACCCTTGCATAACAAAGTTTGTACCAAGGCAAGATAACCATGTTGGTAGATGAAAGGTAAAGTGAGTGCATTATTCCTAGGCATGTTACAACTAGCGGCAAGCACTAGGAAACCGATAAATTGCTAGATAGTGTTCCACTTTGCAGATGTTGATGATGTCCAACATATATTAGTATGAAAGCTTATCTACCTTTAGGACCCATACCTATCTCAAGAAAGGGGGTGCTCTGACCTAATCCCGCAGCCAGGGTGAATGAAGAGTTGGCTGCACATGAATGGTCACCCTCTATACAGATCAATGGGAGCACTAAGGCCCCTTCCACACTAGCGAGTGTGATGCGATGAACTCCGCGATCAACTTCGCAAACGCAAGTCGCCAGGGCCCGGAACCGGCACGGCCCCGAACGCTGCACGCACGCGGGGAGTGAACTGACATGCTGAGTTCACTCCCGCGGTGCAGCGTTCGGGCCGTGCGTTCCCGGCAGAACGCATCACACTCGCTAGTGTGGAAGGGGCCTAAGTGATATATTTTGGAGTAAAAAAAATACACTCCCTTTATAAACATATTTATAACAAAAACATATTGTTTTTATATTTTATATAATATATATTGTAAGAGTGTGAACCTAGAGAGCACTGGAGAGCGACCCAAAACCAGGAACCCATCTCTGGCCAACTCCAGAGGGAGAGCTCACAGCAAGTCAGTGCTGTGTGTCCTGCAGTCAGCATGAGGACTTTGAACCAGTTGTAGACAGACACGCGGTCTGTCCCAAGAGGACTAGAATCCAGAAAGAACATTGTTCGATTGAGCTCACTGAGAGCCAGAGCCCTGAGTAAAAACCTCAGCAGGTAGAAGGTAGCTAGGGTTAAAGAAGTGAACCCCTATGTAGGGGCTAAGCTGTTTATTATATTTTTCCTGTAATAGTCGGAGGGCTGAATAAAGCCATTTCTTTTGGATTGCTACAAGCTCCTACATCATTGCTTTGGCACTGAGCACCACAAAGGACATCTGTGAGGCCCAGAGGCTTCTACCTTTGATGCTAAGTTACCCCCAAACCTCACAAAATATAATATATTATATTTTTTATTCCATTGACTTTATTTATTTTGATTGGACAACCTTTTATTTTCTGCAAGATTAGATGCACTTCATTTTAGTGGCTCTTTTCTGATATTAGATTTTTGCATCTTTCTTTCTGGGATGTCCACTATACCATAAAAGTAATATGTTATGTTTATTTTATGGATCACTACGATTATGGTGATAATTTATATACCTCTTTTTATATACTTTTACAATTTTACTGAAGAAAAACTAATATAGAGAAAATTGTATTTATTTTAATATTGCCATCCCTTCAGAGATATAACTTAAGTATTTTTAAGTTGACATAGCTGGTTGAGGACTTATTTTTTGTTCCAATCATGAAAGCTTTTAAAGGCCTGGTCAGAAATAGGTTAAAACACATATTTAGATATATATGAGAAATGTGTGCATGTGCCTGTGAATATATGAACATGGGGTGCAGGGGCGCCGGCGTACGATAGCGGCCATGCCCTGCCCCCTCATTGCAACGGATACATTAAGAGACCTCTTGATGTATCTGGCGGGCGGCGCAGCTGGCAAGGAAAACCTGGCTGCGCCCGCTATGCCCCCTCCAACCCCACATGGCATGGAGGTGGCGTATTTTTAATAATTTCCCCATAGAGTGAATGTATGTGTCCGTATTTATGCAACTGCAAGCATCTGTACATGTATAACTCTGCATGTTGCTTTGCATCTTTGTGTCTGCATGCATATGTGTGTGTGCATATTTCTGCAAGTATGCATGCATGTTTATGTGTCTACATGTATACATTTATATTTGCATATATTAATGGGTGTGTGTGGTATTATGGGTAAGTATATTTCTGTGTATATATGATCTTGTATTGAGTAAGTGATTTGTATGTGTACTTCCATTGTTTATAACAGCAGACAAAGGGGCTCATTTACTAAGGGTTCGAATTTCTGTCGAATTTCCCGAATATTTCCAAATTGCGCCGAATTGCCCCGGGGTTTTTGACGCATGCAATTGGATTGTGGCGCATCGACACCGGCCTCCACACAACAGAAATGGGGGGGGGGAGTGGCCGTCGGACAACACGACGGATTCGGAGAAACCGCTGATTTTTTTTTTTTTTTAAATTGTGTGGCAAGAATAGCACTAATATACACCGGGATGAAGAAGGTGAACTCCGGCGGAACTCAGTGTACCAGCGACACCTAGTGGATATCGGGCGCACGACCTTAGTGAATCCTGGCAAGCTCCGAATCAACGTCGGAGAACGCACCACGGGATTGCGAATGGACCGGGTAAGTAAATGAGCCCCATAGAGTTGCCGCACACCTCATTTTCACTGAAAAAAAGAATGAACAAAAACATGACAGAAGGAGCCTTGTATACATGTATCCCTATCAAAAACAGAAGGTGAACAAAGACTTTACTGTCACCAAATGGAAGAGCATAGCAGAAAATTATGCCCTTCCAGCAATAAAAATAGAAAATCTGCTACTAGAGGCAGATTAAGACCCTGGGCTGTATGAATATTATACAAGTCTGGAATTCCCTTCCTATATATGGTACTAGAATCAATCAAGAATCTGCGGTACCAGGGACTTTGGAGGACATTTGATAGGTGAAGGTTCTTCTCAGTATAAAATTTGGTGGGTGGTTTGGGTGGCCATGGGCCCCCTGGAAGGCTTGGGCCCCGTGCTTCTGTCCAAACCGTCTATATTATAATCCTGTTTTGCTGCAGCTTTTTCTTTTATAAGGAAAAAAGGAAGCTCAGTATGTGTAAATTAAGAATGAGAAATGAAGGGTGAATGAAGCATTATTAAGGGCAAAATCTGTGACAAATTTACAGCTGAGATCTGTATGATAATGATCTGCAGCAGAGGTGTGTATTATAAGTTTTTGCATTTTCATTTTTCACATGTTCAATAATCTATAACTTTTTAATTTTTCCATGCAAAGTTTTCTGCGTAACAAATTGCACTTCACATTTAACATCTCATGTTGTGACCTGAGAGAAGTTGCCCCCCTCCCCACCTTGTTCAAATCTAACAAAATTGGTGTCAAATGTTTGTGCTACGTTTGTGCAGCAGAAATTTTAGTTTGTGCCGCTATTGTTTTTTAGATATTAATAAAAGCTTCCAGAGGTCATCAGAGGTCAACCAGCCCCCCATACATTACCCTTATCAAACAAAACTGGTGCCAATCAATTCTGTAATGTTTGCTCTGCTCAAATTTTTGTTTGTGCTGCTTTTGTTTTGAAGACATTAATGAAATTGTAAAGGTCAAAAGGTCAGCCCCCCATTAACCGAATCAAACAAAACTGGTGTAAAACATTTGTGCTTTTACAGCTTTCACTAAGCTCCCTAAATGACATGTCTTTTTCATTCTTTGGGTCAGTAGAATCACAAAGATAACACATTTTTATAAGTTTTATAATGTTTTCATAAATTTACAAAAATTAAAACTTCCTATACAAAAAAAAATTCACCATTTTGATGTCTTCTAGTGCTTTTTCATACTTTGGTGAACAGAGCTGTAGACTTTTGATGGGTTACAGGGTTAAATCATGGAAAGAACATTATTATATTTTGATAGACTGGACATTTTGGGATGCGACAATACATAACATATTTATGTTTTTACTGTTTATTTATATTTATATTAGTTCAAGGGAAAGGGGGTGATTTGAATTTTTAGGTTTTTTTAATTTAATTTTTTAAAACTTTTTTTAATTTTATTTTTTTTTATATTTTTCAGACCCCCTAGTTCACTTTAACCCTAGGTTGTCTGTTTGATCCTACCATACTGCAGTATGGCAGTATATGGGGATTTTGCACATCATCTATTACAATGTGCAAATCGCACATTGCAATAGATAGCCTAAAACATAACAGCCTCGGGTCTTCGTGTCACAGGGAGCGTCGATCCGTGCTAAGATTTCAGCCCCCACACGCCTCCGACTTGGCAATGCTGCAGCCAGCTTTACCAGTGGCGATCAAAAAATTAACACCCGCAATTGGGTGTTAGCAATGGGTGCCCATTATTATTATTTGCCTGCTCTGGTGTCTCTTGTTTATTATTTGGTCTGTATTGTTATTTATTATTTGGCCTGCATTATTATTTGTTGCCTGGTCTGGGGTCTGTACTGTTAGTTATTGGTGGTTATGAATGCGGCCCCCTGAAGTTGAGTAGTATGACAATGCAGCCTTCTGAGCAATGAAGCTTGTGCACCCCTGAACTAGACAGAGGGCTGACATTGAATGTGTTCTATATGATACCGATATAGCCGAATTGCATGGTAAATCAGGGAGCTAACGGCCTTTGGAACTGACAAAAGAAAAGAACAGACATGGAAAGCTTTAAAGAGGACGGGTCACCCCAGATGTATCACTAGATGTCAACGGAGTCTGACATCGTAACAGTCTGACATAGAAATGATCAGCGCCCCCTGAAAACGCTTTGGGGGCGCCGATTGAGCATGGAATCTCCCTGCTGGCATGTAAATGCTGCGGCTGCGTTAAAGGGTAAACACCAGTAACCGAAGCTTGCTCGCACTTTGACTTTCAGGGGCCCATTTTTTTCTAGCTCCCACGGTTACAGAAATATCAGTTCCAGTATTTGACCACTACAATCTGTTTTCTGTCAGAGAGGAGGAGCTGTGGCTGAAGGCGTGTGTTATGCTAATCTTCTCTCATATTATCCAATCAGTGACAGACAGTGTTTGATCTCTCTATGCTCATCTAGATGCTGTGTTCATACATAGTGTTAACATTCTGCTAATATTCAGTTAACACTGTGTTTAACCGTGTATAAAACACAATGTTACAAATTGTGATGTGGAATTGTGAAATAGGATGCAAAAACAATGGAAACGTGAGTGCAGTGTAAACACAAATGCATTGTAAACACACATGCAATGCAAACGCTATGTAAATGCAAACGCAATGTAGCTAACAAACATGATGGAAACGCAATGTAAATGTAAGCGCAAATGTGATGCAAGTGCAACGTAAACACAAACATAATGTAAATGCCATTTAAAGGTAAACAAGATGTAAACTCAGTGTAAACACCTTGTAAACACCACACAAACGCCATGAAGATGCTACACAAACGGCATGTATATGCAATGCAAACAACATATAAATGCGAATGCCATGCAACACATAAACACAAATGCGATGCAAGCACCTCATAAATGGAAATACAAAGTAATGAAAATGCAATGCAAATGCCATGTAAATGCAACATAAACGCCACGGAAATGTGACGCAACCGCCACATAAAACGCAAATGTGAGGTAAATGCAAAGTAAACACAATTGCAAACTCCACATAAATTTAAAGGGGTATTCCAGGAATCAGCATAATTCATATACAAATGGGTCCTTAAAATATAAGATTATATGTAATTAGTTGTTAGTTAAAATTTTGCTCCTTAGCAGAAAATGCTGGTGACATAGACTGTAATGAAAAATTAAAATGCTACTGGCCCTTTAATCATTCCGTTAATTTCCTCTGCGCAATCCGTTGCAGAGCATACACATGCAGAAGATGGCTGCTAGTCACATGTCCACATCACATGTCCTGCACCTGCCTGGGCAGGTCATGTGATCACCACTATGTTTGGCTGTTGTCGGTTGGTTGCAGTGTATGGCCAGTGTTTTGGTGATGGCAGTTACATATCATTACTATGGTAACAGAGCAAGATAACACTGGGAGCAGAGCATAAGAGGTAGGAGGAGTTACAGAGAACTAAAGGATCTTGGGACTTGTAGTTTCCAGTGGCAGCCATCTTGGTGATAACTTTAGAGAGGCCATGAAATTTTGTGAATCATAAAATCAAACTATTTAAGCTCCATTTTGTGACTAATGACATTAAGTTTTGTTGTTTTCATTTATTTATAGCATTATGGGTTTTTGTATCAGACGTTCATATTTCCGGAATACCCTTTTAAATGTGCTGCAGACGACACGTAAATACAAACACCACATAAACGCAAATGCAATGCAAACACCACGTAAACATTGACATAATGCAAACACCATTTAAAATGCAAATGCAATGTAAATGTAAGCTGCACGTAAACATATAAATGTGACACAAACGCCATGCAAATACCACATAACCATAAACGCAAATGCGACACAAACCCCACACAAACATGATGGTAAACGCAGACATGATGCAGGCACCACGTAAGTGTAAGCTATGCAGCGGTCATATAAACACAACACCATGTAAACTTAAACACAAAGCAAATGCCAAGTAAACGCAAGCACTACTAAAACACCATGCAAGTGCCATGTCAATGCAAACTCCACCTAACCGCAACCGTGACGCAAACACCATCATTTATATATTTGCATTTATTTTGTGTTTGCGGTAACATCACATTTGCTTTCACAATGCGTTTGCATACATAGAATTACTGCTAGTGCAACGCCAGATTCATGACTTGGGACTTTTGCAAAAAGTTCCATAAAAAGTCTTACAGTTACTCCGGTCCCCTGCAGACAGAAAGTAGACCATAAGAACATTTATTAAAGGATCAACCACTTTAATGAATCTGATGGGCAGCAGAGCTCCAAGGAGCTTGTCTTATGATAAATAACTCTCATTGTGTTTATGTAGACTTGGTGTAAACGCAATGTCAACAGAATATAAGCGGAATGTGTGTAAACACAGCCTTTAAATGAGCACAGAGAAATCAGAGCTCACTACTGTTTATAGTAGCTTCTCTGACATTGCCTGCTGCTGATTGGACAGCATGAGAGAGGATTAGCACAACACATACCTCCAGCTCTCTGACAGAGCACAGATTAGAATGGTCAAATACTGGGAATGATATCTCCGCAACTGTGAAAACTCAAAGTGCTCCTGAATTTGTGTAGCAGCCCCTCTAGAATGTTATGCTAATCTCCATATAAGAGAGACGGTGAAAGGTTACCTTTAACCCCTATTTGTACGTTGAGGCTCAGTCCTTTTTTTAAATTTAATTTGAACAGTGTCTCTTCCTGTGGTAATAAAGACTGATTTCTCATGAGACATTGTAGTTTATGTAAGTATTATCATTCGGTGATCAGTTTCTTTTTTGGGGGGGGGGGGGGTAAAAATTTGATAATTTAGGAAAATTTAAAAAAAATGTCAAAGTTTCAAATGTTCTACTTTTAAGACAAAAAGTCACACCACATTTTTTTGTAGAAACCTTTTGCCATTGGTCTTCTTTTTATTTTTTTATAATTTGTTTTAAGTTTCTATTTTTTATGGATATGAGAAGGTTTCAAGTTTTAGTAGCAACTTCTCAGATTTTCTAGAGATTTGAAAAATGCTAAATTTTTGTACAATATACCCCCACAAGTAGCACCATTTTATGAACCTAACCAGTACAATAGAATTTTTTTTATCTCAGTACAATAGAAATGTTTTTATCTCAAAAATCATTCTTCAGGTTGTCCCAAGTACAGCAATACCACACATGTGCCAATAATTGGCAGGCTGGGCACACAGCAGGGCTGAGAAGGGAAGGAGCGAAATCTTGCTTTTGGGGGTCCGTTTTCACACTTTTAGAGTTGGAGTGCCATGTCATGTTTGCAGGGCCTGTAAGGTACCAGTGCAATAGAAACCCCAGAGAAATTATACCAAATTGGAAACTGGACCCCTCAAAGAATTTATCTGGTGTTGTGGTGAGCATTTTAACCCTCAACACACTGGCCTAAATTTAAAGGAAACCTGTTATCAGGTCTGTGTCACTAGTCCTGTCACTACTACCTGTTGGAGTAGGTCCCATAGATTCCATCACAGCCGTTATCTAGTTATTTCATGCATTAATCATTTTAAAATCATCTATTCTTTATTATGTAAATGAGGCTGGTCACATGGTCAGTGGCAGTGATGTCACTGCTGTTACCCCTCCCCTCTCCTCCTCATGTCTGTGTGTAATGTATAGTAAAGCATTGCTAGTGTGTGTGCTGTATCTGCTGACATGCTGCATCCTCCCATACATGTGTGACACAGACATCAGCTACAAAAGTACCTGATATGTTCTGCAATACATATGTGAGAGACACAGACATCTGCTACACAAGTACCTGACCTGTGCTGCTATAGCATGGCTGCCTGGAGCTTTCACATACACATACACACACATGCACACACATGCACACAGAGGCTGCAGGAGGTGTGGCCACCAGCAAACACATGGAGCAGCCATTACATGGAGCAGCTGTCAGTCAAGCACTGGGGGTCTGGGGGTGTGTCTGTGCCTCCCACTCATGAATAAGCTGGACAGCTTGAATATGCTAATGACTCATTGGACATTTCACAGGTCATTTGCATAAAGCTTTAGGACCTCATTGCTTAGGTTTACAGGCATGTAGAGGGACAATGAAGGGATAGAGGCAATGCTTTCTAATGGCAGTTTATGAAAATATATTTAGTTTAGGGGGGTTATTTTGCATGACGGGTTCTCTTTAATGCAAAGTAAATGGTGCAGAGTAAGAATTGCATTTTTATCTCAAAAATGTCATTTTAGTGCCTAATATATTGTGCCCAACCCATGGTACTTTAGACAAACACCCCACAAATCATTCTCCGGGTTGTCCCAAGTACGGCAATACCACACATGTGCTAATAATTGACAGGCTGGGCACACAGCAGGGCTGAGAAGGGATGGAGCAAAGTTTTGCTTTTGGAGCACCCTTTTCACTAGGGTGAGGTACCAGGACAATGGAGTAGTGACCCCGTTTTAGGAAAGGGCACCTCTCAAAGAATTGATCTAGGGTTGTATGAGCATTTTAACACCTGACATGCTGGCTTAAATGTAATAGAAAGTGAATAGGGCAGTGTAAAAATTGCATTGTTTTCTCAAATGTGCCATTGTAGTGACAAATGAAATCAGCCTAACTTATGCCACTGTGGATAAATACCTCAAAAATCATTTTACGGGTATGGCAATACCCCATGTATGACAATAGGCTACAAGATGGAGACACGGCAGGGCTTGGAAGAGAATGACATTTGTAGATGCCCTTACGGATCAGTACAGTAGAAACCCCTGAGAACTGACCCTATTTGAAAAGGACATCCCTCCATAAATAAATCTAGGGGTGTAGTGGACCCCAAGGATGATGCATAATGGATAGTGTATGTCACGTGTGGTCCGGCAACCCATGTCTCACCTGTGTGCCCCCGCTCCCCGGTACATTCACTTGCCCATCTCCGCTCCTGCTTACGGGTCCTCAAGCAGGTGCTTGTGTCCCTGCGACCTGGGGCGCGCACCGGCTTCCCCAGATTTAAAGGGCCAGCACGCCGTTAATTGGCACTGGCCTTACCCAGAATACTAGTTAAAGCAGCCTCTCCCCACACACTCTGCCGGATCCTTGTGCCTCATAGCCTTAGAGAAAGCTTGTTCCTGATGCCCTGTGCAATTATTATGATTTCCCGCTGTGACCTCGATTCCGTTCCTGACCTCGCTTCCCTGCTGCCTGTCCTGACCTTCTGCTACGTCCCGGACTAGACTCCTGCCTGTCCTCGGCCATGCTTCTACCTCACGATTCTGTACTTCGCCTTGGCCGTAACCCCGGACATAGTCGCACCTGTAGAACGACCTCGTGGTACCATGCCGCTTTGCGGCGGGCACTGGGGAAAATCAGGTGCCACTTAGACTCCTGTCCCAGGTGTCGGCTTACGTCATCGTCCATGGTGGTCCAGAGTGCATTGTACAAATTATCCATTATGTGATCCTGTGCCCAGCTCATGCCACAGGAGACAAACACCCCAAATACTATGATGCAGGTTCTCCCTGGTACGGCAATACCCCATATGTGACAATAATCTACAGGCTGGCCACACGGCAGATCCCAGCAGGGAAGGTGTGGCGTGATGTATAAGCTGTGTGAGAGTGCATTGTTCAGGGTATAATTATATATCCATGGACGTGTAATAAATCCTGAAACAATGCATAACCCTGGTTTCTTTGGGCATGTGTCACAGTGGTATATAATTTGTTTTTTTATGCCCCTTTTGGAGCACACCCTGCACCTCTTCTGTGTCCTTCCCTTGATGGCAGCTTGAGGAACTTCTCCTGGCAAGTGCTGCCCTGGTACAATGCGTGTTGTGGCCTCGCTTCCAGAAGTACTAGCACTCCCCCCTTCCTGGTCTCTAAAAATCAACTGCTTGACTATCACCTCTTGAAATTCCAGGAAAGTTCCCGTCTGGCCTGCACATCGATGTAGCACGTAAGCATTATACAGTGCTATCTGCATGATGTGCACGGCCAGCTTCTTGTACCACACCCTTGACTTCCGCATGGTGTTATATGGATGAAGTACCTCGTCCAACAAATCCACACCTCCAATGTACCTATTGTAATCCAAAATACAGTCCGGCTTGGGGGCTTCTTCACTGGTACCTCATACAGGGGCAGTGGTGGTGGTGTGCCCATGTATTGTTGTTAGTACAAGGACGTCCCTCTTGTCCTTCTACCTAACACACAATACTGAGTCGCTGCTTAGTGCTTGGCTCTCGTGCACAGTGCCACATGCCGCACGTTTGTCTGGAAGCGAGGCATTTGAATAGTGTAGTACTAGTATAAAAATTGTCCAGGTAGAGGTGGTAGCCCTGGTCCAATAGTGGGTGCACCAAATCCCAAACTATCTTTTCAGCAATTCCCAGGAAGGGGGGCATTCTGGGGGCACTATTCTATCCTTCTATCCTTCATATACTTTGAACCTAAAAGTGTACCCTGATGCACTCTCACACAGGTTATACATCTTCACGCCAAACCTGCTCTCTTATTGGGCAGATACTGGCGGAACTGAAGTGCTCCCTTTGAAATGTACTAAATCTACTGATGTACCAAATCTACTGATATGTACCTCTTTGGAGTATACACTTTCATAAATCGGGCACTCAGTCTAATATGGGCCGGACCTTATATCATATCTTAGGTCATCTCTGGGTGGCCACTGTGCATTTTCGGCAAAATGCAAAAACCTATGTATGGCTTCAAAGCGACTCCTACTCATCGCCATGCGGGACATCGGTGTGTGGTACAGTACGTCTGTGCTCCAGTATTCCCTGATAGCGGGCTTTTTGACAAGTCCCATAAGAAGTTCTATGCCCCAATACTTCTCCGTATCTGCTGGGGTTGTGCATAAAAAGAAGTGGGGTTTTGTGACACATATTGTGCAGCCTAGATTAGGTCCTCACAAAAAAAAGCATAAAATAGTCCACTGGTCCGAGCCCTGCCCTGTCCCTGTCTATCTCAGGACTGTCCGTAAAAACAGGGTTACTGGAGGTCACTCATGTGGTTGAAAAGTTTCAGGCACTCCAGCAGATGTCCCGGGCACTCCAGCAGAAGTCCCCGGCACTTCAGCACTACTACAAAAGTGCCTTATCAGGGTTCCTTGGAGCCGCTTTGTGAGATGAGGTGGACAAATAAAACGGACTCCCGCCCAACTTGCTGACTCTGTATCGGAGGCCATATAGTTATATACCTCCAAGTCATTGTATGACTTCTGGGACATGATGGGGGGGGGGGGTAGTACACGACCTACACAGATCAACACCTACTCCTCCGCAGAACAACACAGAACAACACCAACACCTAACCCTCCACAGAACACCTACTCCTCCACACAAAATCGCCTGCTCCCCCACACAAAAAAGCCTGCTCCTCCACACAAAAATGCCTACTCCTCCACACAACAATGGGGCAGATTTATCAAGTGTCTGAAAGTCAGAATATTTCTAGTTGCCCATGGCAACCAATCACAGCTCAGCTTTCATTTTACCAGTCATCATGAATATTTTAAAGGGCAGCTGTGATTGGTTGCCATGGGCAACTAGAAAAATTTTGACTTTCAGACACTTGATAAAACTGCCCCAATGTCTGCTCCTCCACACAAAAATGCCTGCTATGTCTGCTCCTCCACACAACGCCTACTCCTCCACGCTACTGCAACTCCTCATGTGATGTCCCACCGAGGTGTCACCCTGTCTCGCGACAGAGTCATGTCCAAAATACAAGCAGCACTAGGGTCCGATATATCGCTAAGGGGTTGATTTCATGCATAATGAACCACACATAGCTTGAGAATGCTGTAGCTTCACTGATGCAGAAACATATCTTGTTTAATCCCTGAGTTGAGTGGTTTTGCTGAAAAGACTATTATAAAATTATGATAATGAAGCTCTGTCGCTCCTTTGCCTGGCTACGTGCGTTTGCTCTAACATTAGTTATGCACTGCACCATAGAATGATGTAATCACTGTGTTCTGCCTTGCAGGCAGAAGTAATCAATTGCAGGCAGAAGTAAGCAATAAGATACAGGCGGTTCGTGCATTTTAAGCTGTATTACCACAAGCATTATTTCAATAAAAGAAGAAGTTTTACTACTTACCTGGGTCAAGCGCTGGATTCATTTCCTGTTTTACAAGTGAGATTACCCAAGCACCTGGTCCGTGCGGAATCCGAGGACGCCGAGACTTCCAGGACAACGTGGGGTGAGCTACAACTAAGAAACTTGATGTTTTTGTTTTTTGCTCTGTAATCAATTGCTGCATCATCCTACAGCTGCTGTGTATGATTGACCCAACTCAATTTGATTAGTCATGTCTGGAAAGTGCAGACAGCTCATGTAATGTGTTTATGAACTTCAAGCAGCATGCAATCCAGCTTTCCCAAGGTTCTGAATGTTTCAGCAAAACCACTCAACTCAGGGATTAAACAAGATATGTTTCTGCATTAGTATAGCTAGAGCATTCTCAAGGTATGTTTGGTTCATAATGCGTGACATCAAATGGTAGATTTCCTTTAAAGCACTCTTTTGTGTCATTCATTAAGGGTCCTCTATTGGCCATCAATGTGGTGTGCGCAGTTCAGTAGGGAAAACTGTATTTGTGGTAACCCCAGTTTCACTAAGCTCATTTATGCTGGTTATAAAAAGACTGTTTGATATCAAATCTAAAGCACTCAAGTTAACACTTTTGCAAGGGATCTGACTTGGCAATAGAGTGCAAGTCCCGAGGGTAACAAAATGCAAGTATTCCTTTTATAGTATTAACCATAGCATTAAGTCTTTAATAGTTCTTGGTTACTTTCCATTGCTTACTCATAAAATAGATAAAGACAAAAATCATCTAAACTAACCTAGGCCTACATGCTTACAGTTTAACCCCTTAAGGACGCAGCCATTTTGCAGGTTAAGGCTCAGCCCGATTTTTTGGATTCTGACCTGCGTCGCTTTATATGGTTATAACTTTTGAACACTGTTACTTATCAAAACGATTCTGAGATTGTTTTTTCCCCACATGTTGTACTTCATTTTAGTGGTAAATTTTGGCTGATAAGTTTTGCGTTTATTTACAAAAAAAAAAGAAAATATGATAAATTTTTTGAAATATTTGCCATTTTCGAAATTCAAAATCATTGCGTTTCCAGGCAGATAGATTTACCACCTAAATAAGTTGCTGAATAACATTTCCCATTTGTCTACTTTACATTTTCATAATTTTTGATATGTCTGGATAATTTATTTTGATGTCACGCGGCTTACAAAAAGAATAGCGCTTTTCCGGATTTTCAGAATTGACTATTTTGGGGATAAATACAGTTTGGAATGAAATTTTACATATTTAGCATCAAAACCCCCGTATATAACCAACATTTTCAAATCTGCACCCCTCAAGCTATCAGAAACAGCTTTTACGAAGATTGTTAACCCCTTGAGATCTTCATAGTAATTGAATCAAAATGGAGGTGAAATTTAGAATGGTCAAATTGTTCCCTTATACGTTCATTTAGCACTAAAATTTACACATTTCCAAAATATAAAAAGAGAAAACCCACCATACAATTTGTTCTGCAATTTCTCCTGAGTGCAGAGACCCCCCACATGTGGCCGTTACTTGTTTTATGGGCGCACAGCGAGACGCAGAAGGGAAGGAGCGCCCTGCAGCTGCCAGGATTTTAGTTTCCTCATTGGCCCCTTTTGAAGGCTATAAAATTTTCGCTTTTGCGTTATTGGGGCCATGTGATGCCATTTTTTTTGCGCGATGAGATGCTTTTTCCATTGTTACCATTTTGGGGTTGGTATCACCTATTGTTGAAAATTTAGGAACTTTTTTTGAGGGCAGGAGTAGAAAAGCATCAATTCTGTACTGGATTTTTTACTCTTTTTTTTTTTTGGTGTTCACCGTATAGACTAATAATCATGTTATCTTTATTCTATGGGTTGATACGATTACGGGGATACCAGACTTGAATATATTTTCTTACGTTTTACTAAATTTGTCAAACAAAACCCTAATGTGGGGAAAAATCTATCATTTATGTATTGCCGTCTTCCAAGTGGCATAACATTGTTACTTTTTTGGCTACGGAGCTGGTTGATGGCTTGTTTTTTGCGGGACATGTTGTACTTTGCACCAGTATCATGTCGGAGTACACATGGTTTTTTGATCGCATTTTATAGCATTTTTTGTGGGATTGAATAGCTAAAAATCATAATTTTTGGAAGGTTTATAGCAGTTTTTTTTTACGGCGTTTATCGTGGGGGTTCAATAATGATTTACTTTTATTCTACGGGTTGTTACGGACGCGGTGATACTATATATGTGGGGTTTGTGTTATGATTTAGACTTTTTTTTTAGTTATATGTCTCTTTATATGTTTTGGGGGTTTTGGGCATTTTTAGTGATTTATTACTTTATTTTTTTATTGAATAACATTTTTTTTTTACTTTTTCACTTGTATACCATGGTACATGAACAAGAAATCCTCTGATTGCTTGTTCATGATAATATTCTGCAATACTCATGTATTGCAGAGTATTATCAGTGTCAGCCTATGCACTTGCATAGGCTGGCACTGTGCCAGTAAGATGACGTCACAGACGCCATCTTACTGGCAATTCTTGCAGGTAACTCTGGGGTCCAGATCGGACCCCAGAGTTACTATAGCAACGATCGGCGCACCCCGAAAACGGTTCGGGGGGGCCGATCGTGGGGGAAAGACCCCCCAGATACATGTTAGATGCCGCGGTCGCGCTGACCGCGGCATTTAACGGGTTAAGCACCCGCGATCGGAGACAACTCCGATCGCGGGTGTTACACTGGGGTGCCGGCTATCAGTCACAGCCGGCACCCCGTCTTTCCCGATGCCGGTTCGGCTCAGATCTTGAGCCAAACCGGCATCAGCTCAGCGTCCGATATATCGGACGCTGAGCGCTAAGTCACTGAGCTCAGCGTCCGATATATCGGACGCTGAGCGTTAAGAGGTTAAAGAAATGTTTGACTTTGTGGTTTTACACAGCTCCAAATGGACAAAATGTAAATAAGACTTCTGTTATTCTGATTGTGTCCCATATGGCTAACCAGCCATAAAGGACACTATGGGGGAATGTATTAATTTGTGATGCAAGTTCTGTTTTTTTGGTGCCTGACTTTAGTGTGATTTTTCAGTGTGATATTTTATTTGATATTTTATTGCGGCACATGACCATCATTAATTTGGTGCACCACAAGTAACATTCCAAATATAGGAAGAGGTGTAGATGTATATAGACCTGCTTTGGGTAGATCTTTATGTGCAACAAAAGATGCACCAGAAATAGGTCTATTATATAAATAAATGCAGTGAACCTGTGCCTATCTTAAAGGAAACCTACCACCACTACCTATTAAGGTACATCCGGTGGTAGGTGCATCTGATGTTTGTAAGGATAGCCCTTTTTAGGGCTCTTCCTTTTCTCCACTCTATTTTTTAGAATCTTTTATCGGGGTAGTATGCAAATTTTCTAAAGCGCCTACTGGGGCGTGGAGTAGCTGGAGCTGAGGGTACACGGCTACTCCAGTCGCCTGTTTGACCCTCCTACTCCGACATCTTCAGTACACAGCTACGAGGAGCTGCGCGCACTCGTCCACGAAGACAGAGTTCTGCGCAGAACACAGGCCTGCGGCTGCACGGTCTCGCAGCTGAGTGCTGAAGATGTCTGGGTAGGAGCATCAAAGAGGCTACTGGGGCGTGAAGTAGCCACAGCTGAGGCTACATGACGCTTCTACTCCACGCCCCATTAGCCTCTTTAGAATATTTGCATACTACCCCGAATAAAAGAAAGAGTGGAGTAAAGGATAAGCCCTAAAAAGGGCTATCCTTACAAACATTAGATGCACCTACCACCGGATCTACCATAATAGGTAGATCTGTGGTGGTAGGTTTCCTTTAAGAGCAACTGTGGGATCATGTGGCAAAAAACAGGCGCCAAGGCAATAATACATTCCCTCCTCTTTGCTGCCTGTCAGGGTTCGGGTTCAGTGGACCCCCTGGACCACCACGGGAGATGGTACTAGCCGACACCTGTGACTGGAGTCTAATTGGCACCTGGTCTTCACAAGAGCCCACAGAAAATTGGGATGGTCTTGCTGCGGCGGGGTGCCACAGGTGCGACTAGCCCGCGGTGGCAGCCAAGGCTGCAGTACAGAATCGTAGTCCAGGCTCGAGGTCAGGCACATGCACGTGGTCAGGGCAGCCGGCAGAGATGTAGAGGTCAAAGGTCAGGTCCAAGGTCACAACAGGAATACAAAGCAAGGAAGGCACGGGAACAGGTACTGAAACACACAGGAAGCTTTCTCTGGCCAGGTAGCTTAAAGATCCGCCGGGGAGTGATGTGAGCCGCCAGTTTAAATAGAAAACCTGGAAGTACCAGCGCCAATTAGCGATACACTGGCCCTTTAAATCTTTGAGAGCCGGACGGGAGCAGGAACATGGAGAGGGGAGTGCGCAACATAGAGACACGGGTCTAACTATTCCAACAGTAATAGAGGGTGCATAAATACCACGCTTCACATGGATATGAATCCTTAGGTGTAAAACTGTAATGTGCTGGCTTTATGAGGAACAAAGTTTGAGTTTGGACTTTGGAATCTGCACTGGAGTAAATATTTTTGTCTAATTGTTTAAAGGGAACGTACCACCCCGATTCTACCTATAAAGGTAGAAGGGGTGGTAGGTGGATGAATGGGACGTGAGGATAGCCCTTTTTGGGCTAATCCTCACGTCCCGGGTGTCTTTTACAAAACTTTATTGGAGGCATATGTAAATTTTTTTATGTGGCTACTGGGGGGTGGAGTAGCCGGACATGAGGCTACTAGTCGCTGCAACTCCACGCCCCAGTAGCCACATTACTCCGCCTATCATTTAATCTTCGGCGCGCAGCTCCTCTTAGCTGCGCGCCCTCGTCTTGGTCCCCTGCGTTCTGCGCATACCGAAGATTAAATGGTAGGCGGAGTAACGTGGCTACTGGGGCTTGGAGTAGCCGCGACTAGTAGCCTCATGTCCGGCTACTCCACGTCCCAGTAGCCGCATAAAAAAATTTACATATGCCTCCAATAAAGTTTTGTAAAAGACACTCGGGACGTGAGGATTAGCCCAAAAAAGGGCTATCCTCACGTCCCATTCATCCACCTACCACCCCTTCTACCTTTATAGGTAGAATCAGGGTGGTAGGTTCCCTTTAATACCATCATCCAATATGAGCACTATGCTCATTATACTTGAATTCTATAACTTTTGCTATGATTTATAATAGGTGTGGCCAGTTTTTATATTGTTTTTCAGTATCAGTGACTGTAATGTTTATATGTGGAACTAATAAAATTGCTAGTTTTTAAGAACAGTGGCCCACATTTACTAATAATAAGGCAAACTGCAAATGCAGCAGACAACATGTTCATGAAGAGCTGAGCTCGGCCCGTGAAGTGAGATCCCTTGCTGCAAGGGCTGTAGTGCATGAAATGTGTGCACCAGATATCTTTCTGTGCACATCATTATGTTGCAGCGTGCATAGTGCAACCACAATACAATACTAGTGCAGACACTTTATAAATACAATGCAACCAGAATTCTGGCACAGACTGCATATGAAATTTGGCCCAGTGTGGTTACTTTGGTATTTTATTCATTTGAGATTTATCTAGGTCTCAAAGTTTTATTTATTATTGCTGGTTTCTCTGGTGTATAGGTATTTATTGTAGAATCTGTTTTGTGCTGCCTTTAACGGCTGATTCTGACATTCAACACTTACCCTTTCACAGGAATCTGGACTTCACTGCAGTTAATCCCTTTCCTCTGATTTACTAGTTGTAAGCTAAACACAGCAATGATGAGAAGTAGAGTAAAATTTTACATGAAACACGGACCAGCCCAGAGTATAGAAACCATGAACAGTCCAGGATCTTAAAGCCGGAAAATAGAAACCAAGAATGGACCTCAAGCTGGAACCAGGAACAGACCAGGAGATTAAAGAAACAGAAATCATGGAAAGGACAGTCTTAGTGTGTGGGGTGGAAAACCCTCAAAATGCATACAAGGCATGAAAAAGTCGCAATTGCAAATGCAGATTTTTATGCTTTGTATGCTATAAAATTAGCATACAAAGCATATAAAATTCCCCCATTGTTTTTTTTATGGCTTAAAGAGGAAGAGTCATTTAAAAAACTTTTTTGATATGCTGTAAAGCATGCAATTTTAAGCCCTTCTGCAATTGGATTAGTTACTCGAATCTTGCTCCTTTCACTGCTATCCAGCAGCTTTCCCCCTGTTATCAGCCTCTGTCAGTGATGCCTCAGATAGCCGTGCTGATTATGGAGGGAGAATGTACAAGTGAGACACCCCCCTCTCTCCCTGCTCTGTTCTCAGCTGATTTACTCATAGCTGCTCCCAGCACTCATGTGCTGCCAGGAGCCCTAAATACCAAACACCTACACTCTTATCTCTCTCGTACACCCACAGCTTTCCCTACAAGACTATATAAACAAAATAACCCTCTAGAAGCTGAAGCTCCTGCACAGTCTTCACTCCCCCATCATCTCATTCTTGCAGCAGGAAACGGCAGACAGGTGAGAGGGAGGAGTGATAATGTGCTCTGTGCCTCTCCACGTAAACTTACCCATGTGCTGTGCTGCAGTTTTACATAGATACATACATATATAGATACAAACATAGTATCAGGAAAAGCAGCAGCACTCTAATGTAGAATCAAAGCAGAGTGATCTTTATTTCAAAAAGTGCAAAAGAAGAAACAAGAAATCATCTACCAATACAGGAAGACAGGAGTCTTTACCCAAATCACAAGATGATTCTTTTTTAGGACTATCCCCAAGCACCGAAAGAGAACCAGACGGGGGGGGGGGGGGGTAAATGCCATTTCAGATATCGAAAAAGACAGACCCACGAAAGGTCAGATCCTTCCACAGAGAGCCACATCCAACAAGAAGAAATGACACAGTTGGTTGTGGTAAATATATCTTCTAAGACTTTAACCGATCATGAAATCAGTGTATTACAGAAAGGGTTATTCTTCAGCCCCTGGACTCACACCAATCGGTTCAAGTTAAATGTCGATATCTGTAGACTTGTACGCAATTTAAAACTTAAGCATTGGTTTCATAACAGGGCCCCAGTTGGTCCTTCTGCTGTTATTAGTTTAGACCCCAAACAATTTTATTTGTACAACAAAAGTAACTTTACTCCACCTGCAGACGTACCTGCTATTGAGGCATTTGCTATGGCTGTTAGACATGACATCCAACATTTGCGGGAACAACATAACAATGTTCTATCGCATCACAACATGACTACTGCAGAAGTGATGGCACTTGACCGACTTGCCCGTGACGACATCCTCATCAAGCCCGCGGATAAGGGTGGTGCTGTCGTCGTCATGGACAAGTCGTATTATGTGTCCGAGATCCATCGCCAATTAAGTGACGAATCCACTTACAAACATGTTGCACAACACCCCAAATTTGAGTTGGGGCGCAGAATTAAATTCATTCTTGACATGGCATTACAATCTGGGACTATTAGTGAGGATATGTATAAATATTTATTTGTCAACAATCCTGTTACTCTAGTAATATACATCCTACCCAAAATTCATAAAAATCTCCAACAGCCCCCTGGACGACCAATTGTCTCTGGTAATGATTCCATATTTTCATATTGCCATTTTTCTTGACCGTGTACTCCGACAATATGCCACACAAAGTCAATCATATGTACAAGACACCTCTGATTTTCTCATTAAACTTCATAATACTAAGATTAACCCCTTCCTGCACCTTGACGTGATACTACGTCATAGGATGCGGGTCGTTCCCGCACCTTGACGTAGTATCACGTCATAGCGATCACCCCGGCTCAGAAGCTGTGGCGGTACGCGGTAGCCGGGATCCCACAGTAACAGCCAGGATCGCGACTATCGCGATCCCGGCTTTTTAACCCTATAGACGCCGCGGTCATTGTGACCGCAGTGTCTATGGCGAATCGCCACGACAATGGGCATCCTCCGTGCAAGGCAACCCTGAAGCCCGATAAGGACCCCAGGGTTGCCTTCACTAGAAGCCTGTTAGGATCGTGCTTACAGCAGAATGCATAGGCTGACTATTTAATATGCTGCAATACATTAGTATTGCAGTATATTACAATGAACAAGTGATCAAATGATCACTTGTTCATGTCCCACCCTGGGACAAAATAAAACAGTAAAAAAAAGTTTAAAAAAAAAAAGTGCAATTAAAAAAAATTATTAAAAAAGAATAAAAGTCCCATCCCATGCAGTTACCCAATAAAACATAAAAAAGGGAATCACCAAAAAAACACAACATATTGGGCATCACAACGTCCGTTACAACCCGTACAATAAAATAAAATCGTCACTGAACCCGTGCGGTGAACGGCGTAAAAAAAAAAAACACAAAAAAACTTGCAAAAATTATGAAATTTCCACATCTGACCTCATAAAAAGCGCATAAAAAGTAATCAAAAAGTAAGATTTACCCCGACATGATACCAAGAATAAGTACAGCTTGTCCCGCAAAAATTAAGCTATAAACCAGCTCTGTAAACAAAAAAATATAAATGTTCTGCCCATTGTTACATGGCGATACAAAAACAAGCAAATTTCTCACAAAATGAGTTCTCTGTTCTGCAAAACAAGTTAACCATAAAAAAGCCATATAAATGGGGTATCACCGTAATCGTGATGACCCATAGAATAAAGATAACACATAAATTTTTATGGTACGGTGAACAACCGGCGAAAAGAATGCTAAAATCCATAAACAAGAATTAATAATTTTGTAACCACCACCAAGAAAGAGTTAATAAAATCTGATTATTAGCTATTGAGCCCCCCTGTAAATGATGTACCTGAAAAGTGGATCTCATCCACAAAAAAATAATCTCCCTTATGTCCAAATGACAAAAAAATAAACATTTTATAGCCTGTAAAATGTGACATTACAGATCTGCTCCGAATGGCACTCCTTCCGTTCTATGCCCGGCTGTGTGCCCATACAGCAGTCACCACCACATATGGGGCATCCTCATACTCAGGAGAAATTGGGTATCAAACTTTGTGGAGTTTTTTGTCATTTAATACTTTGTAACGGTTTAATTTTTGGCCAAAATTAATATATTGTCTAAAAAAATTACATCTTTTAAATTACACCTCCATATTGTTTTAACCCATGTGAAGCATCTAAAGGGTTAACACACTTCTTAAAGTTGATTTTTTACACATTGAGGGGTGTAGTTTCTAAAATGGCATTATATATGGGGTTTTACTGCTGTTTAGGCCTCTCAAAGTCAGTTAAAGCTGAGCATGTACCTCTAAATAAGGGTTTTGGCGATTTTCATAAAAATGAGAAAAATTGCACCCGAAATTCTGAACCTCCTAACAACCTAGAAAAGAGAGAGGATGCATAAAACCCTATGCCGATATAAAGCAGACATTCGGGAAATGTTAGTTATAAAGTTACTTGGGTGCTATGACTATCTGCCTGAAAAGCAGAAAATTTTGAACTTTGAAAATGAATAATTTTAAGAAATTTTTGCCAAATTTCAATTTTTTTCATAACTAAACACAATAGATATCATCAAAATGTTTCTATTACTTTGAAGTACAATGTGTGACAGTAAAACAATCTCAAAATCCCCTGTTTAAGTTAAAGCGCCACAAAGTTATAACCTCCTATAATGACACAGGGCAAATTTAAAAAATCAGGCCTGGTCCTAAAGGTCTAAAATGGCATAGACACGAAGTGGTTAATGACATGTCTACCCTTAGCCTCTTTTGATGTCACATCACTTTACACTTCCATTAGACATCAATTCGGCATGCAGGTTGTTGAGAAATCCTTGCAACAATCTGAACAGGAGATCATCCTCATCATGAAGCTATTGGAATTAGTGTTGTACAATAATTATTTTCTCTTTGGCAAAGATTTTTTTGTACAATTGAAAGGGGTCACCATGGGAGCTAATATGGCTCCCAGCTACGCCAATATGGTCATGACAGCTCTGGAGGAGGACTCGATCTATGTATCTCACCACTTTCGGCATGTTCTGAAGTGGTGGAGATACATAGATGATGTGTTCCTCCTCTGGACCGCCTCTGTTCAGGAACTATGTGATTTCCATGCATTCCTCAACACTATTGATCCTGATATTAAATTCACGCTTGTCCACTCCACAGAGATGGCACAGTTCCTGGATGTGCAGGTCATACGTACGGATCAGGGCCTCAGCACTGATCTGTACACTAAGCCGACAGACAGGAACACCATTCTGTGATATGAGAGCAGCCATCCTCGGGCTATGATTAATTCTCTTCCCTTGAGTCAATTTCTAAGGGTTAAGAGAATATCTTCTGATAACTAAAAATACCACAAGAATATTGACAAAATGGTTTCCAAATATCGTTGTAGAGGATACCCTGAAAAATTGATAAAAATTTGAGTATTGCCCACATGAAAAATCGAATTGAGCTCCTGTCCCCTAATAAAATTAAGAAATCCACCACTAGAATTCCTTTTGTCACTACATTTAATGACAACAGTGACAAAATTTCTAAGATAATACGCAAACACTGGCGGATTTTGGCCAATGAGTCTTCTTGTGTCCCTGAATTTAGTCATCCTCCTTTACTTTCGTTCAGACGCTCCAAAAACATCAGGGACTGTCTGGTCAAATGTGATGTGGGTCCCCTTGGTAAATCTATCCAAAGAACTATCAGTGGTCCTGCTAAAACAGGTTGTTTCCCATGTCGCTCATGTATAAATTTCTCCCATGCCATTAAAGGCGGCACATTTGTTCACAATAACATCACATACTGTATTAAACATTATCTTGACTGCACCAGCGACTTTGTAATTTACAAATTATCCTGTCCTTGTGATTTACTCTATGTTGGCAAAACTACGCTTGATTTCAAGACCATGTTCACGCAACATAGATATACCATACGCAAACGTAGACTAGATCTGCCTGTTAGCAGACACTTTACAGAAAAGGGACATAAGGAATCCCAGCTTAAATTTCAGCTTATTGACTACATTCCTGTACCACGAAGAGGAGGGAATAGAGAACTTACGCTGAGAAAGAGAGAGCTAGAATGGATTCATCGCCTTCGAACACTACAGCCCCACGGGCTCAATATCGAGTTCAACTTGAATGAATTAATATGATGTGCCAAAATTGCTGCTCTAAATGTTTTCTCTGTTTTGCCGTTTCTCTGATCTTTCAAAGTAATAAGCATATTTTTGTTTTCAGGGAGATCCCCTTTCCAGCTTAAATTCTAATATTTATTTTCTCCATTCTTTCAGATTCCTCTGTGGTGGGACTGCTTACCCCATTCGTCATCCAACATTCTTGTCTGCTACAATTGAAGATACCCATCCATGGTCCGATGGCCTTCCATATATTCTTCTTCTTTTTACTGTCCTAAATGCTGAATGTCTGGGACGATTAGCAGATGCACAAGGGACTGCTAATTTGCGGCCCCTCAGTGCCCCGCTAGTCCCTTTTGTTCACACTCACCCAATGGTGTGACACTGACTTCAAGCCTGGACATATACTCAGTTATTTTACCTTTGTTGCCATCCGTCCGTATTCCGTTGATATCCCGGCTCCCAACTCTAATATGGCCGCCGCAACTCAGGATGGCTCAGCGCACATGCGCTTGGATGCCTCTCTTGACGGCAATCGGCCTCACTTATGCGGTACACGCTTCACTTCTGGTTTATCCGGGTTGCTTAGTGTGCGACACCACTCCTTCCTGGAAGTCTACGTCAGCGTGGTATGTTATTTTGTAGCAGATCTAATGGGTTAAACTTTTTTTATGAATGACTGCCAATTGACGATGGGGCGGTCCTTCACCTGGAGGCTCTACTATTGTTTTAATTCACAATTGCACTATTTATATTACACTTATTTTTGTAATTCCGGTTTAATATATCTTTGGAAAATGTATCACAGCAATCTTTTCATGTTATGTTGCGTATTTACTTGAATTGCACTAATTTGCCTTGACCAATCAGAATGTGATTTGGTCTATTTATATCACATGCTGGTCACTATGTTTTATGCTTGAAAAAGGTGAAAATGCTCACCGAAACGTTGCACTTTTTGAAATAAAGATCACCCTGCTTTGATTCTACATTGGAGTGCTGCTGCTTTTCCTGATACTACATTTGGATCCTTTGCCACGGAGTACACAGATCCTGCACCCAAAAGAAACACAGGTTGTGCTGCCTTGGTTTTCCTTGTCTATAGATACAAACATAGATAGAGAGATAGATAGATAGATAGATGATTGAGAAAATAGAAGGTGTGATAGAAGGAGGGGAGGGACGTTTTGTTATTTCACTGTTCTCTAGTTACACAGAATATTAAAAATTATGTGATTTAGAAGAATAAAATACAAATTCTATGGAAAAGATTAATTGTGGATTTATGTAACTGAAAAGGGGTGTGGTTAGGGGGGTGGCCTAAGGAGGAAAAAATGTCGTCCCTCTTTCTCGTCCTGAGAAGTTGGGAGGTAAAATTAATGGTAATGTGTGGGTTTTGTGGGTGTCCCATTTTCACAAATACAGCTTGTAACAGGTTCCCGTAGAGTCATATTAACTAAATTACACCTTCTTTTAGCTAAAAATTGTTTCTTTAATGTTACACTACTTGGCATCAGAGGGTAGTGCCATGCTCTGCCGGACCCTTCTATCTACTCCTTTTCATGTAACAAGCATAGCAGGATGTAAATAAAACTTTACCTTTAATGATTACGGATAAAATTCAGTCAAGATGTCAGTATTGACTACCTAGTCAAGAAGGGAGCACCAGATTAGCAAATGCTTCACTTCCCTAGTGACTATATCACAAACAGCTATCCACCAAGTTCAGCGTAACTCAAACAGTGAATAAGTGCAGAAATCTTACAAGTACCATTCGTAGGAGCAACAATCCACTATGTGCTTTGTTTTTCTAAATAGTGAATTGATGCAATAGTAACATAGAATGGTAACGCTTATCAAACAGATACAGCACTCAGGACAAATAATGATAAACAGGATGATAATTAATGATGAACAGTGTCCTAACCCCATGAATAAGCTACCACCTTGAAAAGGGCTGTCCCAAATCTGTCCCTAGTAGTATCCCTATACCCTATCCCTATAATCCCTATTGCTACAAGGTAGATATCGTAATGATTCCCTACGTGTTTCAAGCTTAATCGGACACAATAGTCAGGGGAAACTCTTAAGTACTAATGCCTCCTAAATACGGCTACTAATAGTTGAAGCCTTAGAACATGGCTTCAAAGGGCTAACTTAGGGTGATGTCACACATGGCGTTTTTAGGCCGTTTTTAGTTAGTTCTTTTTCAGATCGTAAAAACGCATGCGTTTTTGTCAGTTTTTAATTGCGCAAATTCGGAAACCGGACAAAAATGCATGCGTCTTCAAAATGCATGCATTTTTTTACTATCTGAAAACCCTTAGTCTTGTTAGTGAGCAGTAACTTACTCCTCTTCATGCCTTATGCATCCTCACTATTCAGCACTTCATGTCATGTGTTCAGGGTGGTGTTATCTGAGGTCTTTCCCCCCCTAAAATTGCCATTTGTACATGTTGTATCTGATCACATTAAATCACAGCATACCTCCATGGACTTCTAGTTCTCACAGGCATGCTGTGCTTTCTTGTGATCAGATACATTCATGGGGTAGTTGGCAAATTTTATGGGGAAAAGGACCTTAGATGACATTAACCTGATCACATGGCATGAATGTAACACATGGCACGGTGTAAAAAATTTGACTCAATATTTCCTATAAGTAAACAGAGTTTTATATGTCTGAAGTTAAATAATGACAGATGGTCCTTATGTACTACTTCCATGCAGCAGCATGTCCTAGCAGACCTGTCAGGAACAAGGAGGCTGGTCAGTGCCCAAGATTTGAAGCTGTCCGTCAAAATAAGGGGGTGTGGGTCACTGGAAGCCCAGGAAAAAAAAGTCATATCCAGGATAAAAGAGCCAAATATGCTAATTTGCATAGCAGAAAAACGGCTGTAATTAAGGCACAGTGCCTCGTTGAAGCTAATTAGGTGATATGGCAGGCATTGTTGGTTTGGGGGTAAAATTCTTGTGACATGTCTTTAATGGTTTGAGTGAAAACTGCTAAATTTAATGATCATTGATCAAATAAAGACTTGATTGTCCGATGTCACATAACCTTTAAACTATATAAATGGTATGTGATGCAGCTTAATTGTTACATAGTATCTGTAAAATTACTGAAAAAATAGTTTTAGCACAGCTGGAGAGAGCCTTTGACAACAATTCCAATGATACCTATTCGTCCTAGCCTTAGCTAAAGCCTGGTATATCTATCATCCCTTCTTATAAAATCATATTCAGCTATTCCTCAAGTGGGCAGGCACTTCCTGGTTGTGACATCAGTTAAGGGCACTGAGGCCAGGAATCAGGAAAGCACATTTGTAACTGGATGATCAGAATCATGTAACATCACTCCAGGTCCTATAATAGTGAGGTCTGCTATTCTCTTGCATATAGCAGGCTCCAGATGGGGAGCACACTCCTCTCCTATTGCCCCTCCCAACAAAATGTATTAGAATTGTTTTTTATTGTACAAACGCTATGTGTGAACTTATCTACAGTGATATAAACCTTTAGTGAAATCCAAAAACAAAGTAAAAATTTTGTTTACATAACACAAGAAATTTCCTTTGTTTTTCCAACATAAATCCCATATTGATTCAGCTTTCCTTGTTGTTTGCTCAGAAATTAATCAGCTATCATTAACAAAAGGTCAGTGTATGCAGAATACATGCTTGGTTTAAAGTGGAACCATTTCTTTTATTTGGATGCAGAGTTTATTTGCTTAAGAGGTGCTGGAGGATTATCTGGCGCAGGAACAGAATTCAGATCATTTGGCCTCCTTCTAATATTGTCCAAATTCTACCACTGAAAGCAAAAATAGCTACAACCAATTTCTCTTATTGTTCATAACTTGTCAATTATCATTTAACAATTTGTGATCACTTTGGCTTAATGGTTCTGTGGTCTCCATTGTTATAACACACTTGGCTCCACAGATGACACACCCCATTGTAAAGTCAAAGTGATTCTTTACTAAATACATCTGTGGACCTTTCAAAATTGGAGGTATGCTTCCGCCCGATTTCACTGCTGAACTTGAACCTTAAGGCCTACGCAAAGATAATTGCTATGCAACTGATGCCGTTACTGCCCCAAATGATTAGCTCAGACCAATTAGGTTTTGTGAGAGGCAGACAAGCATCAGATAATACAAGAAGAGTGGTAGACCCATCACACTATTTGGAATTGCATAGTATTCCTACGGTGTTGGTGGCAATAGATGTCGAGAAGGCTTTAACCAGGGTGTTTGTCAACGGGGTGTTATCGGATTTGTTCAGTATTACCAAAGGAACTCGCCAAGGGTGTCCCCGCTCACCGCTTATCCTTATTTTATCCTTGGAACCTCTAGAAGTGGTGCTGAGAGGGGTCTCCCAGGTAAAGGGTATTGAAATAGGAGAACAGCATACTATATCATTATATGTTGCCGTTATTTTGTTACTGGCGAATCCAGTGGACTCCTTGGCGGGGGCGATGGAGATAATAAGAAACATTTCCTATTATAAGATAAATACCTCTAAAACCCTGGTGCTGCCATTCTCATTGTCTAAATCAACACTGAACCTATTGAAAACCCAATACCCATTTGATTGTCAGCTATAAAAAATAGTATATCTGGGAGTAATGGTAACAAAACTGATCAAAAAGTTATATACATAGAATTACCTGACTTTGTTAGCCAAGTTAAGAGAGGAGAGGGAATCTCTACTAAAACAGAGGTCTCATGGGTAGGTGAGACCATGAGAATGATGCTTCTATCTCGCTTATTATATCTTTTCCACACCCTACCTATCCCACTGCCGAAAAGATTATCTATAGAGCCCCAAGCAATAGTAACCGAGGAGAGCAAACCCTGCATAGCACGAACTACATTATATAAACATAAATTGGCTGTGGGTCTTGGAGTAACAACATTAGGACAGTTAACTGGAAACCTAAATGTGAATGCTTGGGAAGAGAGGGGAATTAATAATTGGGTGGATATTATGGCAGAGGGGCTGGCACACTATATACACTACAGGGGCTGGCAGGCTATATACACTACAGGGGCTGGCAGGCTATATACTACAGGGGCTGGCAGGCTATATACTACAGGGGCTGGCAGGCTATATACTACAGGGGCTGGCAGTCTACATACTACAGGGGCTGGCAGGCTATATACTACTCCTCCCATAAGGCACACTGTCCCCCCTACCCCATAACGTGATCTAATGACATCATTATATGTGCCGGCTTTAGAGCAGTCGTGTACAGTGCGGAGCACCGCTTCGGGGGACGAGGAAAGGTGAGTTTTGGATTCTGCCTCTATCATAGAGCCTGTACACTACACAAGCCAGAAGGTGATCTTTTGAACCAGAGTCTTAAAGCGACACTGGTACAATTGAACCGGGGCCAAATTTTTTTCTGTCGCCCCAGTGGCCCCCTCCAGCACCCATGGGCCCCGTCACTTCCCCGGGTAAGGCGAGTGCTGGCGCCGGGCCTAAACTAGCCCTCATATAGCTTTGTAAATGGAAATATCTAAAAAATATGACTTGTGGACTGGCGGGGAAAAACAGATATACAAAAAAACTAAAATCCCTGGTCCTGAAGGTGTTAATAATTCCGCCAATTTTTAAAAGCGACTCACAAAGTGCTAGTCTTGATACATTGCGCTCCAGTGCGACTCTTAGGGCAGATTTTGAGACATTTGGCTTGCTGGTAAGAAGAGGCCTCAGTCTTGGCTTTCTCCATGGTATTCCAGTGGTAAAATAATTTACTCCGATTTTTACTATTGCCAAGTTTTTTAAGCAAAGAAAAAAATTTTAAGGTAAAATCTCAGGTCAGTCTTCTCCACCAGTGTTGAAGTTTGATTTGTTTATGCTCCACGGCTGTAAGGCTGTATTCACACACAACGTTTTTTTAACATTTTGTTTTGTGGAGGGTAGGAATAGTAGTAACTGAAATACCTAACCGCATGAAACAACAGTCCGGTTGTGTAAGTGTGACAGCCCCAGGTCACGTTCCCTGAGCTCGGCGTGTAGCCGGCCCCACTGCTGCCTCCACGATAAGCCACGACACCTCTAGCAGCAGCGCATCCTCCAGAGGTGACGTGGTGCGCGCCCCCGGCAGGCGGAGAGGCCTACAGCAGGACATGGCGGCGCGCTCCCGGCAGGGGCAAGCGGGTACGCGCAGCGGCTCCAGCTGTGGCTGTCTGACGTGGCAGAGCTCGCTCCCCTGCTGCCTGTGCTGCCGGCTCCGCTACAAGTTCCCTACAACTAGAACCGGGCTGCAAGCTGGGACGTCACTGCTAGGACAGGTAACTACTCACCCGACACACACTCCACACAGCCCGGCTTTACCTGGAAATGTGCGGGGGATGAGGGCAGACGTGTCAGTAAGGGATGGAGGCGACAATAGGGGCACAGGTATGGCTTACTATAGTGTCCTCATAGCAGCCGGTGTCACCTGTCATGGACTGTCCTGTCTGTGGCCACTTGTCACTGGATGTGGACAACCAGCATATGGAGCCGGATACCTGCACTCATGTTATCACAACTTTCTAACTACACAGATCAACAAGTAAAGTACATAACAACCTGCTTATCTCTATATCTATCTATATCTATCTATAGATCCATCTGTCTATATCCATCTATCCATCTTCCATTTATCTATCTATCTATTTATCTATCTAACTATCTATAGATTAATCTATCTATTTATATATCTAGCTCATATCTATCTATCTATCTATCTATCTATCTATCTATCTATCCATCTATCCATCCCTCTTTCTCTCTCTTTATCTCTATATCTATCAATCTTTATAAATCTCATTACATACTTTATTATTTGGTGAATTTGGTGAGATATCTTGTGGCTTTTGCCTATGTTGCATATCTCTATCTGTTCCCGTGTCTTTACACGTGTATATTGTGTGGCAACATCCAGCAGTGCTGTTGGGTGACTAGTGTTTTCCATTTTCATTCCCTTTAAGGTTCTGTCTACATCAGGTTTATGAGTTGCAGATTTTCCACCACAGAACTGAATGTGCTAATTTTGCAGTTTGCTACCACATGATACAGCAGAGAATCCATGAGTATATGGTACATACCATCTAGACCTAAAAAGTTTATTATACAGCCAGTCCCCAGGTTACCTACAACATAGGTTCTTCAGGTTTGTTCTTAAGTTGAATTTGTATGTAAGCTGGAACTGTATACTTTATCATTGTAAACCCAGCCAAATTTTTTTTTACTCTCCGTGACAATTGGGTTTTAAAAATGTTGGATTCTCATAAGGACCAGAATTAACAATAAACATTAATTGCAAACACCTTTGATGGCTGTTATAGATGTTTATTGTAGACCAAGGCTAAAGTACAGTAAATTACCAACATCCAGAGGTCCGTTTGTAACTAGGGGTCGTCTGTAAGTTGGGTGTTCTTAAGTAGGGGACCGTCTGTAGTTGGAATAACATCTTGTGACCTATCAGTTCTGTAGGGTGTAACAGTACCCCCATTACCCTGAGGGTCTACAATAACAGGTCAGAATGTTGGCTAAATATTACACAAAACTATCGTGCACATTGAATTTACAAATGCAGCGCCAGCATACGGGGGTGGGACTCAGACTGATTGCACTTGCGTTTCTATGGAAACGCAAGCAAACGGTAACCAGAACCCAGTGTCTCGCATAGTTTTAATGTAAGACACCAGGTTCTGGTTACCAGTCATACGCGTTTCCATAAACGAACGCTAGCGGTACCTGTGAACGCACCCTTAATGACCTGGCCTGAAAGGCCTTCATTTCCAAACACTTCAGCATATTTGTGGACATAGCGGTGGCCTTAACTATTTTATTTGATGGGCTATAAAACATTTTTTTTGGTCTTTTTTCTGTGCACCAAAGGTCTATTTAATTATTTCCCTTATTACACCTACTGCTAACATCCACAATCAGTTCTGGCACCAATCACGAGTGTTATCCAGCCCCATGTACAGGCTTATGTACAGTGGGTGTGGAAAGTGTTCAGACCACTTTAAATTTTCCACTCTTTCTTTCATTGCTGCCAATTGATAAGATCAAAAATGTACACTCTGCACCTCATATTGACAAAAAAACTGAAATGTCAATATTTTTGCTAATTTATTAAACAAGAAATCTGAAATATCACATGGTCATAAGTATTCAGCCCTTTGCTCAGTATTGAGTAGAAGAACCTTTTGAGTTATCCTAGCCATGAGCCAAGTTTTTTCACACCTGGATTTAGGGATCCTCTGCAATTCCTCCTAGCAGATCCCCTCCAGTTTCCTCAGGTTGGATTGTGAACATTGGTGGACGCCATTTTCAAGTCTATCCAGAGATGCTCAATCGATGCAGTGATTGTTGACTTTGTGGAACTTTCTCCCATCTCACTACTGCATCTCTGGAGCTCAGCCACAATGATCTTGGGGTTCTTCTTTATCTCTCTCATCATGGCTCTTCTTCCACAATTGTATAGTTTGGCTGGATGACTGGTGTGTGCTTTTCCTGGACTCCAATAAATGTGTAGAACCATCTGACAAAGGATCAGAAGAAAATGAGCAGCATGTGAGTTTAATATGCGTGTCATAGCAAAGGGCCTGAATGCTTATGACCATGTGATATTTCAGGTTTTATTGTTTAGTAAATTAGCAAAAATATCTACATTTCTGTTCCTGTTTGTAAAGATGGGGAGCAGAATGTACATTAATGAGCAAAAAAAATAACTTTTTTGATCTTACCAATTAAACAAAGAGGGAAAAATGAAAAGGTCTGAATACTTACCATACTCTCTGTAATCACCAGTTTTCCCATGACATCATCAGAGGACAGTGATATTTTGCTATGGCAGCTCTGAGCCTCCTGGGGGCTCCCATGGCTGTCAAAGAGTGACCTAATAGACCTTGCTGGAGGCAGGGTCAAAGCCTTATTCACATGAGCATGCGCACATTGCAGGCAGCAAACAAGGGAATATGATCCCTTTTTTTACAGCCCATCTGATATCAGTGGAGGTGCGCCCCTCACACCATCCATAAAAAGGACTGCCCAGACATAAAGACAGACAGGAATAGGACCTAAAACTTTGTGGTGCGGGCAGTCAGCTGTGGCACATAGGAAGAAATCTAGAAAGGGTCCTGTGTAAGCCATAAAAAAGTGGCTAGTACATGACCCCATTACATGTTTGTGTGCAAGAGACCTAGATCAGAGGCTGCATTCTCGTAATATACTGCAGTACATTAGTATTTCAATATATCGTAGGATTGAACAAGTATCCCGCAGGGGCCTATAACAATGTAAAATAAATATGTTTTTCAAGAATTTAAATAAATATAGAAGTTCAAATTGAACCATCATGAACTTGTTATGTAGTACAAAGATAAATTAATGTATAAAAATAATAATTATACAAATATAAAAGATGTGTCCAAATCTACACTATTAGACCATTTTACCACCCATGCAAATTTTAAAACAGTTGATGAAAGTCCCCAAAATGGTTTCAGTGAAAATGCTGCTTGTCTTATGGGACCTGCTGAAATAACCTACTCCTGCAATGTCTGCAGGTGCAGGAGAAAACTGCAGCAACACCAGAAGACATTGCTGGAGGGATAGGACCTGCACTGATCAGGTTGAAGTAACTAGGTATAAGTCTCACACCATGCCCTTGCGTTTCAGATGAGTGTGTTGTTAAAGGTGCTATGGTAAAGGTGACACTGTTGGAAATGGGTAGCATTGGTGCAATGGATTTCTGTGAAGGGTTACTGCTATGTATTGTTTTTTATCTGCCAAAATATGTTGACTTCAAAGAAACATGCCTAACCTGCACATGCTTCTATATTGGGTTTCACATGAGTCAGCAGTGGTTTCCTGACACCCCAGGAACACCCCGATCTGGGTTATTAGTAGAGTATTGAGGTGAGCTTCCTATGTTTGTAGCGTGATTCGTATCTATGCTGCTTTCTATAGCCACAGGGTATAGCTGAGGAGGCGTTCAGCACCCTCCATGGAGAAAAGCATACAGTGTGCATAGGATATCCGGACAGCAGTCTCACAAGTCCAAGTAAAGTCCCACAAAAATGTTATATCTGGAACAGACTGGGCACATCACATACACTTTTTCCATAAGATATGTCCACATTTTCATTGTCGAAGCCTCTGAAAGAAAGGAAAGCCCTCACAGTCCCTCTTGTAGATTATAGAGGCACATTTATCATACATCGGCGCTAAGTGCGCCAACGTATGATGGTGGCCGGTGGCAGCGCTATGGTGCACCAACAGGGCACTTCCACGGCAGGTCTGACCTGGCGTAGGATTGCGCCATAGCCTGCGCCTGAATGAAGCCACTACTTTGTTATTTTAGCTGTGTGCTTAGGGACATTGGGACAAATTTATCAAGCTGTCTAAAAGTAAGAATGTTCTTAGTTGCCCATGGCAACCAATTAAAGCTCAGCTTTCGTTTTACCATTGCTCATGAATATTTTAAAACTGTCATTGAACATTCTTACTTTTAGGAAGATTGATAAATCTACCCCATTGTCTTGTTAAAGGGGAGGCTTCGGCCTAGTCTGAAATACACCCCCATAGCACGATGCTGCTACCATCATGTTTCACTGTTGGGATTGTATTTGGGAGGTGATGGTTTTCCACAAAGACAAGTTAGGCCCTATCTCTGGGATAGGGCCTAACTTGCTGATCAGTGGGGGTCTCAGTGTTGAGACCCCCACAGATCGCCCAAACGACCCCTCGTCGCTTCATGGAGCTTATGGAGATCGCCAAGCGCGGCTCTCAGCAATTTCCATCAGCTCCATGCAGATTAATGGAGCAGAACAGTAATGCGCGGCCCTCTGCTCCATTAGTCGGAGGAGCGATGGACCCCTCGTTTTCACGATCTGCGGGGGTCTCAGGCGTATCCTGTGGATAGGGCCTAACTTGTCTTTGTGGGAAAACCCCTTTAACACCAAAAGTTCAACCTTCATCTAATCAGACAAGAGAATCTCATTTCTCATAGTCTGGAAGTCCTTCAAGTGTTTTTTTGCAAACTGTATGCAACTTTCATATGTCTTGCACTGAGGAGGGGCTTCCGTCATCCGACTCTGCCATAAAGACCCGACTGGTGGATGTGTGACTTTGTGGAACTTTCTCCCATCTCCATACTGCATCTCTGGAGCTCAGCCACAGTGATCTTGGGGTTCTTCTATACCTCTCTCACTAAGGCTCTGTATAGTTTGGACAGGTGGAGGAGGAGTTGTGGTCTTCGTAAACTTCTTCCATTTAAGGATTATAGAGACCACTGTGCTCTCAGGAGCCAGCATGTAGGGCACTTCAATGGCAGGTCTGACCTTGCGTAGTATTGCGCCATAGCCTGCATCTGAATGGGCGGAGGCTACAGGCAGTAAGCAGACTGGGGGCAGGAACGCCCTGTGCCAGCCCACTACCCCACCGGCATGCCCCCTCACACTCCCCAGGCCCACTTGGCGTGGAGGTGTCTTAATGGGGGAAATAGGTGCAATTCCTATTGCAATTCCTAGTAATTTTTTAAAAAACAGTAAAAATAATAGAAATGATGTAATAGATTGGGAGAATGAAAATGTTCACTCTTTGTAGTAAAATATTTTCTGTGTTATTTGGTATCCAGACATTTGCTTATATATCGGAGCAGGAATACTGAGTGCTGTGCTTCACCATCTTTGCCAGGCCCACAGAAGGTAATAGAGGAGCCCCAGGGATCGTGCTCAATTGCATCTTTATTTACAATCCTCTAGTGTTAAGTGCTGGCTTCAGTGGTAGCTTCCTAAGAAGTCATAGACCTTTAAGAACACTAAAAATCATCAAATCTGGGGAAAAAATATTAATAAAAAAATATAAATTAGGCTTGGACCCTCCTGTGAGTGTCATCCAAGCTGCTCAGCGCTCTGTTGGCTAATAATTATTCATGCCTCTGCTGACGCTTATTCCCTCTTCCTCCTCCCTGACGTCACTGGCAGGAGAATAGAATATAGGAGGAGGAAATAAGCGCCAGTGAGAGGCGTGAATAATTATAAGCTGATAGAACACCGAGTAGCTTGGATGACGCTCACAAGACTAGGAATAAAATAATCTTACTTTTGGATCTAGTGGGCTTCCTACTGCTAGATTCTGCACTCCAACCCATCCACCCGCTTCATTGTTTAAGACATCTCATTTTGGGACAGTAAACGATAGAAGGCAACTCACAGTATCAAAGTAAGGCTACATTCACACGAACGTAGGGCGTGCATAGGGACACGCGCTAGAGTAGAGGAGGGGGGGAGCACTGCACACCCCTCCTCTCTCCATAGGATGCACGGCCAAGCACATGGGAAAAGATATCCCAAGTACTATCTTTCCCCCGTGTACAGAGTGGTACGGAGCGGTATGGACCGACACTACTGGCATGTGAATGAAACCTAAAGTTGTACAAATAAGATCAGTCCATCAAGTCCAACCTATAAATTCTACAGTGTTGATCCAGAGGAAGGGGAAAAAACACTCAACTAAGAAAATGTGGCAGAACAATCAGCATCAAATTTACAAAATATATTTCTCCTTTAACGTGATATTTTTGCTATAAAGATAGATAGTATCATACTAGATAAGAGTCCACTCTGCTTGGTCATGGCCACAGCTGCTCTGGACCTGATCCCAGAAGCTGCCTCTCGTTTATTATGATTTTATATGTTTTTGCCCTCTATCGAACATGAGGTTGCAGGTTTTGCCCTATATTCTGAGCAACGTCCACCTGATTACAAAATAGGCACAGGGCTCTCTCTACATTTTAAATCAATCATTATATTTAGTGTGTTTTAAAGCAAGCAGACTTATTTATCATCGTGATGATTCTAGAACAGGATCTTATCTTCTTTAATGCTGAAAATGTTTCCATTTGGAGAAAAGAAATAAGTAAATTAGTACAGGTGCCATCTAATCTGCTCAGTGCTCCTTTGGCTTATTCACGCCTCTTGTTGGCGCTTATTCCGTTTATTTCCTTTAATGGCATGGCAGTTTTTCCACTGATTTTCTCAATGGAAAATTTGTAACTAAACACATTTATTACCTGTTACAATTATTTATTTGGGTTATAGTTTGGTGAATAATGAAATACTTAGTACAGTATACTCCTATACATACTCTAGTTGTGGTTGGAAAATGATATACTTTACCTATTGTATTTCCAGTTTTACACCTACACCTCTGAATGTAGACATTTACATTTTTAAAGTACTTTCTTTCGCATATGGCCAAGCATTTTAGTCACTACTTGATGTTCCATCATTGTTGCTTATAGTCACTATAGTTACTATAGTTGCTGTAGACATGTATGGAAGGGGTTATGTGTTCTATTTATACCTGATTCACTGTGCGTAGTTTCCGCTTTGATGTCCAGTAACATAGTTATTCCTCAGAGTGATCTCACAATACAGGGAAAACAAGTGATGCCACAGCTTAGGGACAACAAACACAGTGATGTCACAGTATAAAGACGACAAACACACTGTTTACACAGTACAGGGACAACAAACAAGCATAATCAAAGGCATAATAGGCATCATTATATACGCAGGCATAATATACACTGATATCACAGTACATGGGGAACAAACACAGTGATCTTACTTTACAGAGACAATAAACAGTGATGTCACAGTCCAGGGATAATACACTCAGTGATGTCACAGTCCAGGGATAATATACACAGTGATGTCATAGTACAGGGGTTAAATATACAGTAGAGAAATAATATTCACAGTGATATCACAGTACAGGGACAACAAACACAGTGATGTTACAGTACAGGGATAATACACACAGTGACGTCAGAGTACAGGGATAATACTGTCACGGGTGGTCCCGCGACCCATAGCTCACCCGTGCCTCTGACCCCACGCCAGTGTGGCGCGCGCGACTCACGGACCACGGGTCCTGCTCCGGCTTCTGCGCTCCCCGCCGCGGCTGCTCCATCATCATCGGCCATGTGCGCGCATCCCCAACTCCTAGGGTGCGTGCGCATCGACTTCTGCAGATTTAAAGGGCCAGCGCGCCATTAATTGGCACTGGCCATTCCAGGTAATCTATTTAATCCAGCCTCTTCCTGTGATCTCTGCCGGATCTTTGTGCTTAGTGCCCTAGAGAAAGCTTGTTTATGCCGTGTTTTATTTTTGTGTATTCCCGTTGTGACCCCGGTTCTGCCTTTGACTTCGCTCCTTTGCCGCCTGCCTTGACCTATTGCAACGTCTCTTACTCCGATTCTGTGCTGCCTGTCCTGACCTCCTGCCTGTCCCCGGCTACGAGACTGCCTGCCGTTTCTGTACCTCGACCTTGGCTGCCACTGCGGACAAGTCACGCCTGTGGAACGACCTGGTGGTACCACACCGCAGCTTGTCTAACCCGCTTTGCGGCGGGCTCTGGTGAAAACCGGGTGCCACTTAGACTCCGGTCCCAGGTAGTGGCTTGTGTCATCGTCCACAGTGGTCCAGAGGATCCACAACCTTGAAGCCTGACAAATGCACACAGTGACATCACAGTACAGGGATAATACACACAGTGGTATCACAGTACAGGGACAACAAACACAATGTTGTCACAGTTCAGGGATAATACACACAGTGACGTCACAGTACAGGGATAATACACACAGTGATGTCACAGTACAGAGATGAAATATATAATGATGCCACAGTACAGGGATAATACACACAGTGATGTGATAGTACAGGGGTTAAATATACAGTAGCAAAATAAAATACACAGTGATATCACAGTACAGGGACAACAAACACAGTGACGTCACAGTACAGGGATAATACACACAGTGACGTCACAGTACAGAGATGAAATATATAATGATGTCACAGTACAGGGATAATACACACAGTGATGTTACAGTACAGGATAATACACACAGTGATGTCACAGTACAGAGATGAAATATACAGTGATGTCAATGAACAGGGATATCACAGTAAAATATACAGATAAAATATACAGAGATGCCTCAGTACATAGTAATACACACGCTAATGTACTCAGAATAACAATTATACACAGTGATGTCACAGTACAGGGTAATACACAAAGGCCCACATTTATGATAAAACAGTGAAAACTGCATTATTTGCAGTTTGCCTGTGTAGTGTGCAGGGGGCGCCAGATTTAGGATTTCTTGCGAATGTTCTTCATGAATCTGGTGCCCCCTGCACTGTTCCCGCAGCGTGCATTTTTTGGGTGCACCTTTAACATGTGAAACACATTTCTGTCGGACACTGCATGATATATATGGCGCACACTCCCACTGAGCACCGGAACGCCCAGTTCAGTGCAGAATTATGTGTTGCGTCGGGTATTGTTCACTTCTTAAATACTTGCGCAAGCAGTTTGCATATGAAAGAACGTGAAGTCCGACTGAAAACTGGCGCTGGGGCTTTACTAGTTCTGGGCCATAGTGATGTCAAAGTATAGAAAAACCAGACACACAGTGATGTCACAGTACAGAGATAATACACTCAAGGGTGTCACAGTGCAGGGTTAATACTCCCAGTACAGGCATAGTACAAATAGTGGTGTTGGTTAACATATAAGGAAAGTTTTGTACCTGTTCTGTGTGTTCGACCATGCTGGGTTTTGACTGCAACTCATGCAAAAAAAATATGGAGTAACCAAGCTGTGTATCTTTCCTGGGTGTGTTGGGAGCAGTGGCGTAATTAGGAGAGACAGGGCCCCCTAGCAGGCTACTGCATGGAGCCCCCCTTCCCACTTAAAAAATATACATATTCGTATACTCACACATGCGAGTTACAATCACATATAAATACACTCGTGTGCACACACAGCATATACACATACATACAGTGCCATATGCAACATACTCACATACAGTGTATACAGACACCGTCCCACTGAATAACCCACTCTGTCTTGTTTACAGCGCAGCTTGGCAAGGACTTGGCCAGGACTTGTTTGTAGCCAGGACTACATGGCATCACCACCAGATGATATTTATGTATAAAGCACTATCCATCCTCTTTATATATACTGAACTGGATGATTGGACTCATATATCTAATGACAGGTTCCCTTTAAATGTCCGGTGTGAAGTGTGCGCAGTATCATGGGGATCATGCAGGGCATTAGTGGGGCGTGTTTACTCTGACGTGATCATCTCACTGTGTTGATATATTTCTGCTCAATACGGATGCCTTGTGATTCATCATACATGGCCTCCTCCCTCTGTGTCACATTCTGCATCATACAGATTGACAATATTACCAATGATTTTGTTGACTAAGGATTATAAAGGGAAAACAAGAAAGAAACTATTCCAGGGCTTGGAGTGTCCAAAGCTCATGGTTCTGCCACGTCTACCTCCAGAGCACACACTGCCCTCCCTTTTTCTCATGTTGTAGGAATAAAAGCTGAGTAGCTACAGCCTTACATGCACCAGTACAGGCACCCTGTTACTATAAGGGGGATCTCAGCATGTAGCTGGTATACAGGAGGATGCATTGACAGCTGGGGTCATTCTACACTCCTGCAAGTTACAATGCTGTGCAGTACTAACTATTTCTATGTTTTACTCTTGAGTTGCTGGATAAACAGTGAATGTCGAGCAGAAGCTATGTTACACAAGGTTTCCACTTCTTATCTTTACTCATATCAGTCAGTAGTTATGTGAGCAAACAACCTGATAAGAGCAGATTTACTGTAGTTCATATGTGTCATTACATATAATGTTCTCTATTGTAGAAGAAGCTGCTAATGATAGAATGAGCCAGCAAGGATATGTGGCCTCTCCTCCGTACTCTCAACCTGGATTGGGAGGTTTTCCTCCAGGTTATGGAACACCTATGATGTCACCCACCTATGGCCATTCTGGTACTCAAAACGTTGCATCTCCCCCGCCACAGTCAGGTGAGAAAAATGCATATAAAACCATGTGAACTTCTAAAATAGCATTGCCTAATGGATCGGTAACCTCAGGGGACAAACAAATACTTTCTCTCCTATTAATTAATCTGGTCTATGAAAAGAACAGTGGTACCAGCCAGGAAATCTATAGAATCAAAAATAAGTTCTTCCTCTGAAGGTGCATTTTAGTTAGAAAGTAAGATGATTGTTTTTCTAGTTTTAGTTCATGGCAGAAAACCCCTTTTTTTGTAGAAAAGGCTAAAAATAGATTAAAAGGTAAATATTTTTTTTTCTAAAATATGCACTTTATGCTGCTACGTGTCGACACTTGGGATGTGGTGCGCAGCAAGTCATTGGCTGGTCCATCTGCTGACAGTGATTGGTTGAGCAGGCATTTAAGAAGGGCCAATGAAGTACTAAAACAGGACTGGCACAGAAGCATCAGGGATTGCTGAGGTTGATTGTCCATCTTGAATTTTTTTTTAAGAAAATCAACCAGATGGATTTAGTGGTTTTATTTGCATATTTGCATATTTTTCTCAAAAAATTAAAAGCTAAATGAAGAACGGATCCTGTTTCAGGGGGAAAGCGTTGAATTGTACTTGGGTTAAAACCACTGAACTCATGTGGTTGATTTCCTCTAACCCTTTCTAAATCATTTCTCAAATATTTTTACTTGATGGGATAACCTTAAAATGTATTGTTTTTTCCCATATGGTAAGAACATACTTCCAAGTTATGTTTAAACATAGGGGAGATTGGTTAATACTGGGATATTAATATTTTATATTACAAAGGTGCGTTTCTGAACATAGTGCCACAATCAAGATATTACAAGCAATGTTTACTCAACAAGTTAAAGGGCAGCTGTAGCTGTTGAAAGGTATAGAAAATACCCTCTTTCACCACATGAGCATATTAAGGCTGGGGGATCTCCACAACCCTGGAGACCCTGCAAATGACAGATAAAGCTTCAGAATTATCCTTGTGATCAGAGACTGAAGATTAACAAAATCTCCATTAAAAAGTGAAGAATGGAGGTTTAACGTATTAATGTAAACTTGTCATCCGTTATGGTCTGTTTGTCATGGATCCGTTATCCATGCATTTTTTTCCTCCGTCATTTTTTCCGTCCAAAAAACGCATTGATCTCTACCTAAACGGAACATAATGGGTAACATAAAATTTACATTGATCTCAATAGGATTTTTAATTAATACGTTTAACCTCCATTCTTTGCTTTTTAACGGAGGGAAGGAACAGTAGTGTGAAATGAGCCTTACATGGTTTATTCATTTACATCTTGTATGTGTTTCTGTAGCTGGACTAAAACCTAGTGCACAAATTGGACCTCCTGTTTCATTGAACTCGCAGCCTCCAACTCAGAATCATTTATATAACGGACCAAATACCCCTGGAAGTCTCCATCTAAGGTAATTGAGAGATGTATTTAGTACAGTATAATATCTGTATATATGTAGTTCTATATTTATCAGATTTTTCTTTCCAGGCATCCAGGACCTCCAGCTACCAGTAATGCCTCTCCTTCCTACCCTTCCTTTGGGCAGTCTCCAACACATTTCAACAATGGTCCTCCAGCACCAGTTCAGCAGATGACCAACCAGTTCAACAACATGCAGCTAGGAGGATACGGTAATTTATACATTTATACATTTATTCATACAAGATACTGGGGTAAATGTTGACACGAAAATTGAAAATTTTGACACAAAGATATTTCTTTGTATTTTGTATTTACTGCATATGAGGCTCTTAGATAGTGTTTAATCCATGTCAGATTTTGCAAAAAAGGTGCTAATAGAGCAAGGTTCATGGGACTATTCTCTTTTCTCTCTTTAATTCCTTTATGACTGCCATACGACTGTATACCGTATATACTCGAGTATAAGCCAACCCAAGTATAAGCCGAGACCTCTATTATTAACATAAAAAAATGGAAAAACCTATTGACTTGAGTATAAGCTGAGGATTGGAAATGCATTGGTCACAGCCTCCCAGTATATAGCCAGCCCCTGTAGTATACAGCCTGCCCGCCCCCTGTAGTATACAGCCTGCCCAGCCCCCTGTAGTATACAGCCTGCCCAGCCCCTGCCCGCAATATAATTCCTGTAGGAAAAAAAACAAACACTTCACTCACCTGTCTTAAACTATGTATAGGTAGATATACTGCTGTATGCATAGAGGAAGCACTTTGTATGCATAGAGAAATCTGAGTTACAGATTTCTAGGACTAAGCATAACGGATGAACTACGGTATATGCAGAAAAAACACTAAAGTTTCGTTTACATGAGGAAAATATAGCGATACAAGTTAGTCCTTGGGTGGGCAGGAATATGCTGTAACCTTAACAGTGGATATCTCCAGTTCTCCAGTTAACCGAAACACACAATCATGATATAATATTAAATGGGAGATCCTCCTTTTTTAGAATTCTATAAAAAAAAGTTATTCAAAAAATTATTCCTTCAAGTTAAAGTCTCAAATGTCATGAAAAATTTAAAAATTGTTATGATATTTAAAGCTGTTCAAAAGAATGTCACTTAAAGAAGAGCAGAACAGAACTGGATGTTTAGGCACCAATGACCCTTGGTCGTGAAAGGGTAAATTATTAGTTTGTTGCTGATTTTTTTTTCCTGCTGTTGGGTCTCACATACTGTATTGATCTCAGTTACAGTTACTAAAAAGCACCTTGAGGTATACTGCAGAACTGATATGAGTATGCTAGGACCCAGAAGATGGTGACCATGTAGGGAGTAGGGTCGAGAGCTTTTGCCAGGGATGGATTAAGACTGCCATGGGCCCTGGGCTGTATGAATATTTTAGCCCCTAAAAGTCTTGAATTCACTTCCTACATATGGTACTAGATACATCCCTTCTGCCTGCTTTCAATCCGAAGTTTCAGGACTTTTGGAGGACCTTAAAAGGTCCTGAAATAACTCTTGTGTACATGTGTATTGAGAGGAGGAACAGATGTATGAAGATTACATGGGTGAAAATCCTTCAGAGTCCTAAACAATGCAATGCAATGCATCCTTGTGGCCAGCGATGATCAGGGGGCTTGGTATTAGGAGCGGAGGCCTTGTCCACAGCCTGGCAGGTCTCCAACAGGTGGTGTGTGCAAGAAAATGGAAAGAGAGGCTGACAGAGTAGGTTTCTCCCTGGGGCAATCCCTGGAATCTCTGGGGATGGAGGATCGGGGTGCCCTGGATGGTATACAGGCTGATCCAGGGATCACTTGGAGGCACTTTGTTGAAATATAACTTACAGTTCTTTATTCAGCAAACAGGCAATGGCCTTAAAGCTGGGCTGGTAGAGATGGAACAAAGTCTTGATGTGGGCCTCTGTTCTGGGCCTTGTCTGCTCTGACTGGCCAAGGTGTCAGGCAGCTTGCCTGGGGAACCGCTGCTTCCTGGGATAACTCCAGACGCTGACTGAACTGTACACTGGACTAGATTCTGGAATACTCTGACCATGTGCTCCCTCCCACAAGGGGTTTTATAACCTTCCCTTGTGAGGTAGCAACCAGCTTACTCCTTCCTCACAGCACATACAGATCATATAATTGGTTAGTACAATTAACACTTAGACTCCCAAGCAGTGACTTACAGCTGCAATTCACCAAGTTCCCCATGCTAAAGATCTCCTAATGTGGTGATCAGTTTCACCAGTTAGCTACTAACATGGAGATGGACACTTTGGCAACACCTTTAACCCTTTGCATTGGCAGGGGTGTTGCATATACACATTGCTGATTGGAAACTAGGGCGCTAACAAAGAGTATTTTGGCTTTTGTATGGGAGAGACTGAAAATAAGTGACAAATGGTCTCTGCTATATTGCATGATAACCATCTTTGGTGTATATAGTCCTCAGGGAGACAGCAAATAGATAAAAAGAGAATTGAATAACTTGATTAATCTTTTTAAAATTTCATCACTGTGACCAGTGGTAGGCTGTAGCCATCACTTCCATACTCCAGCTATCTCTCATAAAGAATTATTTTGAGTGTATTGTATGTATCCTCTTTATGCTTACAGGTCCACCTGGATCCAATAACCCTCAGGTACCTCCTAGCCCAAACTTGCCTGGCAGTTTTCCACCTCAGACACGTCACATGGCACCTGGCCCCCTTACACCAGCACCACCACTTACTCCAGCATCACCTAGCAGTTTTAATGGATTAAATTCTGAGCCACTCTTACCTCATGCCAATATGCAAGATGGAATGAATTTCCAACCACAGATGCCTGGACAGCCCCCTAGTTTTGGATACCCCCAACAAAACCGTAAGTAACAATACGTATTAAAGTTCACAGGGATGGATAAGGTTTTATGTGTACGTGGAAGCTTATTGGTAAAATACTAAAATTTGTGGTATATCCTAGTGGGCTGTCCCACGCAATAGTTGGTTGTTTTTATAGAATAGGCCCTCCCATATGGGGAATATATCATGGTTTGTACCCCAGTTTTCTTTTTATCCCCCATGCCAAGTGGGTAGGTAGGGGGTGTTGGTGAGTGGCGAAAGGGGGTCAAACCTAACATTGAATTCACCTTGTGCCATAGCCTCTTAGTATGTTGGGGGCATTCTGTGCCACTAGGGGGAGTATGACGACTGGCCCATGATGCCCCCAGTCTTGATAAATCCCCCCCCCCCCCCCCACAATGGTTTCTCACGAAGTTCAATCTGAGTTACTTCTTATGTTCTGTATCCTGCTACCCACACAGAGGACTGCACGGTATCTTTCACTAAAGATGAGATTTCATTTTTCCTAGAAATTACCTGCACATTTCAACAGCTTTAGCAATTGTAATAAAAATGTATTGAAAGGAAATTATTTTTACTACAGATGCTTCAATACAAAATAATGGAATCAGACCAAAGATTTATATTCTTAGAGTAGTTTAGTCATTGTAATTTAGTTACGGTACGTTATTTTTCTTTCCCTCGTTTGTGACAAAGCTTTTAGGAAGTGTTTTACTGCAGTTTACAGCATGTTATGGCATTGGAACCTGTCTTGGTGGTCAGGATAGTCCTTACCAAAGCCTATTAAGGGCTACCTTCTTCTTTTCATGAGCGGCCAACATCACTCATGTAGTTTTACTGTATTATTGTTGAGCTGCAGTATCCATATACACAAGATATACACAAGGTACATTGTGTTCCTACTTCTTTTCTACCAGTTTTAGACATTTTGCTCATCTTGTATTGTTGGATCAAATGCACTGCGTAGGAGCGTTGACACAAAAATAGCTCAGAAGATGTCCCAGGGAAGAAAGTGTATCCCAGTTAATAAGGTGATGAATACAAAGAATGACAGGCTGTGTTAGGGAATTGATATTGAATAAGTATCAACCTTCATAGTACTGGCATATATTGTCCTGCAAATTGTAACCAGCCTCCCATGTGGTGACTCAAGAGGATAGCAGTATAAATACAGGTTCCCTTTTTGGATTTATGTAGGAAGAATGAAAATGATATGTATGATATTGAGAATTACTGTATATTGGACTGTTCATATTGTAGAAAACAACTATGGTGCTCAGTTACCTGGACCGCCGATGCCCTATCCTGGTGCATTTCCTGGAAGCCAAATGTCTGGCCCACCACAAAAGAAACTGGACCCAGATTCTATACCAAGCCCTGTAAGTTATAGCGCTATTGTTCTGTAGATATTTATAATGTGAAAATTTTTTGGTGTAAAATTAACTTTAAAGAAAATCTACCATGAAAATCCATCATCATAAACCAGAGGCACCTGCTCATATATCCAGGTACCGTGACTATGGTAATCTTCGTATAATGTGTAACTACCTGGGAAGCTACGGCATGAAAGTGCTCTGTAAACAACCCTAGTAGCCCTTCAATTTTAAAAGTTGATTTTAGAAGGAAGGAGGCCATGGATAACAAATATAAGAAGATTCCCACAGTCACGGTGCCTGGACCTATGAGAAAGTGTCCCCAGTATATAGCCAGCAGCCCCCTTGTATATAGCCAGCACATGCCCCCCCAATTATATAGCCAGTGCCTGCTTCCTAGTATATAGCAATTGCCTGTCCCCTTGTTTATATACGGTGCCTGCCCCAGTATATAGCCAGTGTCTTCCCTCTAGTATATAGTCAGTGCCTGCACCCCAGTATATAGCCAGCATCCCCCTAGTATATAGCTAGTGCCTACCCCCAGTATATAGCCAGTGCCTGCCCCCCAGTACATAGCCAGTGTCTGACCCCCCCCATATATAGCCAGTGCCTGCCCCCCAGTATATAGCCAGTGTCTGTCCCCCATTATATAGCCAGTGCCTGCCCCCCTCAGTATATAGCCAATGCCTTCCCCCCAGTATATAGCCAGTGTCTACTCCACAGTATATAGCCAGTGCCTGCCCCCTTGTATAAAGTCAGTGTCGGCACCCTTAGTATATAACCAACAGCCCCCTGTCCAGTCTAAAAAAAACCACAGCTCCCGCCCTGTCTTCGGCTTCCCGCGCGGTTCCTTGCATACACCATGACGTCAGTCGCTTACTGACATGGCTGTGCACACACTATGATGTCGGCAAGCGGTGCTTATACTTAAGTATATACGGTACTACAGTATTGGTGTAAGCTACTGCTCTTTATTTTGTTCTCATTAAATGCATCCATATGTATATAAAAACATTCATTATAGTAATAATTTTTGCAGGATTTTCATTATATATTGCTAGCCTATGTTAATATTCCTTCATTTCTGTGTGATTGGGTGATTGCTCACATAGAGTTCAATAATAAAGCAGCACACTGCAAGAACGAAAGGTTTAGGAGATCATTTATTCATCATTTGTTGTAGACTGTGATTCTTATTCTTTTATGTAGCTGATTGTCTTATTTATGTATTTATCTCTATTTTTATTGATTCCATCTTTATTTATTGTATTCTGCATTGTCTGTGGTAATTTACTATTAATTTTTACTAAAGCTGCAACTTCACTGTAATTTTCCTTTGGTATGAATAAAGACCAATTTAATTACCGTAAATATGGCCAAATATCCCACAGCAGATACAAAACACTAAATTTGTAGAACCATAACCAACCATTTATGAGGCTTATCAATTTTCATTTTACTAGTTGTATTACTACTTTTACCTAACTAACTATTACCTATAGTATTAACTATTACCTGATTGATTTAGTGAATTTATTGTTTTACCAGATTCAAGTAATTGACAATGATAAGGTCAGCAGAGCCGGGCAAGTCTATACCACTAACATCAGAGGACAAGTCCCTCCGCTTGTCACCACAGACTGTACTATACAGGATCAAGGTAACGGTGTGCCCGGTGTAAAATCATTACTAGTGCGGTTATGGCACTAGATCTGGGCTTCTCAGGTTTCCCTGTGGATGCCCAGAACTGTCCCATATTAATGTAAAGTATAGCATTTCCAAATACTATACGTGACACAACAATTTGGGCACTGAAATGTTGTTTCAGACAGATTCAATGATTCGCCTTCAAGGAGTCTCTCTTGTAAAGTTGTAAGCATTTATAAATCATTACAGGATGCTGGCTGCTGTTACTATTTCATTGAATTTTGCAACAATTTTAAATACACATAGGTCATATAGAAATGTTAAAGAAAAAAATCTTTTATTTTGCAGGGAATGCAAGTCCTCGTTACATTAGATGTACAGCATATTGTTTCCCTACCACCTCGGATATGGCGAAACAGTCTCAAATTCCACTTGCGGCTATCATCAAGCCTCTAGCTGAGGTTCCCCCAAATGAGGTAAGAAAATCCTTTGCCAAAATCGTCCATATTATTGATTAAAGCTGGATCTGCATGACCTCATCATCTAGCAATGTGAATGTAATCTAAGTTGTAGGAGTAATAGAAAACACTGTGAGAGACTGGGCTTAGCTCACATTTAGTGATATGATATGAAAGACATGGCATATTCATAGGGTAATTCCTAAATATCTGATAGACATGAGTCCATAGAGGAGAATGAGAATAACAGAAAGAAATCATTGTTCCACGCTGTTTCTGCATCTCTGTAATTCCTATTCTCTTCTAAGAGAATTAGAAGAGAAACAGGGTTGATGGGAAACCGTTGGAAGGGGACTGGGGGAGAATTACGTTTGACAGATAGGTCCCAAAGGTGGGACATGTATCTATTAGTCCTTTATGGCTAAATATACAAAAACCTACTAAACCCAATGGAACTGATTGATCAAAGTGTTTTTATTTTGGCAAATGAGGTGTTAATGTCTGGAGAGGATTTGAGGCTTCTTGACTAAAATGTTGCTAAAAAGTCACAACCAGCTGAGGGACTTGAGTGGATTTGCATCTAAACTTGCAACTTTTTGAAAAGACACATTTGGATTCACATGAATAAATTTGGAGTAAGTTATCTTAAATGAAAAAGGAGTGGAATGGCAAAGACACATTTGGCACAATTCTGAAGTATAATGTATTTGCGGGAACTGGGAATTCTTAAAGGAAATCTAACATTAAAATTCATCATGATAAACCAGGGACACTTATTCATAAATCCAGGCACCCAGACTGAGGTCATCTTCTTATATTTGTTATCCATGGCATCCTATCTTCAAAAATCAATTTGTAACATTATGGTAATGAGCCTGAAGTGCTCCTGGGGTTGTTTCCAGAGTCCATCCCTGCTGCAGATTCACAGGTTGTCACCCTGTGCTCCTGCATGGCACTTCCCCCTCCCTCTGTTTGATGTAATCCTACTGCAGCACAGGAAGTTACAGCACCCAGTGGGAGGGGGAAGTGCTTCTTGCACACTGTAACTGCATACAAGAAACTATAAAATACTGAATTAGATCTTAATAGAATAACGCAAATCCTTGTCCATTTACATTGGCCCGTATAATGTCCTCTCCTTCTTGCCGAATCTTTTCAGTCTGCTAGCTATAGAGACAGAAGCATGCTAACGTGTCACTTTACATTAAAACTGTTTGGAGAGGGGAGGGTTAACAGTGAGTCTCCTCACAGCAGCTTTCAGAGAATGCTGGAAAATGAAGATTACATGTCACCTAATGGACATAAACAATTGTATGCCTCATGTATACACTCTGGGGTACTGATTTCTGCAATGTTTGTTGAAAGATGAGGCTTTATGTGTTATTGTTGTTAGGGTTGTTGCAATATGACAACCCCTTTCCGTATACACTTGTAGGCTATATGGACATCATAGATAGAAGTCCACCATTTAAGGGATTTAACGAAGAACAACTGTTGGTCTGGCAGACCCAGCTGAGCCTCATACATGTTTTGTAATCTGAGTGTAAGGCCAGCGGATTACATGGCGTTTTTAACCCGTTTTTAGGCCGTTTTTGGTCATGCGGTTTCAGATCGTAAAAAGTTTTTGCCCATTTTTAATTAAGATAATCGGGAAAACCAGACAAAAACGGATGCATTTTTTAAAAAAATGCATGCGGTAATTTATAATCTGAAAACAAACGACTAAAAATGGCCTAAAAACGGGTTCAAAACGCCAAGTGTGCCACCACCCTAAGGGTGTATTCACAAGTGGCATTAATGCATGCGTTTTGTAAACGCAATGTTCACAGCAATGTTATTAGGCAAATCTCCTATTCTCAGCTGTTGTGATGCATTTGAAAACACAAGGGTTAATGCCACGTGCGAACGCATCCTGAGTGTGATGCCTCATGTTGGGTTTTTGGACCGTTTTGAAGCATGTGTTTTTAATCCATTTAAAAATGTGTGCGTTTTTAAAACGCATGCGTTTTTGAATGTTTACCATGTGTTTGGCGGGTTTTAATCTGTTTTACAGCTGCCTACCTTCGAGAAATGAAGATAAACAGGTTCAAAGCAGCCAAACACATGATAAACATTCAAAAACGTTTTTAAACAGACTGAAAATGCATGCTTCAAAACGGTCCAAAAACGCAACGTGTGGCATCACTCTCAGTCTCCATGTGCTTCACCAGGCTGTTACCTGGGTGGAGAAAGAGCGCGTGAGTGCTGCACACCCCTCCTCTCTCCATAGGTAGCTGAGAGGCCACACAGCAAATCCGGACAGGAATAGGACCAGTTCTATCCTTTGCAGTGCGGCCGCACGGTGGGGCAGATTTATTTACCCAGTCCTGTCGCGATCCAGTGGTGCGTTGTCCGATGAGGATTCATTAAGATTGTGCGCCCGAGGTTCCTGCATCTGTTGCTTCTGCGCCGAGGTCACCAGCTTCTTCCCGGTGCTTGTAAGTGCGTGTCTTGCAACACAATTCTAAATGTTAAATCCCGGTGTTGTCCAAATACGTTGTCCGAAAATGTGCTCCACGGACCCTTAGTAAATGAGCCCCAGTGTGCTCACCACATCATGCCAATGTATAATGCATCTCTATGGCAGCTGTGAGCTGGTTGCCATTTTTTCCAGCTAGCTCATGGCAGACCATATTTGGACGCGTGCATGGAGCTTTATACTGGAAATCTTCTAAAGATTGTTCCAACTATTGAAGTTAGCTGATTTGTGAGGGTCCAACTGTGGAAACACCCACAAATCACTAAAATAGGATCCGCAGCAACCCATGGGGATCACTAAGGGATGGATTGGCAGTTTGTGCATGTGTCTTGCCACGCCATACAATTGTATGCAAGTAACAGAAATCACCCATCTCTGGCACCCTCATAGACACTGAACTGGAATGCTGGAGAAGTGCTGTGTTCTGCACTTTCTGACCTCCCCATAGTGTTGAAGTAAGTGGCAAGTTGCATGTTTGTCCTGCCACTCCAGCCATTACTGAGAACCTCAGCCATCAGCTTCTCGTCCCCAATCCTTTGGATGGAGGATCATTTAAATAATTGTTACAACCGCTTTAACATAGGATGCCCAGGTTCCTGAACAGGGTGGACTTTCAATATGATCAGTGACTTGGAACTGAAAGTAAGAAATGTGACGATTGGCTCAGAAGTACACATGCGCTGTTTATAGCACACTATAGGAAGTTTGTTACCATTGTAACTGTTTATTTCTCAGCAACTTGTTCTACAAGGACATGGACATTGTGTTCACATTCAATAATATGACAAGTCTTCAGTGCGGTGTAAATATCTTGCTTGGTTATTATCCCACAGATCATATTTGGGTACACACAGAGCCTTTGGTTTCCCTCTGCCTTGTCTTGGCTTTGATAATCTCGCTTTCTGTCATTATTAGCTCCCGCATGCCTCTATCTAACCTGATATGATTTGAGGCCACAAAGCAGATGTCTGTTACTGTAGTCATATTGCAACTGAGCCTTGTCCTGACGCCCTCCATCATTTCATTCTCAGTCGTATTACATGTCTACAGTCGTTTTAGAAACTTTCTGTGAAACCAGATGGTCCTAGCGCAGTGAGATAGTCTATTATTATTACATAACTAGTATTATCCATCTGGAATAATTGGTAACAATGAAATGTTTATTCAGGGTTTGTTTATCTTGTATGCTTTGTTGAGCTGGTCCGATGTTTTATTTGTTGTATCGAGGCCACATTTATATCATGTTTTCTGGATATATTCAGAATATATGCCAGGAAAGCTCCCAGGACACACCAGATATATGCATCATTTTGCCTCTGTCTGACTAGTATACATCATAGACCCTATGCACATGAACTTATATGGCAGCCGTATCATAGCCATATGAACATCAGCTAGCATACGGCAGCCATAGAAGTGCATTGTACAAGTGCATAGCATGCTCTGTCTTTTGCCAGAAATACAGCATGACTGCCGTCTCCCTATGGAGAGGCGAAGAGCACTCACCACCCCACCCTCCATCCACCGGTTTGCTAAGCCTGAGCGTAGTATACATTTATGTACATGAAAACTGTAGAAAACACTGAATAGAAAATAACAGCAATGTGCTTCTTGTATATCCTGCTACCTCCGCTGAGTGTACGCTGTGGGTGGTCCTCAGTGATGTAACTGTCCATATAAAGACAGTAACATCACTGGAAAAGAATATTGAACATACCATGTTCTTCACCTGCTTTCATGGGTGAAGAGACGAACAACGAAGGTCTACAACAAGATGTGACACAAATTGTTGGATATGTTCATTGTATAAAATAATATTTCACAATCCTAATGGAATGTATGGTAATGTATGCAGTGTGTGGAGTTTTATTCCTATATAGTTTTAGTCCTATGAAATGATACTCCCAACTTTGTTTTTTTCTTTTTTTTTTTTAAATCGCTTTATTGGCACGGAAATGAAACGGTGCAACATCACAACACAAGGAGCATTAGCTGAGGTACATCAGATATAACAACATATATCTTTACACAATCATTTGTCATGTGTGATAACATCTGTACAAAAACAGCGATCCAGTAAACAGTGGTCGAGGGGTGTCAAGAGAGAAATGGAGTTAAAGAAAAGGTAGTAACAATGGTTAGGCAACGAGGTAACCTACCACCCTATTTCTCGAGAACAAGGAATCCCTCCTGTCGACAGTGCACAGAGGAGTGCAGGAAGGGTGCCCAACTGTATTATGTAAAATTATAGTAATATCACCTACAGCAAGTATTGCACTCACTGAAAAGGGACAAGAGACTCTCTCAGACTGCGAACATTAAAAAGGGTATCTGGGGAAGAGTACCAAGGGCCCCACACTCTTCGGAACTTATCCGGGCAGCCGCGGTGTAAACTATATTCTCGTAGGGTATAGTCAGATTAACTAGTTTCTTCCACTGAGAGACAGTAGGAGAGCGATCAGCCATCCAGAGCTTCCTTCAAGAAAATAGCTTCCAACTGTAGCTTTAATAGTAGATATCTCTGGATCTATTGGACCTAGGAATACAATTGTGTGATGTTAAAAGGAGATCTTCCTCTTTAAAATGACACCAGAACTGTGTCACAGTTACAAATGCAGACATTTTAACTAGGGCTTATTTTTGGAGAAACAAAGCATAGAAAATTCTGTATATAATGCCTATGTTTTTTAACAATCAACTAAGTTTATGGACTTAACATCCTAATCAGCTTACTGTATGTAAGATCATCTTACTGTACGGGTGTGAACTCTCCAATGTTTCTGCTGCAAAATTTAAGAACTACATGTAATACATTCAAGTGTTGAAACACCATTGATATTTCCCTCCCACTTCTGAATATAATGTATGTGATGACAAGTAAGAAAATCTATCCAAAATCCCCAGCAGGTAGAGAGGTTATTTGTCTGCCATTGTTAAAGTAGATAAAGAAACAAATAAATACAAGATTTCCCTAGCAACTATCTTCCCCAACACATCCACAATGGAGTGTGGCATGCATTATTGGAATTAGACCTAGTCATCCAGGTCTATTCTTTATTCTCAGAGGTCAGCCCCTTGTGTTATCTTGCTGCTGCCATTGCTTGAAGAGCTACGACTGGTGACAAGGGCTGTGCTACATAGAACAAAGATGCACATGAGTGAGGGCTTATCCAGCAATCCTTCATGTGATGCAAGTGCTTTTAGGTTACACCAGGCTGGAAACAAGATAAGGTTCCAGAGGTTTTCAATGCTTTATCACTTGTGAAAGGTCAGGGGAAGTAGAAAGGCTTTAAACATGAAGGTTTCCCCATAATTCCTATAACATCCCTGCAATGGTAACTGTCCACGGTAAAAAGAGGTGATTTTTATCAACTCCATGCCAGGCAGGAACTGTGTCTGACACCAGTTCCCTGGTGAAAAGTAATGAACCTAAATTCTTACGGGTCTTCTTTTTTGCAGTGGAAAGCAAGAATTTCAACTTTTAAAATCTCCATACAGGGCATGATAGATTAACTTGCTGTTCTTATCTAAGAATAACAATGAATGGGCCCTTTGATTGATGTGCCCTCTGATCACAGCCTATCCATGAGGCAGGTGACATCCAGCTGTCCGATCCTTATCTTCCCTTACGCCTGCCCTAAGGGGACAGTCCATAGTAAGTGACGCACCTGACCTTTAGTGATGCAAAAAGGGAATTGCTTTCTTATTGGCTTAAACTTTTCATACATGGTATGTGATGTTTCCACCATTAGGGTCTTCTTCAAACACCAATGTGAAGACATAGTTGGAGGTATTTTGAGGATTTCTGCAGTACTGGAGCATATGTCTGTATTGCTAGTATGTGCGCCTTCCTATATGGTCCCATACTGCGTGAATCCTCCAAGTACCTCCAACTTTGTCTCCACATTGGTGTTTGAAGAAGAAGACCTTATCGGTGGAAACATTACATAACATATATAAGAGGTTTAAGCCAATAAGAAAGAAATTGCCTTTTTGCAGTGCTAAAGCTCAGGTGTGTGGATTCACTTACAACTGAGTACATGTGGACCCGACCTAATAACACCCGGCTTACAGACAACCCCTAGTTACAAGTTCTTTGGATGCTGGAAGTTTACTGAACTTTTTTAGTCAAAAAGTCACAAAATAATCTTAAGACCTTAACTGAGATGCATTGAGAAGGCAAAATGCCTCAGACACATCTGACCAGCAGAAAAACAGAGCAAGAAAAAAAGCAGCACAAAGCCAAATCAAAGGTGCATGTGCCCTATAAGTCATCAAAAGTGTCTGCAATATTGAAAATCCTATTGTCACACAGATGAAATAAACTGGAGTCACACTTCAAAATATTCCAGTTCTGACTTACATACAAATGCACCTAATAAGCAAACCTACAGAATCTATCCTGTACATTATCTGAGGACTGCCTGTACAAACCCCATCTATAAAGCAGATACAGAGGTTGGAGGACTCCAAGCACATTACATGTATCACTGAAGCAGGCTGTAGAGCTGGCACCTCAACCTCATTTTGGTAGTGCATGTATCTGTTATGATATAATATGGACAACTCACTGTAATGTTTATTCATGTCACTTGTTGACATTTTCAGTGTCAGCTGATTGATTGTTTAGTTATGTAGACATGGATAGACTTTACAGATTGCTGTATACAGTATTAACTGTGCATATTTTTACCTCTTTCTTCTTTGTTTTTTTTCCATTGGGACATTTTAGCAGAGCACTTGTACATGAATGCCCTTATCCTCTCTTATACTATGGAGTTGTTTGATGGTGCTCTAACAATTGGTTATATAGTGACTCCTAGAGAGAATTGTAGGAATTGCACTACTGTGAGCTTTAATATGCTAATATACTGTAGAAATTTAGTTATAAATTACAGGAAAGAAGTGAAAACAAAGCTATGTGATTCCACAATAGTTATATCTACTTTTTTTTTTTAGAGAAAAGTATCAAGCACTGCTAAGGAGTATCTCAGGATGGAAGGGGTTTATCTTGTAAATAACCATCTTTTAATGTTTACTCATGGGTGATTTGAAGAGATCTATATATTTCATTTACTAGGTTAAAGCCATTGAACCAGACTGTGTAACTTGGTTTTTCAGACTCCTCTCTATCTCGTGAACCATGGGGAAGCTGGGCCAATTCGGTGTAACCGGTGTAAAGCTTATATGTGCCCTTTCATGCTTTTTATTGAGGGGGGAAGAAGGTTCCAGTGTGCATTTTGCAATTGCGTTAATGAAGGTAAGCCTTATTTATCTATATTTCTTTAACTCTTGCTGACGTTTGTGTATTAATCCTTGTTTAAAGGAAATCCTCCATCACAATCCATCATGATAAACCAGGGGCACTTACTCATAAATCCAGGCACTGTGACTGTGGTAATCTTCTTATATTTGCTATCCATGGCCTCCTTCTTTCTAAAATAAGCATTTACAATTATCCTAATGAGTCTGAAGGGCTCTAGGGGGTTGTTACTACAGTCCCTACATGCTCTGGCTTCACAGACTGTTTCACTGTCTCCCCCTCAGCACTTCCCCCTCCCTCTGCCTGATGTAATCTCACTGTAGCAGATGAAGTTTGAGCTGTAGGGTGAAGTGCTTCTTGCACACTGTAACAGCCTGTGAATCTGCAACACATAGAGAGTTTCTGGTAACACCCCAGAGCACTTCTGGCGCACGATTAGCATGATTTTAAAAGTTGATTTTAGAAGGAAGAAGGCCATGAATATTAAATATAAAAAGATAACCACAGTCACAGTGCCTGGATCTATGAATAAGTGTCGCTGGTTTATCATGCTTGATTTTCGCTAGCAGAACGCACTGAAAGCTGCTGTAAGTAGCTTATTTTCCAGAGAGAAAAGAGGCCAGGCAGAAAAAAAACCTTATATTCCCCCCAATATGTGCTGTTGGGGGAGAGTCAGGAAGCCCAATTCACATGTTAAATGGTTGGTCCTGTAAGAGTGTGTAGGTTTGGCTCATATGACCAGCAATAGTAACTCTATTAAAGGGATTCTTGACATGCAGCCTTCTACTGCTCTTACTCAGAGGAGAGGGGTGGGGCTTTGCTGGGTAAACTTGGTCCACATATTGACTGGAATGAATGGTCTGAACTCACCGTGTCGTTCAAATAAGCTAAATAAGGTTTGTGTCTTTAACCCCTTAATGATCGCCCTATCGGCTTTTTACGGCGGTCAATAAGGGTACTTCTTCTGGCGCGTACGCCTTTCTACGGCGGCGCGTCAGAAGAAGATTTCGGGACACCAGGTCTCGCTGGTGCCGGTGTCGGGCTGTGATCTTACAGCCCATACCCGGCACTAACACCCGGGATCGGACCCCTCCCCGGTGTGCTTACCAGGGGATCCGATCCCTCCTGCCGCAGCCTCGGGTTCCGACGAGTGACCCGGGGCTTCCAGTTCCTCTACCCGCTGGGTTCTGAGCAGCATGCTCAGTTACTTTCACTATACACTGCAATGTATAGAACGATCGCTTGTTCTAGCCAAGAAGTAGAAAATGTAAAAAAAGTTAAAAAAAAAAGATGAAATCATTATATAATTAAATAAATAAAATAAAAGTCCCATAATCTCCCCAGTTACACATAAAATGCAAATAAAGTATATAAAACACAAAAACACGTACATATTTGATATCACCGCGTCCGTATTAATCTGTACAATAAATCTAAATCAATATTGAACCCGCTCGGTGAACAACGTAAAAAAAAAACTCGAAAAACTTCCCGTAATATACAATTTTTCATCAAACACCATCACAAAAAATGTTCTAAAAAGTGATAAAAAAAAGTTACGTTCCCTAATATGATACGACTGAAAAGAACAACTCTTTTCGCAATAAATAAGCCCTCAACGAGGTCTGACAACAGAAAAATACAGAAGTTATGGCCCTAAAAAGTTGTCAATAGTAAAAACAATGCGATATTCTCCAATATTGGTTTTGCTCAGGAAAATTGAGCAAAGATAAGACAAACTATATAAATGAGGTATCACCGCAATCGTAGTGAACCAGAGAATAAAGATAAAATATTATTTTTATGTTACGGTGAGCGGGGGGGAAAAATTGATGATTTTGTTTGTGTCCCCCTTGAAATAGTTAATAAAATCTCATGAATAAGCTATGGACCCCCAAAATGAATTATCTATACATTGTATCTCATCCCGTAAAAAATAAGCCCTCATATGTTTGCATTACCAAAAAAAATAAAAATGTATAGGTTGTACAATGTGACAATACAAATCTGCTGTGAATGGCGCCTCCATTCATTCTATACTCGGCCGTGCGCCCGTACAGAAGTTTACCACCACATATGTGGTATCAGTACACTGGAATTGGGCATCAAACGTTGCAGTGTGTTTCATCATTTAATTTATTCTGAAACTGCCAGTTTGGCCTAAATGAATGTATTTTCCAAAAAAATTCCATAGTTTCTAAATCGCAGGTCCATATTGTTTTAACCCATGTGAAACACTTAAAGGGTTAATGGACTTAATAGAAGTTGTTTTACATACGTTGAGGGGTGAAGTTTCAATACTGGGGTAATTTATGGGGTTTTACTATTATTTAGGCCTTTCAAAGTCACTTGAAAGCTGAGTTGTCCCTCAAAATGTGATTTTGGCAATTTTCATGAAAATTAGAAAAATCGCACCTAAAGTTCATAACATCCTAGAAAGTGAGAGGATGCATAAAATATCATCTCAACATAAAGCAGATATTCCATAAATGTTAATTGTAAAGCTTTTTGGGTAGTTTTACTTCCTGAACATTTCAAACTTGGAAAATGAAGAATTTCTACAAACTTTTGCCAAATTTTCACTTTTTTTCAGAACGAATCGCAAAACTTATCACTTAAATTTTATAACTAACATGAAGTACAGTGTGTCACGAGAAAACATTCGCAAAATCACTGGGATATGTTAAAGCGTTCCGAAGTTATAACCAATTATCGTGAGACATCTCAGATTTGAAAAATCGAGTCTGGTCATTCAGCTGAAAACTAGTGTCGGTGATAAGGGGTTAAAGAGCCACTGTCACAAGATGTTACCCTGATTAAACTACTAGCAATTAGTTTTGTTAAAAAAATCTCCTCTGAAGTCATGTCAAAATGAGCAGAGAAGTGTCATATTTTGCCTGAAATGAGTCTAGCTTAGAGGCTGCAGGGGGAGTGTCACTTAAGACGCACCTATCTTCATTCCTGTGGTACCTAGAAACATTCCTTGTTTCATATAAAAGAATCTCACCTTTCAGCATCAGGCTTCTGGTTCTGTGATCTACACAACTGGAAATACAGGCAGTTAAAGAAAATTCTTGGAAATTCTTGAAAGGACACTTCCGACACTACCTTTGGTTGCTGCTGGTCTAATTGGGTGAAATCTGATGGCAGATTCCCTTTAAATGTAGACATCACACAGATCATATATTAACAAAATCTAGTAAAAAGTTTTTTTTTATGATACCTACATGGTTGAAGGTTGGACTTGATGGACTTGCGTCTCCTTCCAGCCTTATATACTATGATACTATTATATACTATGATACATCTAAACACATTTAGGCACATTTACTAAGAATAGTGCAGTCTGTACTATGTGCAGTTTGCCTGTGTAAAGTGCAGGGTGTACCCTGCACATTCTTCATGAATCTGACGCCCCCTGGCATCCTGACAGAGTGCACCCCTTTTTTTTTGGTGCACCTTTAACATAGGGCGTGCGACACACTTCTGTTGGACTTTGCATGATAAATGTGCCGCATGGTCTGACTGAGCACCGGAACGCCCCCTTCAGTGCAGACATTTGTGTCTCTTGAAGAAGAATGGAGCCGCACCACAAAACAATCGCGTGCAACACAAATGTGGCGCAGATGCTTCTTAAATACCCGTGCAAGCAGCTTGCACCTAACAGAACGTGCAAAGTCTGACAAAAAATGGCACACGGCCCTTAGTAAATGTGCCCCATTACTTATACATTGAAGAGAGTCTTGGATATGTTGATGCTTCTCTACACCCACACATTTTCTTCATTAACTTTGCGATTATAAATAGTATTGTAGGAATTTTTGTACTCACATACATAAACCATTGCCTTCAGCTAGTACCATGTTTTTAATTTCTTGCAGAAAGGCAGTCAGTGTAAGACATGCTCTTTAATAATGATATCAGCCCCGGGCTATCTTATAGCCTTTCTTACAAAGCTCATTGTTTTCTTCTATTTGCCCCATGGATTTGGCTTCCTATTAATCACAAAATGTAATGAGACTTAGGAACATAGGATGACTGTCAGTCCCAGTCTTACAGAACTATCAGACAACTATAGTAATGGAACTTAACAACATTGCATCAGCGAATGTGCCGGAAAGGTATCTATGATGTGCTGCTGAAATTTACATTGTTTTTTGGCAAAACATTGTGAAATAACAAGCAGGATGGAGGAAATACTTCTTGCTTCTGAAAAGGGATGAAAAGGGGGGAATCACGCACAGAGACTATGGAGCATATTTATCAGGGCCTCTGCGCCACGTCAGACCAGCTGGGAGTGGGCCGGTGGGGGGCATTACTGTCCCTGCGTCGGCGCACTCGTGAAAAGTCGCCGGCTGCGGTTATTCCTACACCATGGCCTTCCATGCATGAGCACCGGCGTATGATAAATATGCCCCTATGGCTTGTTCTAGAAATGCACATTGTATATTGACATAATGATATTATAGGGGCAGTTGTGAGTGTCTATACCCACACCAGACTATATCGTGGCCTAGGTTAGATTAAACCCCAAATCTATTTTGATATGGTCAGTTTATACCCCTCAGGCCATACTATACCCTCATCATTAGCTTTGAGTTATATATGCAAAAATTACTTAAAGGCAATGTGTCATCAGGAGCCCTATTTTTGGTTCCCCCATGTTACCAAAGAGAATAATCTTCACATTGTCAAAGAGTTTTTGTAGTTATTTTTACTACAAAGACTCTTTGGCAAAGTATAAAAAAGATTCACCGAAAAAAAAGCTAACTTCAATTAAACTTTACCTGTAATGTATGCAGAGACTAGTACGTTGTTCCCTGGGCATGACTAGAGAGGAGCGGTTCCCCCACCACCACCTTCGGCCGCAGATTCAGACAGACTTACAAGACACGATCAGCGAGAAGAGGAGACGGTGGGTGGACAGAGGGGAAGCGACGAAAGCGGAAAGGATGCACAATGCCGCAGTTACCCGAAGGTGGTGGAGAAACCGTTCCTCTTTAGCCACACCCAGGGGAATAGGCTTTGCCTACAGTTCAGGTAAAGTTTGATCCTAGTTATCTTTTTTTTTTGGTAAATGCTATTTTTACTACAAAAAGCTCATCCAGTCCTCAAAATGTTAGCAATGATCAGCTTGCCCCACCACAAATAACACCTTACACAGGTCCTTCTTCCAAGTATAAAAAAGTTATTAGAGTCAGAATATGGCAAAATAAAAAATTTTGTACAAAATGTTTTAATTTTTTTTAAAGCTATTAAAACCTAATAAAGCCTTAAAGGACACATGTCATCAGGTCTATGTCACTATTTCTGTCACTACTACCTGTTGGAGCAGCTCACAAGGATTAAATCCCAGCCTTTATCTAGTTAATTCATACATTAATCATTATAAAATCATCTTTTTTATTATGTAAATGAGGCTGGTCACATGGTCAGAGGCAGTGATGACACCCCTCTTACCCCTCCCCTCTCCTCCCTGTGTGTCTGTGGGTAATGTAAAACATTGCTAGTGTCTGTCCTTTATCTGCTGACATGTGAGAGACACAGACATCAGCTATGCAAGTACCTGACATGTTCTGCTATAACATGGCTGCCTGGAGCTGTTGTATCTCTCCTACACACACACACAGGCTGCAGGGGGCGCCAGCACCAGGAAACAGATGGAGGAGCCATTACACCATTATAAGTCACATCATTATACAGGCTGTCAGTCAAGCACTGAGGGTGTGGCGTTGCCTCCTACTCATGAATAAGCTGGACAGCTTGAATATGCTAATGGACATTTCACAGGTCATTTGCATACAGCTTTAGGACCTCATTGCTTAGGTTAACAGGTATGTAGAGGGGACAATGAAGGGATAGAGGCAATGCTTTCTAATAGTTTAGGGGGTTAATTTGCCTGACGGGTTCTCTTTAATTTGGTATCCCTGTGAAAGTACCTGCCCAAAGATTAAGGGGAGGTGTCATTTTGACCACACAGTGAAAGTTGTAAAAACAGAGCCCACAAGAATCTGACGCAAATACGTTTTTTCGCATGAATTTTCCCCGCATTTTGATTTTTTTCCTGCTTCCCAGTGCACAGCATGGAATATTACAATTAAAAATAAAAATAAAAAAAGGGCATTGGTGGGACGGGGTTAATAATAAAAGTATTTTTTCCTAATTGTGAAGGAATCAGTGCCTTCACATTTTCCTGGTGCTAAGTCCATTCTGACATATGGAGACTATGGCCAGTTTCCTAAAGGATGTTATGGAGCAGATCAGTCCGAGGCTGTAGGACGGCTTCAGTGCTCTCTCTGTAAAGTATTTCCCACCACTTACTTTCAGATAACACTTAAAGTGACATGCAGAGGGGAGCTGGAAATGTGAAATCAGATAGTTGTTTTATTAAGCTCCATGTGCCTATGGATTTCATGGCTTCAACATCTATTAATCTTCTAGTGACAAGCTCATTTTCACTGAAGATACCATGCCATATTTGTCCAAGAATGACTCTATGTGACTCATAAGCAAGTGTTTCTGTGATTTTGGACGAGTCCCAAGTTTTTTTTTCTGTCGTAACAAGCCCTGCTAGACATTAGAATCAACTTGGATATCCTCATCTGAATCTTTGTGGCACAGTCTTTTCCCTAAAACAGTAATCTTTTCAACTTTGAAACTTGAGCTCAGAGCATTTTCTTGTTCCCCTTGGCAAGAGGTGGACTTTTTAGAAGAACCAAACTAAATAGGACATCTCTGCTTATTTTTACGAGCGCACATGCAGTATTTTTGGCAGAACAAAGATCAATGTACTACATACACAGGATTGTAATATCTGTAGGATGCTTTGGTTAACATTGACTAATGCATGTTTTTCTAAAGTCCCTTCTTCAAGTGTTTTTTGCGCATGTCATCAATATATTTAGGCTTAATTTAGAGGGCAATCTTATATTCATGATTAAGCTCAATGTATATGTCACACAACTGGTTTACAGCTTGTACATGGATTGTGACACTAAGGAAATGCAAACTGTATTAGATGTGGGTTCCTACAGAAAGAAAGGGAATGTTTAAAATATGGGTGCCCTATTAAGGTACTTTATTAACCCTAGTAAACTTTCTTATACATGACCAACCCCTTTAAAGGGGTATTCCCATGAAGACAAGATTCTTACAAATACTCAGGATAACAAAATAATACATTCTCTAATTCACTTAATTAACAAAAATACAGCATTTTGCAGATATAATTTCAAACTTTCTCTATCAGTCTTGCTGTTCTGACTATGGTCAGATTAGTCTGAATAGCTTCTCTTGTCTGCACACTTCAGTGCTTTCTGGCTCCTTCCCCCTCCCTGCATTACAAGACCGCAGCACTGGGCAGAGACTTACTGTACAAGTTACAGACAGATAAGGTGTTTATAGCAGAGCTGACTGTGTGCTTTATTGATTAGGTGATCTGAGTGTCATTGTGTTTTATAGCCATCTCATGAATCTCATCATCTTTGATCTCTCATATCTCTTTTTCTATGTATGTCATATACTAGTAGAATGTTCAGAAGCAGGGGCATAACAAGGAGAGACAGGGCCCCATTGCAAACTTCTTAGTGGCACCCCCTTCCCATATATATATATATATATATATATATATATATATATATATATATAAACACATTTATATACCAATATACATAAACATACAGTTCTTCACTCATACACACACATTTATACACTCTTTACACACTTGCACACACATACGCACACATACAGAGCATGTACACATCACATATACACACACAGAGAGTGCCATATACACACATACAGTATATACAGACCATACACCATATACGCATACAGCATATACACATCACATATACATATACAGCTTATATACATCACATATATGTTATATGTTATGTTGTACAATATGCAGCATAATATGTATTTAATGGGGCACATCCTACAGTCTGTAGTGTCTGGTTAGATGTAGGGGCCCCCTGACAATACAGGCCTCATAGGAGCTGCTTTGGCAACTACCACTGTAGTTACGCCCATGTTCAGAAGCTAAATAAAAGTGTAAATAAACTTATATAAACTATAAACTATATAGGTACCCTGTTAATTTAAACACTTTGTCAGTACACAGCATCCTATAGCACATGGAATCGTGAAGTGTCTGCTTAGAGAGTCCCCACCCACACTCTGGAATTTTACACTGACCATCACTGAGTTGTAAAATAAGGGGTTTAAAAATTACCTTTATTGTGTACCACTAAGGGATTCAAATGTGTGAACTTTCTTTCATGGGCAACCCCCTTTAAGCTTGTGTGGCAGTGCATTGAGGCTACACGGCTACTGTTTGAGGTGCTTCACACTGACAGAGGCATCTTCCACTAATATCAGTGTTAAATAGGATGGGACCTTGCCTCCATGTAAAATCAGTACAGAGTAGGGTCACAGTGCCAGCCCTGGTATAGCGTTGTGTAAAATTAGCATAATATATGCATGTACTTAACTGGTGCTAAAGCTGCTGATCTCCAGTGGAAGTTTCCCAATATTAGCAAAGAATATTGCTCCTGGACTATTATACACCTGTAGATCAAGATCAGCAAAAAGGAATGGATGGGGTTTCTAGCTGTATTTTTCCTTCTTCAATTTTTAACAAATTATAGTTGCAAATCATGCAGTGCCAATGTTACATTGAAGTACAGTATACACTGAAGAGTCATAACGTTAAAATCACTGAATATGAAGGGAATAAAATTGAATTATTCATTACAGTATACAGCATCATGCCGAGTGGAAAAGGGAAGGGGAGTGAGTGCTCCTCACCAATCCCCTCTCCATTGAAATCACACCCTGAAAGCTGCAAATATTGGACATATCCTATATTTTTAAGACACAGCCACCCGGCTAGGTCACAGCACCGCACGGGCTGAGCCTTCTTCTTACAGAGAAGGGCTTTGATGCATATTGCAGCAAAGACCCATCGCTAACGCCCGTGGTCGGTGTTTGCACCATTCGCAGGTGTTCACCCCTTGTTTGCCGCCTGCAAGGAGGCCGGCGACTTTAAAACACGGCAGTACGTCAGACCAGAGGCTGCATGATTTCAGTAGATTCGTTATGTGAGCCAGTGGCTCATTGTAATGAATCCTATGTAAAAACGCCATATACTGCAATACATTAGTACTGCAGTATATGGTAGGAACAATCAGGCCATCTAGGGTTAAAGTACCCTAGAGGGTCTAAGAAATAGTGAAAAAATATATTAAAAAAAGTTTAAAAAATGTAAAAAAAATTTATAAAATATTATAAATTCAAATCACCCCATTTCCCTAAAACTGATATCACAAACACATTGGGGCAGATTTATCAAGCAGTCTGAAAGTCAGAATATTTCCAGTTGCCCATGGCAACCAATCACAGCTCAGCTTTCATTTCACCAGTGCTCATGAATATTTTAAAGGGGAGCTGTGATTGGTTGCCATGGGCAATTGGAAATATTCTGACTTTCAGACACTTGATAAATCTGCCCCATTGTCTCCACGTCCCAAAATGCCTGATCTATCAAAATATAAAAACGGTTATTCCCGGCGGTGAACCACATAACGTAATATAGCGGCCAAATGTGTACGAAATGTACACCATTTTACATCACATAAATAGTATAATAAAAAGTTATCAAAATGGCGCACATTCCTCAACTCCTTCAGCTCCTTACAGCGAAGTATGAAAAAGTTATTAGCGTCAGAAGATGCACATTCTTTTAATTTTTGAAAATGTATTAAAATGCAATAAAAACTATATAAAATTGGTATCACCGTGATCGTATCGAACCAAAGAATAAAGGATAGGTGTTATATGGAGCGCAGAGTAAAAGTCGTAAAAACTGAGCCCACAAGAAAGTGACACAAATGCGTTTTTCCATATTTGGATTTTTTTCCCCTGCTTCCCAGTACACGGCATGGAACAATAAATAACTAATCACTAATGATTTTTAAATGTATTTTGAATATTGTTTGTGTCTGCTTTTTTGTGTAACTAATAAAGTTGTTCATGTTTTCAAGTGTGTACTCTGGGTGTGCGGCCTGTGTACATGTGGTACATGTGGTCTTTTTACCTATTTAGATGAGTGTGCCCCTCTCCTGTAGCCTAGCAGTGTGCCTAGCAGCCTGTAGCATCTTATTTCATAGTTTCATAGTTTCATAGTTTCTACGGTTGAAAAAAGACACTTGTCCATCAAGTTCAACCAAGCAAGGGAAGGGATTGGATGAGGAAGGGATTTAGGGGAAACAATTCTATATAACATAACCATCAATGTTATTTAGGTGTAAAAAGGCATCTAGACCCTTCTTGAAGCTCTCCGCTGTCCCTGCTGTGACCAGCGCCTGAGGCAGGCTATTCCACAGATTGACCGTTCTCATAGTAAAAAAGCCCTGTCGCCTCCGGTGATTAAACCTTGATTTCTCCAAACGGAGACAGTGCCCCCTCGTCTTTTGATTTGATCTAATCTGAAACAACTTACCACCATATTTTTGTATGGACCATTCATATATTTAAATAAATTAATCATGTCCCCTCGTAGTCGTCTCTTTTCCAGACTAAATAAATCTAGTTGTTTTAATCTTTCCTCATAACTAAGACCCTCCATACCCCTTATCATTTTTGTGGCTCTACGTTGAACCCTCTCCAGCTCCAGGGCATCCTTTTTATGGACCGGTGCCCAGAACTGGACAGCATATTCCAGGTGTGGCCGAACCAGTGCCTTGTATAGTGGTAATATTACATCCCTATCACGAGAGTCCATACCACTTTTGATACATGACAAGATCCTACTGGCTTTAGAGGCAGCTGATTGACATTGCATGCTGTTATTCAATTTATGATCTACTAGTACCCCCAGGTCCTTCTCAACAAGGGACTCTCCCAGATTTACTCCCCCAAGGACATATTTTGCCTTTGGATTATTGGCCCCCAGGTGCATAACCTTACATTTATCCACATTAAACCTCATTTGCCAAGTGGATGACCAAACATTCAGTTTGTCCAAGTCACCCTGCAGCCTATGAACATCCTCCATAGACTGTATTACACTACACAGTTTGGTGTCATCTGCAAAAATAGACACAGTGCTATTAATTCCTACCTCTATATCATTAATAAATATATTAAATAGTAGTGGGCCAAGCACAGAACCCTGGGGTACACCACTCATAACTGGTGACCATTCCGAGTAGGAATCATTGACCACAACTCTCTGGATACGATCCTTCAGCCAGTTTTCAGTCCAATTGCAAATGATTTCTGCCAAACCAATAGCCCTAATTTTACCCATCAGGCGTCTATGAGGGACAGTGTCAAATGCCTTTGCAAAGTCCAAGAACACAATATCCACAGCTGCTCCTCCATCCAGACACCTGCTCACCTCTTCATAGAAGCAGATCAGGTTAGTTTGACAACTTCTATTCTTAGTAAACCCATGCTGGCTGTCACTTATTATACTATTTGATGTCACATACTCCAGTATGTAGTCTTTTACCAACCCTTCCAATACTTTCCCCACAATGGAAGTTAAGCTTACAGGCCTGTAATTGCCAGGCGAAGTTCTAGAGCCCTTTTTATATATTGGCACCACATTTGCCTTGCGCCAGTCACTTGGCACCACACCAGACCTTACAGATCCCTAAGATTTTGCCAGCGGTACAGCAATAAATAACGAGTTCTTTAAGAACTCTGGGGTGTAACCCATCTGGTCCAGGAGCTTTGTACACATTGATTTTATTGAGCTTAGTTGGATAATGTCTACATTTAGCCGCCTAGTATATCACAGGATCCATGACCCGCACTGGCACCACCAAGTCAGAAGTTCTCTCTTCTATTTATAAACGGAGCTAAAAAACCTATTAAGTATCTCCGCCTTCTCCTGGTCTCCAGTCACCGATGCCCCATTTTCAGAATAAAGGGGTCCAACCTGTTGTGACCCATTTGTTACCTATTGGAATAAATTTAGAAGTATAAAAACCCAGGATAGATTTGAATTTCTCCCATTTAACATTAGTATCACATGTGACTATCTGATCCCAGTCTATATCCTGTATTGCACCCTGAATTTTTGGAAATTAGCCCTCTTAAAATTCAAAGTTTTCGATTTTCCACCTGTTTCTGCTTTTTAACCCTAGGGACACAGCCTATTTTGCCTTAAGGACGCGGCCCCTTCTCTCAAATCTGACTGTGTCACTATAAGTGGTTAGTGTTTTGGAACGCTATGAGATATCCATGGATTTTTAGATTGTTTTCTCGTGACACATTGTACTTCAAATTAGTTAAAAATTTGGAGATATCTTGTGTTTAGTTATGAAAAAAAAACAAAATTTGGAAAAATTTGGAAAAATTCTTTATTTTCAACGTTCTAAATTCTCTACTTTTGATGCAGATAGTCTAGCTCCCAAATAAATTCATAACTTACATTTCCCAATGTCTGCTTTATTGTGGCATGGTTTTTTAGATTCCACATATTTCTAGAATGTTCTGAGGCTCAGATTTAGGTATCATTTTTCACATTTTTTAAAATCACCAAAACCTGTATTAGATGGACCTGCTCACTTCTAATCGACACAGAGGCCTAAATAATATGAGCACTCGTAATTACCCATTGTGAAACTACACACCTCAACGTATGAAAAACCACTTTTAAGAAGTTTGTTACCGCTTTACTGTTTTTATAGGGTTAAAACAAATGGAGGTGCAGTCTGCAAATTGTATATTTTTTTCACAATACACCCATTTTGGGTGAAAATTAAACATTTACAATGGATAAATAAAAAAGGCTCCACAATTTTGATACCCAATTCTCCCGAATGCACCGATACCCCATGTGGTGGTAACCTGTTGTATGGGCGCACGGCCGGGCATAAAGGGAAGGAGGCGCCATCCAGATCAGATTTTCTATGTCACATTGTACAGGCTATAATTTTTTTCTTTTTTTTAATGTGACCTATAGGGGCTTATTTATTTTGCCACATGAATGCACTTTTCTGGTACGTATTTTGGGGTCTATAGGCTAATTGGTGAGATTTTATTAACTCTTTGTTGGTGGAGGAATGAAAATCATCACTTTTCAGGAGATTTTTATGGGTTTTTTTTTTGTTGCCCGTTTACCATACCTAAAAATATAATATTTTTATTCTATGGGTCGCCACGATTACAAAAAGACCTCATTTATTAGATTTTTTTTTTTTTCCCATTTTTACTGCATAAAAGTATTTGGCACAAAATGTTGTTATTTAGCATCACCGTCTTTCATATGCATAACTTTTTTATTTTTTGCCTCCACAAATCTGTTAAGGGCTTATTTTTTTGCGAGAAGGATTGTTCTTTTAGTGGTCTTATTTTAGAGTGCATAACATTTTTAAATCCCTTTTTAGAGCATTTTTATGGGTATTAATTGAAAATGATTTTTTTTATGGAGCTTTTTTTTGTTTTGTTTTTTACGGGGTTCACTTTGCGGAACTAATAACGATTCTGTTTTATTATGCAGATTGTTCGGACGCAGGGATACCAAATATGTGGGGGTTTGTGTATTTTTTTTTAATTGTACTGAATAAAACCAATTTGGAGAAAATCTGTTCATTTTAGCATCACCATCTTTTCATATGCATAACTTTTTTATTTTCGGCTGACAAATCTGGTTAGGGGCTTATTTTTTGCGAGAAGAGTTTGTTCTTTTTAGTGGTGCTTATTTTGGAGTGCATACCATTTTTTAAATTACTTTTTAGAGTATTTTTGATAAGGTATTAATAAAAATTTCTTTTTTCGGAACGTTTTTGCGGTTTTTTTCTACGGCGTGTACCGTGTGGGTCCAGAACGATTTCTGTTTTATAATACTGATGTTTATGGACGCGGCAATACCAAATATGCGGGGGTTTTTGTGTTTTTGTGTTTTTATACTTTATTAGTGTTTTTTAGGGAAGTGACATTAGGGCTTATATTTTTATGTATTTTTTTTATTTATTATAGTGTGTGTTAAGTGTTTTTGCATATTTTTACTTTACTTTACATTGAACTTAAACCAGTGATCAGAGCATCACTGGTTCAAGTTCAATACACTGCTCTACAATACTATTTTATTGTAGAGCAGTGTAAACTGTCTGAGCAAGCTTGCGCATGCTCAGACAGTTTACAGTCAGACCCGGAAGGGGTCTGACTGCCATGGAGACCGGGCAGCTCCGGGGCACATGCCAGTCCTCGGAGCTGCCCAGAGTGGATCGGATCCCCCGGTAAGCGGCACGGGGGATCCGATCCACAGCGCAAACACCCTTACACGCCGCGGTCATGTGAAATTTGTTTGTTTGATGCAGATGTGGTTCACATGATATGGAGGTGCCCAAAACTGCATAGATATTGGAGGGACGTAGTCAAAAAACTGCAATATTTTCCAGTCAGATACCTAATGATCCAAAAATATGTGTCCTAGGTACTAAAGTTGGAGTACTGGGCCCGCAGTCACATATATTGTATGTGATTAAAGGCCTGCTGATAGCTAGGAAAATCATAATGTATAACTGCAAATCTGTTCAGCCACCTAATGTTGAGAAGTGGGAAATGTGGCTGAATCTTTTGATCACAGCAGAACAAAAGGAGATACAGGCGGTCCCCTACTTAAGGACACCCGACTTACAGACATCCGCAAGAGAAGAGAATAGGGAGCATATTTTATCAGGCCTCTGCGCCACGTCAGACCAGCTGGGAGTGGGCCGGTGGGGGCATACTGTCCCTGGTCGGCGCACTCGTGAAAAGTCGCGCTGCGGTTATTCCTACACCATGGCCTTCCATGCATGAGCACCGGCGTATGATAAATATGCCCCTATGGCTTGTTCTCAGAAATGCACATTGTATATTGACATAATGATATAGGGGCAGTTGTGAGTGTCTATACCCACACCAGACTATATCGTGGCCTAGGTTAGATAAACCCAATCTATTTTGATATGGTCAGTTTATACCCCTCAGGCCATACTATACCCTCATCATTAGCTTGAGTATATATGCAAAAATTACTAAAGGCAATGTGTCATCAGGAGCCCTATTTTGGTTCCCCCATGTTACCAAGAGAATAATCTTCACATTGTCAAAGTTTTTGTAGTTATTTTACTACAAAGACTCTTTGCAAGTATAAAAAGATTCACCGAAAAAAAAGCTAACTTCATTAAAACTTTACCTGTAATGTATGCAGAGATAGTACGTTGTTCCCTGGCATGACTAGGAGGAGCGGTTCCCCCACACCACCTTCGGCCGCAGATTCAGACAGACTTACAAGACACGATAGCGAGAAGAGGAGACGGTGGGTGGACAAGAGGGGAAGCGCGAAAGCGAAAAGGATGCACAATGCCGCAGTTACCACATGAAGGTGGGGAGAACCGTTTCCTTTAGCCACACCGGGGAATAGGCTTTGCCTACAGTTCAGGTAAAGTTTGATCCTAGTTATCTTTTTTTTTTGGTAAATGCTATTTTTACTACAAAAAGTCTCATCTCCCAAATGTTACAAGATCAGCTTGCCCACCACAAATAACACCTTACACAGGTCCTTCTTCCAAGTATAAAAAGTATTAGAGTCAGAATATGCAAATAAAAAATTTTGTACAAAATGTTTTAATTTTTTTTAAAGCTATTAAAACCTAATAAAGCCTTAAAGGACACTGTCATCAGGTCTATGTCACTATTTCTGTCACTACTACCTGTTGGAGCAGCTCACAAGGATTAAATCCAGCCTTTATCTAGTTAATTCAATTAATCATTCTAAAATCATCTTTTTTATTAAATGAGGCTGGTCACATGGTCAGAGGCAGTGATACACCCCTCTTAACCCCTCCCTCTCCTACCCTGTTGTGTCTGGGTAATGTAAAACATTGCTAGTGTCTGTCCTTTATCTGCTGACATGTGAGAGACACAGAACATCAGCTATGCAAGTCACTTGACCATGTTCTGCTATAACATGGCTTGCCTGAGCTGTTGTATCTCTCCTACACACACACACAGGCTGCAGGGGGCGCCAGCACCAGGAAACAGATGGAGGAGCCATTACACCATTATAAGTCATCTTAACAGGCTGTCAGTCAAGCACTGGGGTGTTGGCGTTGCTCTACTCATGAATAAGCTGGAACGCTTGAATATGCTAATGGACATTTCAGGTCATTTTGCAACAGCTTTAGACTCATTGCTTAGGTTAACAGGTATGTAGAGGGGACAATGAAGGGATAGAGGCAATGCTTTCTAATAGTTTAGGGGGTAATTTGCCTGACGGGTTCTCTTTAATTGGTATCCCTGTGAAAGTACCGCCCAAAGATTAAGGGGGGTGTCATTTTTGACCACACAGTGAAAGTTGTAAAAACAGAGCCCACCAAGAATCTGACGCAAATACGTTTTTTTCGCATGAATTTTCCCCGCATTTTGATTTTTTTCCTGCTTCCAGTGCACAGCATGATATTACAATTAAAAATAAAAATAAAAAAGGATTGGTGGGACGGGGTTAATAATAAAAGTATTTTTTCCTAATGTGAAGATCAGTGCTTCTCATTTTCCTGGTGCTAAGTCCATTCTGACATATGGAGACTATGGCCAGTTCCTAAGGATGTTATGGAGCAGATCAGTCGAGGCTGTAGGACGGCTTCAGTGCTCTCTCTGTAAAGTATTTCCCACCACTTACTTTCAGATAACACTTAAAGTGACATGCAGAGGAGCTGGAAATGTGAAATCAGATAGTTGTTTTATTAAGCTCCATGTGCCTATGGATTTCATGGCTTCAACATCTATTAATCTTCTAGTGACAGCTCATTTTCACTGAAGATACCATGCCATATTGGTCCAGAATGACTCTATGTGACTCATAAGCAGTGTTTCTGTGATTTGGACGAGTCCCCAAGTTTTTTTTTTTCTGTCGTAGTAACAAGCCCTGCTAGACATTAGAATCAACTTGGATATCCTCATCTGAATCTTTGGCACAGTCTTTTCCCTAAAACAGTAACTTTTCAACTTTGAAACTTGAGCTCAGAGCATTTCTTGTTCCCTTGGCAAGAGGTGGACTTTTTAGAAGAACCAAACTAAATAGGACATCTTCTACTTTTTTTACGAGGCGCACATGCAGTATTTGGCAGAACAAAGATCAATGTACATACATACACAGGATTGTAATATCTGTAGGGCTTTGGTTAACATTGACTAATGCATGTTTTTCTAAAGTCCCTTCTTCAAGTGTTTTTTGCGCATGTCATCAATATATTAGGCTTAATTTAGAGGGCAATCTTATATTCATGATTAAGCTCATGTATATGTCACACAACTGGTTTACAGCTTGTCATGGATGTGACACTAAGGAAATGCAAACTGTATTAGATGTGGGTTCCTAAGAAAGAAAGGGAATGTTTTAAAATATGGGTGCCCTATTAAGGACTTTATTAACCCTAGTAACTTTCTTATACATGACCAACCCCTTTAAAGGGGTATTCATGAAGACAAGATTCTTACAAATACTCGGATAACAAAATATACATTCTCTAATTCACTAATTAACAAAATACAGCATTTTGCAGATATAATTTCAACTTTCTCTATCAGTCTTGCTGTTCTGACTATGGTCAGATTAGTCTGAATAGCTTCTTGTCTGCACACTTCAGTGCTTTCTGGCTCCTTCCCCCTCCCTGCATTACAAGACCGCAGCACTGGGCAGAGACTTACTGTACAAGTTACAGACAGATAAGGTGTTTATAGAGAGCTGACTGTGTGTTTATGATTAGGTGATCTGAGTGTCATTGTGTTTTATAGCCATCTCATGAATCTCATCATCTTTGATCTCTCATATCTCTTTTTCTATGTATGTCAATATATAGTAGAATGTTCAGAAGCAGGGGCATAACAAGGAGAGACCAGGGCCCCATTGCAAATTCTTAGTGGCACCCCTTCCCATATATATATAATATATATATATATATATATATATATATATATATAAACACATTTATACCATATACAAAACATACAGTTCTTCACTCATACACACACATTTATACACTCTACACACTTGCACACATACGCACACATACAGAGATGTACATCACATATACACACACAGAGAGTGCCCATTACACACATCAGTAATACAGACCATACACCATATACGCATACAGCATATACAAATCACATATACATATACAGCTTATATACATCACATATATGTTATATGTTGTTGTACAATATGCAGCATAATATGTATTTAATGGGGCACATCCTACAGTCTGTAGTGTCTGGTTAGATGTAGGGGCCCCCTGACAATACAGGCCTCATAGGAGCTGCTTTGGCACTACCACTGTAGTTACGCCCATGTTCAGAAGCTAAATAAAAGTGTAAATAAACTTATAAAACTATAAACTATATAGGTACCCTGTTAATTAAACACTTTGCAGTACACAGCATCCTATAGCACATGAATCGTGAAGTGTCTGCTAGAGAGTCCCCACCCACACTCTGGAATTTTACACTGACCATCACTGAGTTGTAAAATAAGGGGTTTTAAAAATTACCTATTGTGTACACTAAGGGATTCAAATGTGAACTTTCTTTCATGGGCAACCCACCTTTAAGCTTGTGTGGCAGTGCATTGAGGCTACACGGCTACTGTTTGAGGTGCTTCACACTGACAGAGGCATCTTCCACTAATATCAGTGTTAAATAGGAGAGGGACCTTGCCTCCATGTAAAATAGTACAGAGTAGGGTCACAGTGCCAGCCCTGGTATAGCGTTGTGTAAAATTAGCATAATATATGCATGTACGTTAACTGGTGTCTAACGTGCTGATCTCAGTGGAAGTTTCCAATATTAGCAAAAATATTGCGCTCCTGGACTATTATACACCTGTAGATCAAGATCAGCAAAAGGAATGGATGGGTTTCTAGCTGTATTTTTCTTCTTCAATTTTTAACAAATTATAGTTGCAAATCGCAGTGCCAATGTTACATTGAAGTACAGTATACACTGAAGAGTCATAACGTTAAATCACTGAATATGAAGGGATAAAAATTGATTATTCATTACAGTTACAGCATCATGCCGAGTGGAAAGGGAAGGGGAGTGAGTGTCTCACCAATCCCCTCTCCATTGAAATCACACCCGAAAGCTGCAAATATTGGACATATCCTATATTTTTAAGACACAGCCACCCGCTAGGTCACAGCACCGCACGGGCTGAGCCTTCTTCTTACAGAGAAGGGCTTTGATGCATATTGCAGCAAAGACCCATCGCTAACGCCCGTGGTCGGTGTTTGCACCATTCGCAGGTGTTCACCCCTGTTTGCCGCCTGCAAGGAGGCCGGCGACTTTAAAACACGGCAGTACGTGACAGAGCGCTGCATGATTTCAGTAGATTCGTTATGTGAGCCAGTGGCTCATTGTAATGATCCTATGTAAAACGCCATATACTGCAACCATTAGTACTGCAGTATATGTAGGAACAATCAGGCCATATAGGGTTAAAGTACCCTAGAGGGTCTAAGAAATAGTGAAAAAAATATATTAAAAAAAGTTTAAAAATGTTAAAAAAATTTATAAAATTATTATTCAAATCACCCCATTTCCCTAAAACTGATATCACAAACAATTGGGGCAGATTTATCAAGCAGTCTGAAAGTCAGAATATTTCCAGTTGCCATGGCAACCAATCACAGCTCGCTTTCTTTCACCAGTGCTCATGAATATTTTAAGGGAGCTGTGATTGGTTGCCATGGGCAATTGGAAATATTCTGACTTTCAGACACTTGATAAATCTGCCCCATTGTCTCCACGTCCCAAAATGCCTGATCTATCAAAATATAAAAACGGTTATCCCGGCGGTGAACCACATACGTAATATAGCGGCCAAATGTGTACGAAATGTACACCATTTTACATCACATAAATAGTATAATAAAAAGTTATCAAATGGCGCACCTTCCTCAACTCCTTCAGCTCCTTACAGCGAAGTATGAAAAAGTTATTAGCGTCAGAAGATGCAATCTCTTTTAATTTTTGAAAATGTATTAAAATGCAATAAAAAATAATAAAATTGGTATCACGATCGGATCGAACCAAAGAATAAGGATAGGTGTTATATGGAGCGCAGAGTAAAAGTCGTAAAAACTGAGCCCACAAGAAAGTGACACAAATGCGTTTTCCATATTTGGATTTTTTTCCCCTGCTTCCCAGTACAGGCATGGAACAATAAATAACTAACATAATGATTTTTAAATGTATTTTGAATATGTTTTGTGTCTGCTTTTTGTGTAACTATAAAGTTGTTCATGTTTCAAGTGTGTACTCTGGGTGTGCGGCCTGTGTACATGTGGTACATGTGGTCTTTTACCTATTTAGATGAGTGTGCCCCTCTCCTGTAGCCTAGCAGTGTGCCTAGCAGCCTGTAGCATCTTATTTCATAGTTTCATAGTTTCAAGTTTCTACGTTGAAAAAGACACTTGTCCATCAAGTTCAACCAAGCAAGGAAGGGATTGGATGAGGAAGGGATTTAGGGAAACAATTCTATATAACATAACCATCAATGATTTAGGTGTAAAAGGCATCTAGACCCTTCTTGAAGCTCTCCGCTGTCCCTGCTGTGACCAGCGCCTGAGGCAGGCTATTCCACAGATTGACCGTTCTCATAGTAAAAAGCCCTGTCGCCTCCGTGTTATTAAACCTTGATTTCTCCAACGGAGACAGTGCCCCCTGTCTTTGATTTGATCTAATCTGAAACAACTTACCACCATATTTTTGTATGGACCATTTCATATATTTAAATAAATTATCATGTCCCCTCGTAGTCGTCTCTTTCCAGACTAAATAAATCTAGTTGTTTTAATCTTCCTCATAACTGAGACCCTCCATAACCCCTTATCATTTTTGTGGCTCTACGTTGAACCCTCAGCTCCAGGGCATCCTTTTTATGGACCGGTGCCAAACTGGACAGCATATTCCAGGTGTGGCCGAACCAGTGCCTTGTATAGTGGTAATATTACATCCCTATCACGAGAGTCCATACCACTTTTGATACATGACAAGATCTACTGGCTTTAGAGGCAGCTGATTGACATGCATGCTGTTATTCAATTTATGATCTAATGTACCCCCAGGTCCTCTCAACAAGGGACTCTCCCAGATTTACTCCCCCAAGGACATATTTGCCTTTGGATTATTGGCCCCCAGGTGCATAACCTTACATTTATCCACATTAAACTCATTTGCCAAGTGGGATGACCAAACATTCAGTTGTCCAAGGTCACCCTGCAGCCTATGAACATCCTCCATAGACTGTATACACTACACAGTTGGTGTCATCTGCAAAATAGACACAGTGCTATTAATTCCTACCTCTATATCATTAATAAATATATTAAATAGTAGTGGGCCAAGCACAGACCCTGGGGTACCACCACATAACTGTGACCATTCCGAGTAGGAATCATTGACCACAACTCTCTGGATACGACCTTCAGCCAGTTTCAGTCATTGCAAATGATTCTGCCCAACCATAGCCCTAATTTCCATCAGGCGTCTATGAGGGACGTGTCAAATGCCTTTGCAAAGTCCAAGAACACATATCCACAGCTGCTTCCTCCATCCAGACACCTGCTCACCTCTTCATAGAAGCAGATCAGGTTAGTTTGACAACTTCTATTCTTAGTAAACCCATGCTGGCTGTCACTTATTATACTATTTGATGTACATACTCCAGTATGTAGTCTTTTACCAACCCTTCCAATACTTCCCCAAATGGAAGTTAAGCTTACAGGCGTAATTGCCAGCGAAGTTTAGAGCCCTTTTATATATTGGCACCACATTGCCTGGCCAGTCACTTGGCACCACACCAGAACATTACAAATCCCTAAGATTTTAGCCAGCGGTACAGCAATAACATAACGAGTTCTTTAAGAACTCTGGGGTGTACCCATCTGGCCAGGAGCTTTGTACACATTGATTTTATTGAGCTTAGATTGGATAATGTCTACATTTAGCCAGCCTAGTATATCACAGGATCCATGACCCGCACTGGCACCACCAAGTCAGAAGTTCTCTCTTCTCTTGTATAAACGGAGCTAAAAACCTATTGAAGTATCTCCGCCTTCTCTGGTCTCCCAGTCACCGATGCCCCATTTTCAGAATAAAGGGGTCCAACCTGTTGTGACCCATTTGTTACCTATTGGAAAAATTAGAAGTATAAAAACCCAGGATAGATTTGAATTTCTCCCATTAACATTAGTATCACCATGTGACAGTATCTGATCCAGTCTATATCCTGTATTGCAGCCCTGAATTTTTGGAAATTAGCCCTCTTAAAAATTCAAGTTTTCGATTTTCCCACTGTTTCTGCTTTTTAACCCTAGGGACACAGCCTATTTGGCCTTAAGGACGCGGCCCCATTCTTCAAATCTGACCTGTGTCACTATAAGTGGTTATAGTTTTGGAACGCTATGAGATATCCATGGGATTTTTAGATTGTTTTCTCGTGACACATTGTACTTAAATTAGTTAAAAATTTGAGATATCTTTTGTTTTAGTATGAAAAAAAAACAAAATTTGGAAAAATTTGGAAAAATTCTTTATTTTCAACGTTCTAAATTCTCTACTTTTGATGCAGATAGTCATAGCTCCCAAATAAATTCATAACTTACATTTCCCAAATGTCTGCTTTATGTTGGCATGTTTTTTAGATTCCACATATTTACTAGAATGTTCTGAGGCTCAGAATTTAGGTATCATTTTTCACATTTTTGAAAATCACCAAAACCTGTATTAGAGGACCTGCTCAACTTCTAATCGAAAGAGAGGCCTAAATAATAGTGAGACTCGTAAATTACCCATTGTGAAACTACACACCTCAACGTATGAAAAACCACTTTTAAGAAGTTTGTTAACGCTTTACGTGTTTTATAGGGGTTAAAAAAAAATGGAGGTTGCGTCTGCAAATTGTATATTTTTTTCACAATACACCCATTTTGGGTGGAAAATTAAACATTTACAAGGATAAATAAAAAAGGCTCCACAAAGTTTGATACCCAATTCTCCCGAATGCACCGATACCCCATTGTGGTGGTAACCTGTTGTATGGGCGCACGGCCGGGCATAGAAGGGAAGAGGCGCCATCCAGATCAGATTTTCATGTACATTGTACAGGCTATAATTTTTTTCTTTTTTTTAATGTGGACCTATAGGGGCTTATTTATTTTGCCACATGAGATGCACTTTTCTGGTACGTAATTTGGGGAGTTATAGGGCTAATTGGTGAGATTTATTAACTCTTTGTTGGTGGAGGAATGAAAATCATCATTTTCAGGAGATTTTTATGGGTTTTTTTTTGTTGCCGTTTACCATACCATAAATAGTATATTATTTTTATTCTATGGGTCGCCACGATTACAAAAAGCCTCATTTATATAGATTTTTATTTTTTTTCCCATTTTTTACTGCATAAAAAGTAATTTGGCAAAATGTTGTTATTTTAGCATCACCGTCTTTCATATGCTAAACTTTTTTATTTTTGCCCACAAATTTTAAGGCTTATTTTTTTGCGAGAAGGATTGTTCTTTTTAGTGGTCTTATTTTAGAGTGCATAACATTTTTTAAATCCTTTTTAGAGCATTTTTATAGGGTTATTAATTGAAAATGATTTTTTTATGGAGCTTTTTTTTGTTTTGTTTTTTAACGGGGTTCACTTTGCGGAACTAATAACGATTCGTGTTTTATTATGCAGATTGTTACGGACGAGGGATACCAATATGTGGGGGTTTGTGTATTTTATTTAATTGTACTGAATAAAAACCAATTTGGAGAAAATCTGTTCATTTTAGCATCACCATCTTTTCATATGCATAACTTTTTTATTTTCGGCTGACAAATCTGGTTAGGGGCTTAATTTTTTGCGAGAAGAGTTGTTCTTTTTAGGGGCTTATTTTGGAGTGCATAACATTTTTTAAATTACTTTTTAGAGTATTTTTTGATAAGGTATTAATAAAATTATCTTTTTTCGGAACGTTTTTGCGGTTTTTTTCTACGGCGTGTACACGTGTGGGTCCAGTAACGATTCTGTTTTATTATACTGATTGTTATGGACGCGGCAATACCAAATATGCGGGGTTTTTTTGTTTTTTGTGTTTTTATACTTTATTAAGTGTTTTTATGGGAAGTGACATTTTAGGGGCTTATTTTTATGTATTTATTTTTATTATTATAATGTGTAGTGTTAAGTGTTTTTGCATATTTTTACTTCTAATACTTGAACTTAAACCAGTGATGCTCTGATCACTGGTTTAAGTTCAATACACTGCTCTACAATACTATTTATTGTAGAGCAGTGTAAAACTGTCTGAGCAAGCTTGCGCATGCTCAGACAGTTTACAGTCAGCCCGGAAGGGGTCTGGCTGCCAGGGAGATGGGCAGCTCGCGGGCACATGCCAGTCCTCGGAGCTGCCCAGAGTGGATCGGATCCCCCGTAAGCGGCACGGGCAATCCGATCCACAGCGCAAACACCCTTACACACCGCGGTCATGTTTGACCGGCGTGTAAGGGGTTAACACCCGCGATCGAGCCGGCTCCGATCGAGGGTGTTTAGCGCAGGCTGTCAGCTGTACTAGACAGCTGACAGCCGCTGCTTCTGGTACCGGCTCGTTCGTGAGCCGGTGCCAGAAGCGGACGTTATAGAACGTCCCCGTGCGCTAAGCATCTAGCGCCGGGGACGTACTATAACGTCCTGGTGCGCCTAGGGTATAAGTTTAAGAGGAAATAATTATATTATGATCGGTGTTCCCAGGGTTCCCGGATACTGACATTTGGACAATCTCCTCGTTGTTAGAAATCACAAGGTCAACAATGCGTCACCTCTTGTGGGATCTTCTACAAGCTGCACCATAAAATTATCCTGAAGAATGTTCATAAAATGTCTCCCCTTCACATCTTGAGCATCTTTCACTACATTTGTTGTGTACAGCAAAGTCTGGTTTAAATGAATTGTTATCTCTGTGCCTTCCTGTTTATATTTTCTTAGTCCCTCCATTCTACTTTCAACATCTGGACCATATTGGCAGAAGAGTGGACTATTATGAAAGGCCAGAATTATCTCTGGGATCTTATGAATATGTTGCTACACTGGATTACTGCAGAGTAAGTGCACTGTGGACTTCATCTCCTCTGTTTTTATTTAAGTCACGTTCAGCCTCTATTTTATCTCTGTGTACAAGACAGTGTTGGAGTTGTCTTGCTTAGATAATCTTTTAAGCCATTAAATGGGCTTTCCAGTATCATGTGCCAGACAGTCACCTACAGTCCATACACCCTGGTATAAGTATCAAGTCGCACTACACAATTATCAAGGCTCTACATAGCCCGACACCCAGAGTTAATACATTTTCACTGATTAGTAATATGTAATGTATGCACTAGTATATAAAAAGCATAAATGTGTTATTTTGATGAAGTAATAAAATTTGGATTATGAATAAGGAGTGGATGGTAGTCTAATATAGTGGTGATGTGGCATCCGCTACATAAAATATAATCCATTTAAAAATACAAAACAATCTGAAATACTAGAGTGCCTAAAACACTAGCAAGTGACTCTAAAGGTCAACCACTTTCCCAACTCATAAGAGGCAGAAAAACTAATACGTAAGGGCTAAAATAGATGATCCTTGAATCATGGACCTTTAGGCCCCTTCCACACTTGCGTTGCAGATCACGTCAGAGTTTGATCAGGGTGCGATCAGGGTTTGGTCAGTGAAAAACGCACATTTTGCATCAGAGTGCAATCAGTTTTCAGTCAGTTTGTTCAGTGTCTCAGTTTTTCGCGCGCGTTTTCAATGCAATTTCAATGCGTTTTTCACGCGCAGAAACTGAGCTCTATCTTTTCTATGGCAATTGATGCGTGAAAAACGCATTGCACTTGCATTGCACTTGCAAGTGTCTCAGAGTGCAATGCATTTTTGATGCATCTCCATAGACTTGTATGGTGCGTTTTTTATGCGCGTGACTTGCAAAAGTAGAGCATGTCGAGATTTAAACGCGCGTTAAAAAAAACACGCATATGTGCGTGGAAAAAAATGCAAGTCTGAAAAGACCCATTGGTTACAATGGGTCAGATTGCAATGCAAGTTCTGCGCGTCAAAAGCATGCACAGAAAACGTGCGTGAAAAACGCAAGTGTGAAAGGGGCCTTAGTGGTCAGATTTCACGGATCAGCCACAATGCAGAGTGGAACTCTGAGCCTAATAGTGATATATAATGCAAAGAGTCTCTGCTTACCAGCTTCATCCATACGGTTCCAGAGTTACCTTATAGATGAAGATATTCTGCCATAAATTAATTAATTAAATAAAATTTTGCTGACAAATTTTTAATCGGCAAGCCTGTGGCATCATTGTTCTACATTGCCTGGAACACCATAGGAATTATAATGAGTCACACATATAAGAGAGCCGCCATTTTTCAGGAAATATGCTCACCCAACACACTTGCCACTTGCAGGGTAAAATTTGCTTTAAAATGTCAAATTATATAATTATATATTATTTTTCTAGAAAAACAAACCTCCAAATCCACCTGCCTTTATATTCATGATAGATGTGTCCTACAGCAACATCAAAAATGGCGTTGTCCGCTTGATATGTGAGGAGCTGAAGACATTGCTGGATAGACTGCCAAGGTAAAGTGGGTTTTCAACACCAATGTTAATTGGTAAAAATCTAAATGGGGTTACCGTAACCATTATCTCAGAAGAGGTGCTCAGAGTACAGCAGGATTTCCCAGGGTATACCTCTGACCTCATACACCTCCGGTATATTGAACTGTGGCTATACTTGGCTATAAAACAACACCTGTTTTTTGAAGAAACCAGCTATGTTTATCAACCTTTGCACATCCCCTTTAATTAAAAAAAACTGTATACTGCATACTATTTTATACAGCTGATATGCTAAAAGGACACTCAGAGTCTTTAAGAAAGGTTTGCATAGGATTATGCCATAGAATTGAATCGAAATTCGCCACAACCCTCTCCAAACTTTTCATAGGTGCTGCTACAAAGAAAATTGCACTTGCCATTACTGTCTGAACATTTTTACCATATAGTCTGTTAATTCTTTACTTATACATCTTTGCAATGTGCTACTCCCCAATCCAATATTTTATCCTCCTTTATCCAACTAGACACCTAGAAGCCTCAACTACTTTGAAGCTCTGTCTTTCTGTGGTAAAGATAGTCCTCTTCTTTTACCTTTTCCTTTCAAAAAGCACAATTATTTGTTTTATTTCAATCACATTAAAGGGAGTCTACCACCTCCAAAAACATTCTAATTAGTTTTATTATTTCACTCCATTATGACTGAGAAATTGGCATTTTTATCCATATGCTCATTAGGCAGTTGTTGCACCAAGGTCATGTCCTTAGCCCCTGGAACACTACTATTCCTGCCCGGACCACAACCAGGAGATTTGTCTTGTGTGATGCATGAGGCAATACTGGAAGGAGAGGAAAGTGATTTGGGTGTGAAAAGCAGTGCTGCGGGAGCCGAGGACATGCGCCAGGTGCACCAAATGCCTCTTTAGTATATGGAATAAACTCAATATCTCGGAAATGGCATAAATTATAAAGGCATGTTAGAAATGACAGTGAATTTCTCAACAGCATGCTGCCAGTAGATTATAATACCTGTTGGAAGTGGTAGAGACTCCCTTTAATGTGTTTTTTTTTTTAGGATTGATGGCCTATCTTTAGAATAGGTCATAGATATTAGGGTCCTGCATCCGGCACATGAATTGCTTTAAGTTTTACTTCCCAAGCCCATGACATTGTGGTTATTGCTCACACATAATTCCAGTAAATATGACGTGGCCATTATATTACATACATACCTGTGCAGTGAAGAGGCTGGAGCTCTCGGTAAACCCCTTGAAGAATGAGACTCTTTGGATTTTCTCTTTTTTTACTTATATTTGCAACCTTTTTTTTTGACAAATTTGTATATCTGTGCATGCATTTGCGATTTTTTTCACTCGCTTAGCAAAGTTAGCCGTGCAAGAATTTTTCAGCTGCCTTATATCAACCTCTAAAATAAATCAAAACCCAGAAAACCAAAAAAAGACACACACAAATGTCCTGGCTAAAGATAAATGACCCCCTTTGTCTCTACACCATGCCAAATAATGACTCAGTCCTTTTCCAGGAACCTCCTTTGTGCATATCTCTTGTTCATTTTACCTTATCTCTATAACATGTCTGCCCATTCCTATTAAATACTAGTATCATAATGTGGCATTTCAATGTGCAGTGCATTAGACCTTGTTAAGACTTTCTCTTTTATGATTTTCGAAGCAGATTGAAGATTTTATCTGTATTTCCAAGTTGTGTGAATGCCTTAGCTGCGGGAATGTGTCAAGTCATTGGCTGAAAGCCAGTTACCCATAATATAAGTCACGCTATGTCACGTGTAGCATGTACATAGCCCCCATCCGTCCTTACCTCCAGCTTCCATTACAAGCGCTTGCTTTATACTTTGTAGAGATGCTTGCACTATTCCAACTTGGTCAACATATCTTTATGGACAAGTATTGTACTAAATGTTATGGTTGTACAGTATTATCAATGATGATAATAAAAATTATATCATAATTTGTTCTGCCTATAAATGCAGCATCTATGTAACTGTACAGTATTCTGCACATTACACACTTATATTATATGGGATAATTGGTGCTTACAGCGGGTTTTATCTTCTGTGACAGCTACATTAATATACTTAATGGTCCTCCATACTGAAGCAGACATTTATTGCTTTTCACAAAATGTATGTAGGTTACTAAGGAAATGTTTGCCATAATAACAAAGAGACACATGGGTAGTACAGAAGAGTTAATTGCCTCTACAATCTCGGGATTTACTCTATGTATAACAGAATTGAGGTGATGGATCCATCTTGTGATTTATTAAGAGTTGGTGCCACCTTCTGGGCAAATGCTAGTATGTCTAGGGAAATATTGTGGCTCTTTCACATCTTAAAGGAAACCTACCACTTAAAAATGTTAGTTATAAGCCTCAAATACCTTGCACTAGCTCAGGGTGTGCTGGTGCCGGAGCATACCTTCCTAATTTTCACAAACCGCTGTATCGCTTGAAAAACTTCTTTATTCATTTGATTTCAGCCCCCCTTCGGCGCACCATGACACGTTCACGGCGCACCATGTGCGCGACCGTGCGTGCGCCTGAATAGGGAGAGCCGGTGACATCACTGAGCTCTCAGGCACACTCGCGCCTGCGCAACTCAAAGTTGCTCCCTTTTCTGTTGTTTGTCTAATAAGAAGCATCTTCTACAGAAAAGGGGACACTGTAATACCCCTATTTCTATAGCCCCACACATCTATAATGTCTTTCTTTTAGTTTCTTATACACTGGTTTTTACAAAAAAAGGGCTTTGAAATTATGCAAATGAGCCTCATGCTCATTTGCATATTATTTAACGCCTTTAAAAAAAAACAGGGCATAGGAAGCTTTAAGAGGATCAGATCCTACCAGAGGGGGCACACACCAGTAGATCAGTGTGCTTGGTTTACAATCCATGATCCTGATGGTAAAGGAAATCTACCACCTGTATATGAGGTTTTTTAGCTAAAGGCACTTACTTGTTGGCTCTGTGCTGCTGGTCCTGGAACATATTGTGGTTAGGCACAAAAACCGTTGCTTTTGTCAAAAAGTCCAATTTAGATGATATTCAAATGAACACAAAACCTATGAATACCAATGGACCATTTACATATACATAAACATGCGCAATGCAATGCAAGGAGGACACAAAAATTGCAAAAATGCTCAAAAGTCAGACAACACCAATAGGAAAAGGAGATGAGCATAAATTGTAATAAAAATGCAAAAATTTATTGAAGTCATTTTAAAAATAGAACAAAAGGGTAGTGTAGTTTTTAGGTGCTGGGCAGCGAGCACACAATGGCTAACAAGGAAATAGACAAGTTTAAAGTGCTTAGTGCATGGCCAAAAAGTGCAATTACATCACAAAAGCAAGTTATGCAGCAAAATACCGCAATGCATAAACAAGGAGCGCACAGAAGGAAATAATGACCTGTACCTGGTGGGTTTGGAGTATGAGGGCGCTGAGGAGAGGACGCTGCGCACTTTTTGGCAATGCACTAAGCACTTTAAACTTGTCTATTTCCTTGTTAGCCATTGTGTGCTCGCTGCCCAGCACCTAAAAACTACACTACCCTTTTGTTATGTTCTATTTTTAAAATGACTTCAATAAATTTTTGCATTTTTATTACAATTTATGCTCATCTCCTTTTCCTATTGATATTCAAATGAAGCTCAGGCGGCTACCTCCACAGCAAAGCTTACATTTGGCGGTCCGCCGAATTATAATTATGCCCATCTCCTCTTTCGGGGGCCTCCCCTCCCTCCGAGAGGCGGTGATGTCACCCGGCTCTTGGCACTTGTCGCGCATGCGCATTATATATTACACTTGTGAGGCCGGCTGTTCCGGGTTCTCATGCAGCCACTGTAAGGAACAGCCAGCAGCACGAGTGATGTATAAAATGTGCATGCGCAAGAAGTGCCTAGAGCCGGGTGACGTCACCGGCTCTCTGAGGTAGGGGAAGGAGGCCACCGAAAGAGGAGGAGTGTATAATTATAATTCGGCGGATTGCCCAATGTAAGTAGGTAGCGCCTGAGCTTCATTTGAATATAATCTAAAGTTGATTTTTTGAGAAAAGCAATGGTTTTTGTGCCTAACCACAATATGTTCAAGGATCAGCAGCACAGAGCCAACAAGTAAGTGCCTTTAGCTAAAAAACCTAATATACCGATGGTAGATTTCCTTTAAGAGCTTTTAGAAAACATATTAAAATGGCTCTATGGAAATGTGCAAAATCAGGGAGGCCCACACCCCCATTCTATTTCGATTTGAAGGAACGACCTAGGACCAATCTTTTGTCTGAAATAGATATAAGATTTTTGGTAGCGTTTCCATTTTAAGAACGTTGACTATTCAGGAATCATATTTTTTTATTTTCAAGTTAAAAACCGTTGTTGTAAATAGAGAGAGTATTAACACTAACTCTCTAATAGAAAGTATGCAAAGTATTGATTAACAGGTAGAGTTATGTATAGCTGTCTACCTATTTTATGTACAGTGTTCATTGTACATATAGTGATGGGTATTGTAGAGAAGAACTATATATGCAGGTCTGGACATATCAACATATGCAATCATTAGGAAATTTCCCTAATACAGGATCTCAGTTCTGGATTGATGCAGAGCAATGTATGATCTCACTATAGAAAGCCCCCAATTTCTCCCAGTGGAAAAGTGCAATTACTTTTTTGCTGGAGTGAAACAACATCAGCTAATGGTTCTTCTTGTTAGGACTGATTCATCTTTTGGGCATACTTCAACTTGTTTTTACTGGAACATTTCCAAGGCCATACATCACATAATATGTCCTCAGAAAAATCCACAATAAAGAAAAAGTGAAGAAAAAATAAAGTATATGCTTACCTTGTAATTCTGACGCTATGTCTGCAGACCAGCAAGGATTTTGTCTGGAGAGACCTAGTTAGAGACACCAGTGGTATCACTTCTGCAGTTCTCAGTTCTCCCCCTTTTCACCAACCTCTAGCTGTACCTATTGCTTTACCCTATTTTGCAGGTGGCTAAATATCCATGTGAATTGGTTAATAAAGGAAAACATTTCTATGCATACATGCATGTATATAGATACATGCATATAGATGGACAAAACAGGTGTTATTCAATGTACAGAGACAATAGTAATATAGCTTCCCCATATTATTATCATGCTTCTAGTGGTGGATACCAATATCTAATGAGGTATTCCACATTTCACATTTTTCTCTCTTTGAGTTATGCATAAGCTCTTTTTGAAATTGGAGATATACAAAGGTTAACTAACGTATCACACGAGCCTAAGAATGCCAAATAATGGCTTTGTAAAATTTGGAGAATGCACAAAGCTGAAATAAGAGCAAGCTTAACATTTGCAGGAGCACATAGTTGATGTTATGTTATTACGACCACTGCGGCACTGTTGTTGATAGTAAGTCTTGTAATATACTTCATTATAGAAAATAGCTACTTTGTGTTCCTTTTCCTCTCTTTCTTCCAGCAGTTTGTCTAATTGGACATTCCCTTCATACAGACAGCGAGAGATATTTGAAGTTGTTAAACTTTCCAGCATATTACTCCGAACAGACAGTCACTACATAGACTTGTATCTGTGCAAAGCTGAATTGTCCAGATAAATATTATCCAGAGTGTAAGGAGTTACTTATATGCAGTGCAAAGATTACTACTGCCAGATACACTGCTGAATACAGGGAAAGAGAGGAGGAAAACATTAAGACACATGTTCAGAGAATTGGGATAGTCCCAAGGGACTAGTGCACTTTAGGTGCTGTTCAATATCCTACTTTTCGTTTTCTTCCAATTATGTTAAGGGTTAAATTCCTGAAAACAACCTTGCAAAGTCCCCCAATTAAAATTCTCTTTCATGGGGTAGTTTACTAGATATAAACATCATTGTGGACAACCCCTTTAATGAGGTAGATTTATCAGAAGTCTCTGAGCTAAAACTGTTCTAGTTGCTCATGACAACCAATTAGAGCTCAGCTTTCTTTTTATAAACTGCTTTGGAAAATGGAAGCTGAGTTTTGGTTGGTTACCATGGCAGACTAGAACAGTTGTACTCTCAGACATTTCTGATAAATCTCCCCCAATGTGAGCTCTTGATTGTATCAATTCAGTAAGAAAGTGAGGTGTGACTTTCCTTAGTATGGTCCATCTACTTCTTGAATATTCATTTTCATAATATGTAAAACAGCTATGATTTGCTATATTTTACTTATTAATTGAATTTCATTGAATGGTTTTCTTTTTTTCTGCAGGGAAGAGAATGCGGAGTCCTCTGCCATCCGTGTTGGATTTGTCACTTACAATAAGGTTCTTCACTTCTACAATGTGAACAGCAACCTGGCTCAGCCACAGATGATGGTAGTGACAGACGTGGCCGAAGTCTTTCTGCCTCTGCTGGATGGTTTTCTTGTCAACTTTAATGAATCCAGATCAGTCATTAACAAGTAATAAACCCTTCTATGCCAGAAGTCAGGATGAAAAGTCTAGCTCACATTAGTTATGTTATAACAATGATATACTTGGATAGTGTTGTATGTGACGTTGTTCAGACATTTATTCACAGGATGATTTTTTTTTGTAGTCTGCTCACTCAGATTCCAGACATGTTTGCAGATACCAATGAAAGTGAAACTGTGTTTGCACCCATTATCCAAGCTGGTATGGAGGCGCTAAAGGTCAGAATGTCTCTTATATAGCAGTCTACTGTATGGTGTCATCTTAGCAAAATATCTTCCATTTAATTGTTTGGTAAAGTCAGTCATGAAGATCAGTAAATGGAATTTGTGCTTGGCTTTCTTGCCTCATTCATCTAGTCATGTGTCAGGTTCCTTTTCTACTAATTGTTGTGGCGATCTTGCTTTAGACATTTGTGTAAATCTGGCTCTAAGCCTGTATTCATTGTGCTGTCATCAGGACATGATAGATTCAGGTCCTAATATCAACCGCTTCATGACCAGGCCAATTATTTTTAATGATTAAAATTGCTGATAAACTAACTTCGAATTGTATGAGTGTACTACATACTAAAAATATTCAACACAACCTTCTAGATTTATTGAATAAAAGAGGAATTATCTGTCCACCTCAAAATATATTAATATTATTTATCAAAAATATATATTTGGACAATGTAATTGTGATGTATAACAACAGGGTTAAAAAAATCTCTGCAAAGATATAGACACGCCTATTTCTACAGACACTAGTTAACCAAAAAAGCACAAATTGAGGATAATCCAATATTATAAAAAAAAAATATATATATATATATATACCACACCATCCAGACAATGTTCATTGAACATAATAGATTTTGAAAAGGATTTTCATCTCTAATCTTATGACAGCATCAATCACTTATTCCATTATGTGAGAGAGAAGCCTGGTCCATTTGCATTTCCAATCACTGGATAACTTTTTTAACATGAAGCCTACTTAGTGTTTTAGAAGATAAAAGTTGTGCATTTACTAGAATGAAGTCCAGGTCACAACAATCTAGTATGAGGCATAATAATACCTGTATGTGTTCTCAAAAATGCTAAAAAGGTTGTCCATATTTATTGAGAAAGATAAGGTCAGGACAGGTTATCACCTTTGACTGTAAACAAGAGTGTTTTGACTGGCAGCAATGTGAGAACTTGATAGTGATCTGTAAAACATAAATCCTATGCTCAAAGAATAAAGTGAAATGTAGTGCATAAGGATAAGATAAAAGGAGCACAGCTATTTGTGAACCAGCCATAGAGGATCTCCTGCAGTACTTCCGTGGGTACTGGCATGAGTAATAGGGGGTAAGCAGATGCTGTGATCCCCACTGACCACAAGAACAGGTTGATCATGCGTCTTGATGCTGCATTTATGGTGTGCAGCATATGACAGTCTTCTGTATACAGCTATCTGCCCCATAGATGGCGAATGGTCAGACAGTGTATATGTTAAACCTGGTGCCTGTTTACTAGGCTTCCTAACAGCTGGATGTCCCCAGTTCAACACTGCATTTACTATCCCGTGGGAAATTTTAATATTGGTCCAACCCCTTTGACTTTGAAAAATTAATCGTATATAGACACATTAATTAAATATTATTAATAAAAATGATTAATGTACTACATGGTCTGAATAATGAAAATGTTTACCTCCATGTCAGGCTGCAGAATGTGCAGGGAAGCTTTTCATCTTCCATTCTTCCCTTCCAACTGCCGAAGCCCCAGGAAAACTGAAGAACCGAGATGACAGGAGACTGATAAACACCGACAAAGAAAAGGTATTAAGAGAGTTTAATACTCTTGATCTGGAGATGAGCTGACAAGATTCATTTACTTCTGTACAGCGATGTGAAGCATATACACTATACCGACTTCCTTTCTATCTTTGTTGCCACAGTATTGATTCATTGGTTTTTAATTTTATGTTATAATCTGGACATTTGGCCAAGTGTGAATGTATAGATAACTGTTTTACCAACCAAAATGGGCCACGAACACTCAGGTAGGTATGATAAATCCTGATATAATTCATTTCCACCAAAACTAAAATTACTCAAATCAAGTATAATGCCAGACAATTTTTAATACTTAATGAAGTACTAAAATAAGAAGTCACTGCTGTCATGTATATCTACTCCTAAGTGACACAGCATATATAAATATTTAAACAATCATCCAATACATAGAAATATGTTATACCCATAGTGGCTACAGGATAATGAATACAAAAATAATATGGATAATATTCATACCCCAGATGAATCCCACATAACATGTTTCAAGTGTTTTCTCCAGACCAATCCCCTCATGCCCCCCCCCCCAACTGTTTTTACCTTATTATTATTTTTGTATTCACTATATTTGATTATAACTATTATTATTCATTTTGCACATTGCAAAGCAATTTTTCATCATACCATTAAAAGGAAATATGTCAATCAGTCTCACTTGGTGTTTGTTGTGAGACAGACCTGGCATAGGCTTTGTGGCTTCTGTTCTAACTGGATGCCACAATAATGCTGTAAAAACATGAAGTTTCCTCACCTGTGCAGTGCTGAAAGGTATTTCTTAGTAGCCTTGCACTCACTAGGATGAGCACCATGCTTTTGTATCAGGCAGCTATAGAAGGACTGTAAAATGAAAGATCCCAGTTCTCAGTAAGCTTCACAGCTCAAACTAGCCAGACACCACAGCTTGTATATGTAGCAAAAATCCACAGAAGCAGCATTCCAAACAATGGAGATGTTTATTTACTGAAAGAGAAAGAAAATACATTTCAGCTCTTCAGCAGGGCTAAAAAAAATGGCTCCGTTGAGGAGTTGGTGAATAAACATTGCCATTGTTTGGGGTGCTGCATCTGGGGATCTTTGATATGCTTTTTATCACATGTATAAAAATTTTTGGTACCCCTTGTTTAATGAAAGAAAAACCTTCAATGGTCACAGAGATAATGAAAGTTGCCTCAGGAGCTCAGAACTTTTTTATAGGGTTATTAGACTATATCCTAGCAGCTTTATGTTCCCGTGTCTATAGTTTTACATATTATTCAGAAAATTAAGATCTATAGGACTGTAGCCAACCTACCTGGATGTGGCCACTGGAGGAAAAGTAATGACAAATAATACAAATCGAGTCCAGAAAAAATTCTGAATAGATTAAAGGTGAACTTTAAGGAACATCAGTGTCACATTGCCACATCCGTCGTTGTGGAATTAATGGGAGATGTCCAAGGAGGGCACCATAACAAATCATAAAAAAGCTAGACTGGAATTTTCACAAAGTTTCTGGGAGAATGTTCTATAGACAGATGAGACTAAAATGTAACTTTTTGGCAGGGCACATCAGCTCTATGTTCACAGATGGAAAAATTAAGCTTATCTTGAAAAGAACACTCCCTTCTTTGCAGCATCTGGAAGAGGGTGTCTTGAATGTGTGCAAGGTGCAATGAAATCTCAAGGCTATCAAGGGAGAATGTGCTGCCCTGTTTTGTGTCAAAAAGCTTGTTGTCAGCTAAAAACATTGAGGAAAATATAGGACTATTCTGAAGTGTCCTTCTATTAGCCCTGACCCAAATCATATTGAGCATCTTAGAAGGGAGAAAAAACACGCCACCTGGAACAGGCACCATTCATACCCCAGAAAACTAAAGCAGTTTGCAGACAGTTACAGAAATCATTTCATTGCCTGAAAAGGTTGTGCAACAAAATATTAAGTTAGGGGTACCATCATTTCTTTCCAGACCTTTTTCATGAATTTTATCTTTTTTTAAATGTTCTGTTGAAGCATGGATGAAAGTGTCTGCCTTTTATTTGTTCATTTTCATAGAAATTGATTGATTTTTATTAATTTTTTGGGATTATTATATTTTTCAAATTATTTATGAGACTAGTGTCAATTTTTTCTCATTAAAGGGGTCCCAACAGTTTTGTCCACATGTATTACTGTGACCACTGTGCTTTACTGTCTTTAGATCTTTAAAAAAAAACTATGAATAATTCTGAAAAAAACGTTTTGAAACAAAAAACTGCAAAACAAATAAGACATGTTTTTGTAATTTTATGTTTTTCCTTTTCTTAATTCTAGACTCTGTTCCTGCCCCAGTCTAATGTATATGAAGGCCTGGCCAAGGATTGTGTGGCAAATGGATGTTGTGTTGACCTCTTCCTGTTCCCTAACCAGTATACGGATGTGGCATCTATGGGTCTTGTAACCATGCTAACTGGAGGAACCCTTTACAAGTATAATAATTTCCAGGTAAAAATACAGCAGTAATTCTCATCCTTTCCCTACCATATAAGGCAACAAATCGCAATTAATTTCTCCTCTGTTAGGTTGCTTAGTATAGTATATAGTATAGTGCCAAAGGGTGCTATGAGTTGGACCCTGCCAGTTTTATATTAAATAGCTATCCTTAGGATTGACCAAATAGGCCGATAAATAGGCTGATCCTGTAAAACCTATTTATCAATAAGCAGCATGAATGTCTAACAGTAATGGCACCACACCATGGCATCGGCCGTTTGCTGTCATCATAGTGTGTGCTTGCCGTTCGCTGATGTTGGTGCAGACTCTATGATGTAAGCAAGCGGCTGACGTCATGGTGTGTGGGACGGAGACCTGCTGAGCGTCGTCGAAAATGTGAGTTAGTTTTTTATAGGCTGGCCATACCTCGGCCAGGGGGCAGGCTATATACTAGGGGACATGGACAGGCTGGCTATATTAGAGGGCATCGGCTGCTGGTTGTATACTAGAGGGCATGGGCTTATTGCTTTATACTGGGGCAGGACCAGGCTATATACTCGGCGGGTATGGGCAGGATATATACTAGGGGGCATGGGCTGCTGGCTATATACTGGGGACAGGGGGCTGGCTACATACTAAGGGGCATGGGCTGGCTATATACTGGGGGGCATGTGGTGGCAGTCTATATACTGTGGGCCAGCGGGCTGGCTAGTTATATACTAGGGGGAATGGACTTCTGGGTATATACTGGGGGCATGTGCTGACTGGCTATATAATGGGGGCAGTGGCTGGCTTCATACTAGGGGGCATGGGCTGGCTGGCTATATACGGGGGGCATGTGGTGGCAGTCTATATACTGTGGGTCAGGGGGCTAGCTAGTTATATACTAGAGGGCATGGTCTGGATGGCTATATACTGGGTAGAGACTATGACCAATGCATTTCCCACCCTAGGCTTATACTTGGGTTGTCCCAGTTTTTTTTAGGTAAAAATTAGGTACCTTGGTTTATAATCGGGTCGGTTTATACTCGTGTACATACGGTAATAAGAAAAATAAAAGTTTCAAAGGAACTTGAACTAAATTTCAAGGAGCATTAACAAAAGAATCGCAAAAAAAAAGTTTTAACAAAAGTTGGTCGAGATTGGATACTTAAAGGAGAATGCCAGAATTTGCTATAATGTTAGGGGCATTGACAGGTCCATTTTATGTTTGAAGAATGTCCCAAGATTGCAGAAATCAGCTTTAATTTCTCATAGCCAGGGGGCAGGGTTTTACCCTAGCAGAGCATCATAACATACATGATATCTTGTAGACAGGCCATCAGTGTACAATCAGTGGGGGTCCAATACCTAGAACCCCCACTAATCAGTAGAGGCCTTTGATAATTCCTTACTTTATAACTTTTAGTAAACCTCTTAAAGTGTTAATAGTAAAGGCTTAAGACCCTTATATCCTTGCAAGTTTGTTGTAGTTTGCTGCCATCTGGTGGATAATTTACATGACATGTCTAATAAGTAAGCCTCTATGTTATACAGGTGCATACGGATGGGAAGCAGTTTATAAATGACCTCAGGAAGGATATTGAAAAGCGAATAGGATTTGATACTATCATGAGAGTCCGTACAAGTACAGGTAACGATTTATTGTTAATAATGTAAAGACTTATTATTAGAAACAGAGGTTCACAATAGCAGTTTAACCCCTAGGGGACACAACCTATTTTGGCCTTAAGGACGCGGTCCCATTCTTCAAATCTGACCTGTGTCACTATAAGTGGTTATAGCTTTGGAACGCTACGAGATATCCAGGGGATTTTTAGATTGTTTTCTCGTGACACATTGTACTTCAAATTAGTTTAAAAATTTGGATGATATCTTTTGTGTTTAGTTATGAAAAAAAAACAAAATTTGGAAAAAATTTGGAAAAATTCTTTATTTTCAACGTTCTAAATTCTCTACTTTTGATGCAGATAGTCATAGCTCCCAAATAAATTCATAACTTACATTTCCCAAATGTCTGCTTTATGTTGGCATGGTTTTTTAAGATTCCACATATTTTACTAGAATGTTCTGAGGCTCAGAATTTAGGTATCATTTTTCACATTTTTTGTAAAATCACCAAAACCTGTATTAGATGGACCTGCTCAACTTCTAATCGACACGAGAGGCCTAAATAATAGTGAGACTCGTAAATTACCCCATTGTGGAAACTACACACCTCAACGTATGAAAAACCACTTTTAAGAAGTTTGTTAACGCTTTACGTGTTTTATAGGGGTTAAAACAAAATGGAGGTGCAGTCTGCAAATTGTAATATTTTTTCACAATACACCCATTTTGGGTGGAAAATTAAACATTTACAATGGATAAATGAATAAAGAAGCACAAAGTTTGTTACCCCAATTTCCCCGGAGTACACATGATTAACCACATGAGTGTGGGTAACCAATGCTGTATGGGAGGGCCGCGGCATAGAAGGGAAGGAGCGCGCCATCCAGAGCAGATTTTCTATGTCACATTGACAGGCATAATTTTTTCTTTTTTTTTTAATGGGACCTATAGGGGCTTATTCTTTTGCCCATTAGATGCACTTTTCTGGTACGTAATTTGGGGGAATCTATAGGCTATTGGTGAGATTTATTAACTCTTTGTTGGTGGGAGGAAATGAAAATCATCACTTTTCAGGAAGATTTTTAGGGGGGTTTTTTTTGCCCGGTTACCATACCATAAAAATAGTATATTATTTTTATTCTATGGGTCGCCACGATTACAAAAAAGACTCATTTATAGATTTTTATTTTTTCCCATTTACTGCATAAAAAGTAATTTGGCAAAAATGTTGTTTATTTTAGCATCACCGTCTTCATAGCATAACTTTTTTATTTTTTGCCTCACAAATCTGTTTTAAGGGCTTATTTTGGCGAGAAGGAGTTCTTTTTAGTGGTCTTATTTAGAGTGCATAACATTTTTTAAATCTCTTTTTAGAGATTTTTATAGGGTATTAATTGAAAATGATCTTTTTTCTGGAGCTTTTTTTGTTTGTTTTTTACGGGGTTCACTTTGCGGATCTAATAACGATTCTTGTTTTATATGCAGATTGTTACGGACGAGAGGGATACCAAATATGTGGGGTTTTGTGTATTTTATTCAATTGTAATGAATAAAAACCATTTGGAGAAATCTTGTTCATTTTAGCATCACCACTTTTATGAATAACTTTTTTATTTCGGCTGACAAATCTGGTTAGGGGCTTATTTTTTGCGAGAGAAGAGTTGTTCTTTTTAGTGGGCTTATTTTGGAGTGCATAACATTTTTAAATTACTTTTAGAGCATTTTTTGATAGGGTATAATAAAAATTATCTTTTTTCGGAAAGGTTTTGCGGTTTTTTTTCTACGGCGTGTACGTGCGGGTCCAGTAACGATTCTGTTTTATTATACAGATTGTTACGGACGCGGCAATACCAAATATGTGGGGTTTGTTTTTTGTGTTTTTGTGTTTTTTATAACTTTTATTAGGTTTTTATGGGAAAGTGACATTTTAGGGGCTATATTTTTTATGTATTTATTTTTTATATTATAATGTGTAGTGTTAAGTGTTTTGCATATTTTTACTATACATACTGAACTTAACCAGTGATGCTCTGATCACTGGTAAGTTCAATACACTGCTCTACAATACTATTTTATTGTAGAGCAGTGTATTGAACTTAAACCAGTGATCAGAGCATCACTGGTTTAAGTTCAAGTATGTAAGTTCAAGTATGTACTGTCCGGCATGCTCAGACAGTTTACAGTCAGACCCGGAAGGGGTCTGGCTGCCATGGAGACCGGGCAGCTCCGGGGCACATGCCAGTCCCGGAGCTGCCCAGAAGTGGATCGGATCCCCGGTAAGCGGCACGGGGATCCGAATCCACAGCGCAAACACCTTACACGCCGACGGTCATGTTTGACCGCGGCGTGTAAGGGGTTAACACCCGCGATCGGAGCCGGCTCCGATCGCGGGTGTTAGCGCAGGCTGTCAGCTGTACTAGACAGCTGACAGCCGCTGCTTCTGGTACCGGCTCCGTTCGTGAGCCGGTGCCAGAAGCAGGACGTTATAGAACGTCCCCGTGCGCTAAGCATCTAGCCCCGGGGACGTACTATAACGTCCTGGTGCGCCTAGGGGTTAATTTACATCTTTTCTCACTTAGTTTGTAAACACTAATGTATATTGTGCAGTCTCTCTCTCTGTATATATATATATATATATATATATATATATATATGCGCAGTAGGTATTGAAAGTATTTATATATTTATAAATTCAGAGCCCTTTAATTTCTTCACACTTTCTTTCATTGCTACCAATTGTTAATATCATAAAAATTCTTTTTTTGCTCATAAATGTACCCTCTGCACTTGATCTTGACTCAAAAAACGGAAATGTAGATTTTTTTTGCTAATTTATTAAACAAGAAAAACAGAAATACCACATGGTCAGCCCCTTTGCTGTGACACTCATATTTAACTCACATGCTGTCCATTTCCTTCTCATCCTCCTTGAGATGGTTCTACTCTTTCATTGGTCCAATTGTGTTTAATTAAGTTTAATTAAAATGATTGGACTGGATTAGGAAAGGCACACACCTTTCTATATAAGACACAGAGAATCATGAGATCTAAGGCCGGTGGCACATGTGGTGTTTTGAACCCGTTATTGGGCCGTTTTTTAAGCAGTCCATTAGAAAAACACATGCGCTTTTGAAAACACATCTGTTTTTGTCTGAAAACGGGAAAAGCTTTTTCAAAAAACGGATGAGTTTTCAAAAAATGGATGCGTTTTCAAATACGGATTGCTTAAAAACGGCCCAAAAACGTGTTCAAAATGCCATGTGTGCCGCCACCCTAAGGAGCTGCCGAAGGAGCTCAAAGACAGAAGTTTGGCAAGGCATAGATCTGGCCAAAGTTACAAAAGAATTTCGTAGCAGCACTCAAGATTTTTAAGAGCACAGTGGATTCCACAATGCTTAAATGGAAGAAGTTTTGGATGACCACAACTCATCCTCCACCTGGCTGTCCAGCCAAACTAAGCAATCATGGGAGAAGAGCCTTGGTGAGAGAGGTAAAGAAGAACCCCAAGATCACTGTGGCTGGGAGATGGGAGAAAGTTCCACAAAGTCGACTATCACTGCAGCACTCCAACTGTTGGGGGTTTATGGCAGAGTGTGCTGACGGAAGCCTCTCCGCAGTGTAAGACATATGAAACCCTACATACAGTGTGCAAAAAAACACATGAAGGACTCTTGAGAATAAGATTCTCTGGTCTGATGAGACGAAGATTGAACTTTTTGGTGTTAATTTTAACCGCTACATGTGGAGAAAAACAGGCACTGCTCATCACCTGCCAAATACAATTCCAGTGAAACATGGTGGTGGCAGCATCATGCTATGGGGCAGGGACATGATGACTGGTTGCACTTGAAGGAGCGTTAAATGCAGCCAAGTACAGAGATATCCTGGATGAAAACCTCTTCCAGAGTGCTCTGGACCTCAGAGTGGGCCAAAGGTTCACCTTCCAACAAGACAATGACCCTAAGCAAACAGCTAAAATAACAAGGCAGTGGCTTTAGAACAACTCTGTGACCGTTCCTGACTGGCCTAGCCAGAGCCCTGACCTAAACCCAATTGAACATCTCTGGAGAGACTTTTGAAAGTGACTTCCACCAACTACTCAACACTGTGCAAAGGGTCTGAATACTTATGACCATGTGCAACACTCCTGCCAATGTATAGGCATGGGGGCAGTTGTGAATATGGCCCTCAACCTGTAAGAACCCATCTAGTGAGTCTGATCAACTCATTGAGGGGGAATGCAGCAAGTCTCAGGTAAGTAACCCTTGCCTGTTCAGGCAGAATCTACAGATGCTAAGTGGATGTGAGTTCCCAGCCAATTGTATTTTCCCATGTACACTGGAGTGTGATTGGAGAGTGAGCCACCACATGTCCGGGATAATAAAAACCCCTGGACAGGGAGAAGCCTCAGAGGTCTTACCACAGAGGTCTTTCCAGCAAGTTCTTAGGCCTATGAGGTTCCAGAAACCTCTTAGAGCACAAGCTCTTTATCACTAACTCTCCCTAGAGAGCACATCCTGTCACACAGACAGAGCGAAGAGAGAGAAACAGTTTCAGTCCACCATCAGGGCTAACACCCAGCTAAACCCAGTACAGGAGCTGCAGCATTCACAACTGGACACAGCTCCATCCCAGCCTGCATCTGCTACCAGGCTGGTGAGCCAATAACTGAGGACATGTCTCCATGACCCCTCCAGTACCATTTCTGCCGTGAATTGTTTAGGCATGTTGTCTGCTGTTGGTCAGTAATGAACCTTGAGTTATTTTGCACAATGTTGCCTCCTTCTGATCCCTGGATAAGGCTGTACCACCACGGGCGGGCCCGTCCATCACCCAGGGACATATATTACAGATATTAAGGGGTTTCTCTTGTGAGAACCAATACATCAGCCTTTCCCTCCATCTTTCTTGCACACACCACCTGCTGGAGACCTGCCAGGCTGTAGGCAGGTCCCCATACCAAGCACCGTGACATCAGCGGGCCTAGGCCACAACATGCCAGCCACTCCAGTATTCTGGGCCTGGCTGCCTCCAGGCCCCAAGAAAAGGCTAGGCCCTGGTGAGGGATGTTGCACATGTGTACATGAATGAGCACAAAAAAGAACTTTTATACTCTTACCAATTGGCTGGAATGAAACAAAGAGTGAAAAATTTAAATGGGTCTGAATACTTTCCGTACCCACTGTATATGTGTGTGTATATATATATATATATATATATATATATATATATATATATGTCTATGACTCTTATGAAGGTTACAAATTGCATCAGTTAGGTCAGGGTCAGTTTTATTACATGACCTCAATAACAGTGAGCGTTTTATTTTTAGAAAATAATTACTTGTGGCAGTCCAATTTTTTTCAGTAAGCACAAGAGGTTAAGAGGAGGCAGATTTTACAAAATTACATCAATTTGCATCAGTTCCTCAATCCATTTTTCATTTGACTTTGATGTATTTGAATAAGTATACATAAAATTATGTCATGTCAAGGCTGTACAAATGTCCCACATTTATCAGAATTGGTGTCATTGTAGATAACATTCAGGTTATATTATAGTTCAACAAATGTATGACCTTCTATGCCTCTTTTACCAAATACATCACATCCAGTACTAATGTTGTTTTCTTATGCTTGGGTCAATGCGGAATAGAAAGGTGCCATTTTTTAATATAACTTTTTGTAAAAGAAAAAAAAACACCAAAAACGTTCATTCTCTAAATATGGTTAAACCTTAGGTAAGGGTCAACCCACACCCACATTTCTCATTGCCATGCATTTTGCTAATGACTGGTTTCACATATTGCAGATTTGTTAGTGTTCCCTGTCTTCCCTGTTAGTCTTTGGTAGTCTTCCATACATTACATCCTGAGAGAATTCTGTATTATTTATAGAGCCATCTCCTAAACATCTCAGATAGGATTGAGCAGAGATCTAAATGTATGATCTACTAGTAAGGCCCCCTGCACATGAACACGTTTTGTTCTCTGGAAACACTCATGTGCCGGTCAGATCCATGGACTGAGCAAAGTGCAGTGGTTGGGAGTCCTTACATCATAGTCAAATATGATGTGCAACTGTAACAACTGTATCATGCTGGATGGATGGACCTTTAATGACCAAATGTCACCCACCCAGCCACAGTTGAAGAAAATCTACCATTAAAATCAAGCATGATAAACCAGGGACACTTACTTATAGATACAGGTACCGTGACTGTGGTAATCTTCTTATATTTGTTATCCTTGTCCTCCTTCCTTCTAAAATTATGCTGATGAGCCAGACGGGCCCTGGGGATGTTACCAGAGCCCCTCATTGCTGCAGGTTCACAGGCTGTTACAATGAACAGAACATGTCTAAGCCTCCTCTTGCACTCTCCATCCACCCTCTGCCTGTGTAATCTAGCAGAAGTAGGAAGTCCAGGGCCAGGGGAGACCTGCTTTTCTCATTGTAACGGTCTGTGAGTCTACTACACTGAGTGCACTTTAAGCTCATTAGAATAATTCTAAAAGTAAATTTTAGAAGGAAGGAGGCCATGGATAACAAATATAAGAATATTACCACAGTCACAGTGCCTGAATTTCTGAGTAAGTGTCCCCTGGTTTATCATGATGGATTTTGATGGTAGATTTTCTTTAAAAAGTTATGCTTCGGCCGCTTTCACACGAACATGTGTACTATACCGTTGTGGTATGGGTTGAATAGTAGCCCACATGTACTGATGGTACTTTACTTGTCCTAACAATAACAGTGTATCCTCTCCTGTGAATGCACTTGCCAATTCTACTTAGCATTAAATTGTTATTTGTCCTTCGCAGGGTTTAGAGCCACAGACTTCTTTGGTTCTATATATATGAACAACACTACAGACGTAGAGATGGCTGCTGTTGACTCAGACAAGGCTGTGACGGTAGAGTTTAAGCATGATGATAAACTCAGTGAAGATGTTGGAGCATTAATTCAGGTATGCCTTTACTGTATGCAAAGCAACATTATTATTTCTCACACAGTTACAGTGGGTACGGCGAGTATTCAGACACCTTTATATTTTTTACACTTTGTTTCTTTGCAGTCAATTGGATCTAAAAAGATCTAAAATGTTTTTTTTTTTTTTTGCTCATTAATGTACACTCTCCACCACATCTTGACCGATAAAAAAAAGAAATATTTTGCTAATTTATGAAACAAGACAAAACAGAAATATCACGTTTTTGAACCCGTTTTTGGGCCCTTTTTAAGCAGACCATGGAAAAACACACGCGTTAAAAAATGCATGCGTTTATGAAAAACTCATGCGTTTTTTGAAAACACATCTGTTTTTGAACGGTTTTACCAATTATCTTAATTAAAAAGGGTCAAAAACGGATGCATTTTCAATAAACGCATGCGTTTTTCAAAAATGCATGCGTTTTTTCACGGATGTGTTTATAACGGACTGCTTAAAAACGGCCCAAAAATAGGTTCAAAACACCACGTGTGCCGCCGGCCTTAGGCTGCGCCGAAGGTTCACGTTCCAACAAGTCAATGACACCTTGCAAAAACTGACTAAAGCCAATTGAGCATCTCTGGAGAAACTTGAAAATGGCCGTTATCAACCTGAGGGGATCTGCTAGGAGGAATGGCAGGGGATCCCCAAATCCAGGTGTACAAAACTTGTTCCATCATTCCCAAGAAGACTCATGGCTGAAAAGATGCTTCTACTAATACCGAGTAATGGATCTAAATACCCATGATCATGTGATATTTCAATTAGCAAAAATATCTACATTTATGTTATTTTTCTGTCAAGATGGGTACAGAGTGTACATTAAGGAGCAAAAAAAAGAACTTTTTTGATGTTACCAATTGGCTGCAATGAAACAAAGAGTGAAAAATTTAAACGGGTTTGAATACATTCCGTACCCACTGTACATATGACAAGACGCAACTGAGCCTAGAAGCGTTATTTATCCCAGAGGAATGTTGGAATATGTTCAACATTGCCTGTTTTGGGGTCACTTACCCTGGAAAGCAGATAAATCAGACATATAGCCATGTGACAGACTCTGTATTATAAACTAAGTCGTCCTTGACTTCCAATGTTTAGAGCATCTTTATTGAACATCTTTTATGAAAGTATATATATGCTGAGATCATTGTCTAGATCATTGGTGACAAATCTACTGCATAGGTGCCTGAGGCGGCACTGAGAACCCTCTCTGTGGGCATCCTGGCCCTTTCACCAGCACTGAGTTCAAGGTGTTCTCCTGCAGTCTCAAGCAGCCCAGGATATTCTGTGCTCAGTTATGTTTTGACGCAACACCTTCTTGGTTTCCTGAGACTTCTGGAGGAGTGAGGAGGTGTGGGCAGGGATGGTTATCATTTGTTTATCTACTGTGGACCCCTCAATTGTTTATATCAACTGGAACCCTGAATGGATTGGTGCCCTCAGGGCACCCATACAAATTAAAGCTGAGGCAGAGCAATTAAAAATAAGTTACTGCTTTAATTGCTGTGTTGGGTTTTGATAGTAGTTAGGGAGCTCGGAGTTTAAAAGGGTCACCAACACTGGTCTAGATGATAACTTAGTAGCAACAGTATTGATCATACATAGGCAGGAGTGGCATCTAGCAAGGCACATGTACATTACTGTATGAAAACTTCTGGTCACCTCTCATTGCTGCAGAATATAGGACCACATAATTTTGCTTTGATGTGAGGTCTTAGATCTAAGATGTGGGTTCATAATCTTTTTCCCTCATCACCCAGTGTCTCTTTCCTTTCATTTCCTAACCAGTGAAATATATAGGCACAACCATGAAAGTGGCTATTTATCTGTCTCCCCATTATCGTGTTGTCTTCTCTCTTCAGTGCGCTTTGCTGTACACAACCATTGGTGGCCACAGACGTCTACTTGTACACAACATCAGTCTGAGCTGCAGCTCACAACTTGCAGATATATACAAGAGCTGTGAAACTGATGCCCTCATAAACTTCTTTGCAAAATCAGGTAACTATTGAAATCTGTGCCATCCCCTGGAAGAAGTGTTATTCCATAGTGAGGCACTGACATGGCTACTGCAGGTTACATGGTTTATTGTTTTTTTCTTTCCAGCCTACAAAGCAATCCTGCATCATCCTTTAAAGACAGTACGTGATGTATTGATCAGCCAGACAGCCCACATGCTAGCCTGCTATCGAAAGAATTGTGCCAGTCCTTCAGCCGTCAGTCAGGTAGGTAACAAAGGGTTATAGACTCGAATATAAGCACCTAATTTGATCACAAAAAAAACTGGGGAAACGTATTGACTATAAGCCTGGGGTGGGAAATGCAGCCACTATTCTTTAATAAAATGTCTAGCAGCAGCCTTACTTCACTAATACAATGGGGTTCATTTACTAAGAGTCCACACTATCGTCGGAGCGTGCGTTTTTGGCGTATTAGCGCTGGCTTTCACGGGACACAAATTGGGGGGCGGGCCATCGGACGATCCGACGGATTCGGACTACGCATGGGTTTTAACAAAGCAAAGCCACGCACTTACTTGCGAAAGAAGGTGAACTCCGGCGGACACCACCACTTTATAGAGTGTACTGACAGAGTGCATGGACTTGCCTCTGACCACACTGCCGGGAAGCCACTATAGATAATGCAATAATTAATGGAAGCTGCAAAACACGAGTGTGAACTCAGCCTGAGGGTCAAATGCTGAAATGAACAATAGCTGATCTATACGAGTGTATGTATGTATACAGAGCATTCACTCTACATAAAGCATATTTTATAGGTGATTCTGTTTATTAATACACTTTCTATGGATGTCTAGTATTTGGATACATTGACTGCTTCTTATTCAGGCTTCACTCTATTGCACGGATGTAGGGTTGTGCAGGCCGCAAATGATGTGTGACCGAATCTGGTTAGAATTATCCATAGTTCTGTAAAAGTCGGATATGAATCATTAAACACAATGCAGCTGATTATGATTTTTCCCTCTCTATCCTCAGCTCATCCTTCCTGACTCCATGAAAGTGCTGCCAGTCTACATGAATTGCTTGTTAAAGAACGAGGTTTTGGTCGGAAGCCCAGAGATCGCCACCGATGAGAGGGCATTTCAAAGACAGCTGCTCATGTCCATGGATGTGGCCAGCTCCCAGCTCTTTTACTATCCACTTCTATTACCTCTAGTAAGTGATATTGTAAGCATGAGAGCAGACATGCTGAGCACATATGGAGCATAGGCGTAGGTGGTTTAACTACTATTGTGATCTCTATCCAGCACACAATGGAAATCAAGAATGACATCATTCCCCCAGCCGTGCGTTGCTCTGAAGAACGATTGTCTGATGGAGGAATTTTCCTGCTGGCTAATGGTATAAACATGTTCCTGTGGCTGGGAGTCAGTTGTCCTCCAGAATTCATCCAAGGAATCTTTAATGTTCCATCTTTTGCGCACATCACCCCAGAAGCTGTAAGTTACTGACATGATAGAGCTTATTATATATTGTTCTACTGGAAACAGCATGGTGGTGGAAAAAGTAGAAAGTAAATTGAATCTTTTTATATGATGAGTGACTCAATGTATCCCACTGACATTGACTTTCTTAGAATAACTTAAAAAAGTGATAAACGAAGGATGTTATATTTTGTATAAAAGACAAGCAGCCTAGGATTCATATCATATAATAGATGAATTTTTTTATTATGTGTATATTTTAATTTCCTACCAGACATCTGTTCCTGAACTGGACAGCCCTCATTCCAAGAAACTAAGGACAATAATGGAAGCCATTCAGAGCAAAAGTCCATACTCAATGAAGGTAAAAGAGTCATATAAAATGTTACAGGTTATCAATTATGTAACTATCAGTACCATTGTCACGCATAGGAAAAGGATTGGCCAATTTGGACCATGGTCTCCAAACAATGTTTCTCCACGCTGTTGTAAAAATGCTTTAGTGATGTCTAAACAATAGGTTATTATGATTAAGGGAGCAGTTTATCAAAAGCTATTAATGCAAATCTTGACATGTGGGATGTTGTGAGAGATGAGGAATTTAGATGCCCAATCCTTGTTCTAAGGGAGATGAGCCACAACAATGGAGATGTCTGGTGGTCTACCTTCACTTTCAAGAAAGGAAATAAAAATGTATTTTCTAAAGTGGAGTAAAGAAAACTTCTTGTCAGAGTGTGCATGTGTATGGGGGAGTCTAGTCTAGCAAGACAAACAACAGTATAATGTGTAGAACTAGCCTAAGAGATGTAACCTAGCCAATAAATGTCCCAGGGGGGCTGGTCACTGGTCTATCCTATTGCTGAGAAGGCTGTTGTTATCTGAGATTTTACTACAATAAGGCTTCATGCACATGTATGCTGATTTAATTCACATTACCTGGCTCCCTAGTAGCAGTGTGTGGTGGGCCCCGGGGCACAGCGGCAGCCTTTGTCTGCCTGTATCTCCTCATGCATTCTTCCTCTCTTCCACATTCTCCCCCTGCCTGCTCAATGCACATGACAGGAAGTGGGGAGGGAGCTGGATGAGTGTGGAGTGGAGGAGACTGACAAAGATACACGCAGACTACAGCTGCCCCTCCCCAGAGACTTGCTACATGCTGCTGGCAGGGAGCCAGGTAATGTATTTTAAATTATTATGAATGTTGGCAAAGGCATTTTTAAAATTTGCATAACAGAGGCTATTGGTACCTGTCACCAGCTAAAAATCACATTCCTGGTGACAGGTTCGCTTTAAAGATGTAAATGGGAAATGACAGTGATCTCTTATTTCTGCACTAGATTCGTTTTGAAATCACTGAACCACCAGTACGGTGACCACCAATTTAGGAAATGAGCTACTAGCTAAACTACATTACCTACAATCATATCCAGTACACTGGAAGTAGGTTTATTATACATGAGGAACATCTGGGAGGCTTACTAATTTGCATATGCTACTGGTTTTACTGTGGTTATTAGGGGGCTGATAGACACCTATTTTAGAGGTGGATTTGCCATATCTCTACACTTGTATTTCACTATACTTGTATTTCAATTTCCCTGACACCATTTTTTTCTGGTATAATGCATATAGTTAAACAATATAGGGACACTTCTTAATAAAGTACAATAACTTAATGCTGATACTGCAGGGTTCACACCTTGTCTAAAGAGAACCTGTCATGGGATTGGGGTCATTAAACCACCCACAGATCCTCATGGACCGTCGGTTTAGTGTCCCAAATCGCCCAAGTCCCTATGTGCCCGTTATTAAAATAAGAAAACGTTTATACTTACCTGGCTCAGATGCTCCTTGCGTCTGTGCTGTTGTGTAGTGAAGCTGGCGTACTACACCGCAGCAGCAATGCAGCATGGTTACAGCACTTGCACAATGAAGCCAGGGTATACAGCTCTGGCTTCATCGAAGAACTGAGCAGGAATAGGACCCATCTCTAGGTAGTTATAGAGGTTTATTTTTATTTTTTTTTTAAAAGAGGGACTTGCGTTTTGGGACACTAAACCCTGATCCATAAGGACCTGTGGGTGGTTTAGTGTACCAAAATCGCTCTTAAAAATCCTCTGTTGCCAGTGTACATCTGGACCTGTAGTACCAGTACCTATAATGAGAAGGTTGCATATTACCCAACAGACGCACAGTTGGATACATATCCTGTCTAGAGAGACAAGACTATTTTGGCCTCTGTTACAAATGGCTAGCAGGATGAAATAGCCTTCTACGTGTTTCAGTCAGTACAGACAGTAGAAGTTTAGCGTGTACTGTATATTAGGAGCTCGCCTGTCAAACACACTGAATGTATTCAAAAAGACGCAGTGCAAAACAACTCAGGATCCTCCAAATATAGCTCTTGATCTCCAAACGTTAAACTAATATATTTTTTGTAAATCTTGCAGCTTGTCTTGGTGAAGCAGAAGGACAAGGCAGAGATGGCCTTCAGACAGTTACTGGTTGAAGACAAAGGCCTCCTTGGAGGAACATCTTACATGGATTTTCTCTGCTGTGTTCACAAGGAGATACGCCAGCTTCTTACTTAAGACACATGAAAAAAATGCAACATCCGCATACACATCAACTTCCACACTGCCCTGTGGTACCATATACTGTTGGTAGTGCATTCTGTAAGACCTTGGTGAGCAGGTTCACAATGTGCACCATTTCATTGTGTGAGGTCTGGTGTGTGCTCACATTCAGAGACTAATTATTTCTCTCTTTAAAAAAGAAATCTAGCGACTTACAAAGGGATATATATATATATATATATATATATATATATATATATATATATATAAAGCATATAAACTAAAATGGCGGAGGAACCAATTTGTACGTATTTATATCTGAAGCCTGAATCTAAACACATTGTTATAGCCTCCAATGGAAAGCACATGATTTACAGAAGCAGGAACCTTGTGACACATTTGCAATCTGCCATGTCCTTCTATGATAAGATTTAGAAGTGAAGCTGTGGTTTGGGGCTACTTTTATAAGTACAGTAAGTAAAGGCTCCTAAAAAGTGGGAGAGACCAACTGTTAATTTCACCTCCAACAAGTATCCAACAGCAAACTATGCTATGGAGAAAGGTAGCTTTAGTTCCCATTGCTTGGATTCACTCACGTGGGGGAATGTATTAAGACTGTGCCTAGTGCGGCAGACTTAATCCCCTCCCTCCCCCTCCACTGTCTTACTAAGAAGCTCCTGCCTCTAAATAAGTCTGCCGCGGAGTACAAGCATCATACAATGGAGGCTGTAGTACGTGCAGTGTGGGGGTGGGGTGGATTTTGCATCATTTTTTTCACTGTGTTTTTCATACCTTCTGTGGTCAATGACATGGCAGCCAAAATGTACTTTAAACTCAACTTTATAACAAACTATTATAGTCTATATACACAACCATTTTCTATTGGAGGTCTGTAGTCCAAAATGCAGCATACTACATTTTATGGGGTTTTTCCTGGTGCTTTTCCCATAGACTTTTCTGTAGGACTTGAAAATGGCAGAAAATAAAACATGTTCAAAAGTAACAAAATAAAAATATGTCACAAAACAACACTTGTACAAAGAGACAATGAAAAACACCTTTTGAATTCATCTTTTTAAAGGACATCTACAACCAGGATGGAAGACTGTATGCAAATGAGCCTGAGGGGCTCCAGCCTCCCTTAACACTCATGCTGCCCAGAGCCCCTTAGGCTTATTTGTATACTGTCCTTCATCTTGATGGTAGAAGCCCTTTAAACAAGTGTTTAAGGTGAAGCGGTCACATTGCACAGGTAGCATATTATATAGTTTTGTGGGTAAGGATACAGTATAACATGCCCTTTTATTAATGTATCCCCCTATTCTTCTGGGCTGAGTAGCCAAGTATACATCCTATCAGTGACTGGCAACAATCTCTATGCACACTCAAACAGGGAGGACTGTTAATCTATGAGTAGGACCACCCACTTGACAACTCAACACAGAAAATTTGGGATTTAAATTAATATGAAAACATATTCTTTCCATATATAGCACAAAACCTCAGATTCCCTTTGGAAATTCTTACATGTGCCTTTCCATTAACTTCAGTGATATTGACCTTTTAGGCGTCTGAGAATATATTTTCATACAGTTGTATCATTAATATATTTGTAAAGAACAGTTTATGTTGATGATATACAGTGTGTCACAATACTGCAATGCAATACCGTGATAATAAAAATGAAAGGCCAAGAATAAAAAAATAAATAAAAATGTAGGTTTAAGCTGTGCCTTTGCTATATCACTATACAAACACCTGTCCTTTCAGGGCCAGGTCATAGGTTACAGAGGGAAAGCTGTGACATAGGAGGCCTTCAGCTCATTATTCTGGGCAGCGCTTTGCACTCCTTGGTGGAGCCCTGCATAAGACACAATGGTCTGCGGTGGAATCAGAATGAGCTTATTAACGGCATGTTTCCTGCACAATCTTTCCTTGTCACTCAAGGCTCTTAGTTATGGCATTGAATACAAGCGGCGCTGACCTCAGCCCAGATCAATATAATCTCCAGCAGTATGGAATCCATGATTATTACTATAGCGGCATAACTGGCCTTACTGAATCATAAGGTGTTTACAGAAGGGCAAAGAACTAACCCCATCATGTGAAAAAACAAAAAAATCTTACAGACTTTATTAGCAGTGACACACATCATCTAATGCCTGACAGGGGACATTATAAGTTGTAACAAGTGGAGAGGTATGCAGACTTTTACTGAAAGAGTTGTGCATCACATGAAGGCCCCATTCACTCTGCACGTATGGGGATCTATGTCTGGCCACAAGTTTATTTGCCCCCATAGACCGCTATAATGACCCGGTGGCACCATACCATACTGTACACAGGGAAAAAATAGAGCCTGCTCGGCCGGGCAGAGCCCCTCCTCCTCTCCTACGTCCATGTGAATGTAGCCTTATGCATTATCCATTAAATGTACATTTTTTTTCTGACAGACTGCACTTTGTCCCAAACAAGTCAATGTGGCAATGTACATGTAGGGTCTATTACAGAGGATGAGACGAACTCCTGCAACTGCCTGTAAAGCTGTAGCAGGGAGAGATTCTGGTGAGCCCGCCTGGCACACTAGTATCATTGTACAAGTTGATTTTTAGACGGAGGGGACTATGGTCTACAAATATAAGAAGATTACCAGTGTCTTGGTGCCTGGATCTATGAGCAAGTGTTGCTGGTTCATCCATGCTTGATTTTGTTGGTAGATTTTCTTTAACCCCTTCCCAACATTAACATAGTAGTAGTACGTCACGGGCGGTAGGGACTTGCCGCATTGTGATGTGCTACTACATCACGCTTCTGGCACCGGCTACCGAACGAAGCCATACACATTTAATAAAGTACAAAAAACACAAAATCACAACCCCCTCCTCCCATATATTTGGTTTTGCCGCATCCCTAATAATCTGTTCAATAATTCGGAAACATTAGTTTATATTTTTTTATAAAATCCCTTTACAAAAATGTTCCAAAAAGTGAAAAAAAATGTTATGTGTGACAAAATGGTACCACTAAAAAATAATTCCTAAACCAGCTCTGTCAACCAAGAAATATTAAAGTTATGTCTCTGAAAAGATGCCGATACGAAAATAAATGAGATTTTCTCTATATTAGTTTGTCTTAAGTAAAATTGTAAAAATATATAAATATATAGAAAAGATAATATCTTTTTTTATGGTACGGTGTACGGCCCCCAAAAAGTACACACGAAAAGGAAACCAAAATCAAAGATTTACATTCCTTCATGCATTCAAGAGTTAATAAAATCTCATCAATAAGTTAAAGACCCACTAAATTGAAGTATCTGTAAAGTTCATCTAATCTCAGAAAATAAGCCCTTATATGTCCAAATTGCCAAAAAATAAAGATTGTATAGCCATTAAAAAGGAACAATGCATAATCTGCTCTGAATGGCGCAGCTTCCCTTCGATGCCCTGGCGTGTGCCCATACAGCAGAGAATTTGTACATTTTTTTAAAAAAATATAAATTTCAAAATTACATCCGATTTTTTTAAAAACATTTAAAGGGTTAAGAAACTTCATAACAGTTGTCTTACATGCGTTGAAGGGTGCAGTTTCTGCAATGGGGTAATTTATGAAGTTTTACTATTATTTAGGCCTCTCAAAGTGATTTGAAACCTGAGCAGGTCCTTCAATAGCAGGATTTAGCGTTTTTTATGAAAATGTTAAAAATCGCACCTAAAGTTTAAAGCCCCATAACATCCAACAAAAATGTGAGGATGCATAAAAAACCATGTCCACATAAACCAGACATTCGGTGAATGTTAGTTATTACGTTTTTTTTGCTGTTAAGACTATGTGTGAAAAAGTAGAATATTTTACATTTTGAAAATCAAGAATTTTTGCAAATTTTCACCAGATATCTGATTTCCTCATAAATAAATGAGAAACATGCCATCAAAATTTTTCAACTAACATGAAGTACAATGTGTCACGAGAAAACATTTTTTAAATCACTTGGATATGTTAAAGCGTTCCGAAGTTATAACCACTTGTAGTGACACAGGGCAGATTTTAAAAAATGGGCCGTTTCAGGAAGGTGAAAAGTGGCTCCGGCGGTAAGGAGTTAAAGTGTAAGTATACCTTTGAAGCAATTTCTGAAATGAATAAAGCAGGTGATGATAGTAAATTGTGTAATATACTTTATTGAAGGGGTTTGCCCATGAAAGAAAGTTTTCAAATTTGAATCCCCTAGTGATGTTTACACAATTAAGATCATTTTTAATCCCTTATGTTACACTTTTACTCAGGAGCTAAAACATCAATAAAACTATCACTCAGTGATGATCAGTGTACGATTCCAGAGTGTGGGCAGGGACTCTCTAAGCAGACACTTCATGATTCCTCTGTGCTATGAGATGCTGTGTGCTAACAATGTGGTTAGAGTATCAGGGTTTTTCTACACATTTATTAAGCTTCTGAATATTCACTAGTATCTGACAGCTAGAAGAAGAGAGACCATGAGATGGATATAACAAACAATGACACGCTGTCAGCTCCGCTACAACACTCACACTGAGTGCCCCCCTCCTCTGGATAAAGTCCTTATCTCTCTATAGCTTGTAGAGTAAACTCTGAACGCTGCTTGCCGTTTCTGTGTGTGAGCTGGTCTTGTAAAGCAGAGGGAGGGGCTGGGGGCAGAGAGCACTGCAGTGTGATGACACAAAAAGCTATTCATGAGAAGAATCCAACCGTAATCATTAGATTTACGTTCACATACCAGGGCAACTGAAATTGCATACACCAGGAATTATATCTACAAACTGCTGTATTTTTGTTAATAACAGTGAATTAAAGAATGTGTTATTTTGTTATCCTGAGTATATTTAACAATCATGTCTTCATGGGAATACCCCTTTAAGTAAAGCTGCATTTCTGTCTTTTTTCTGCTTTTTCTCCTGTAGTGAGCAGGGTCTCTGAAAGCCTTCTGAGGTTCATACACTTCAGAGAGATAAGGAGGCTAATGATTAACTCTTTGCATTCCTTTGAGCATATTTCCTGAACAATGATTGAGCTTTAAGAGGTGATTACAGTATCCAGTGACTGTAAAGTGTTAAGTCATTTTAAATATGAACAGGCTTCTTTGTATATAACAAAGTTAAACATCATCTGCATTATTAATTTCTATCAATTGTGTTCAAAGTTTAGTTACACTTCAAGAGATTTAGTGGTGAAAAAACTGGTGGTAGCAAGAAATAACTGAAGTTAAAATGTTCCCTTTTAACCTTTAGATAAGTGCAAATAACAAATGTTGGACTGCAGCATGAGGTGACCAGTCACTTGGGGCTCTAAGACCTGTCAGATCTCTTGATTTCTCTATATAATAACAATACAAGGGCTTTTATTTCTAAGAACTCTGTATTGTGAAGTTCCTTGGTTGTTTCCTCTAGAAATAACACTGACAACCACTTAAGGCCTTGGCATAAGCAGAACACAAAGGGCCCAGTCCCATTTTAATGCCGCCTCCGTTCCACTTATTTAGAACATAAAAGAAAGTGTCAGAAAAGTAGGCGATGCTTTAGACTTGTGACTTCATGATGATTTAGTAATACATTACCCCAACTCTAGTACTATTTTCTTTTGTTTGTACTTTTCTGTATCAGATGAGTGCAATTTTTTTTATACTGCTACAAGTGGAAACAGTGAAGCGTCCTTAGTATACAGATCACAGGTGTTAACCATTTAGGTACCCCCAGCAAAGGAGCTACAATCTTGGGCCGGAAAGGCGCCCTTGCAACGTCTTTGGGAGGTGATGATCCATTGCTTTGAGGTTTGTAATTCAGTGCAATCTATAACATTAGGTAGGAGACTACCCATAGGATTTAAGAATCCGGGGAAGGGGGGGGCATATAGTACCCTAGGGGTTCTGAAAATACTGTAAAAAACTCTAAATTGCAGATCACCCCACCCTTTGCTTAGAACTGATATAAAAATAAACAAATAATATAAACATTATAACCCAAATTAACTACGTCCTATATAGGAATAAGGGTAACTTCCCCCCAACCTAAATTACAACACCCTAAAGAATAGGGGAACTTACAAAATGTATTAAAAAAAAAAATTTACCGCCTCCTGAGGAAGCAATAGGCGAAACGCGCGTCGGGACGAGGGGCAGACGGCAGCCACAGCAGTAAGGTAACTACCAGCTTAATCTTTATCTAACCAATGCGGATGCCAATATTTGATACTGCAATATAATGTAATATTGACTTGTTACAGCTGGGTTGCCGGGCTCCAACTTACTCTTGGGATCATTTTAAAATTTGTGTGAATTGTTAAACGTATGTTTTCATTTTAATATTGATGCAATAAAAAGAAATAATATAAACATGTTAGGTATCATTGTATCCCAAAATGCCATTCGATCCAGAGCTGAGGAGTTGGTAACTCAGACTCCTAAATTTCCTCAGTAATAAATTCAGTAACCACATGGGCAACATCTCCAACTCTAATTTACAGTTTGTTTTTCGAACGATTAAACTTTCGATATCAGGCTTCTCTATGGAACTGCTCAGAAAGTGTTTCACATTATAATGCCGCAAAATATTTAAATTTTTTCACTCTACTAAAACATAATAAAACCTATATAAATTTGGTATCTCTATGATCATAACAACCTAAAAAATAAAGAGGTGGTATCATTTGGAGCGCACATTGAAAGCTATAAAAACAGCAGATGTGTTTGTCAATTTCACCACACTGGAATTTTTTCCAGCTTCCCAGTAAACAGCATGGATTATTAAATACCATCACTAGGAAGTACAATTTGTTACGCAGAAAACAAGCCCTCATATAGCTAAAAGTTAAGGATTTTTGAAAGTGGGGAGTGAAAAATGGAAACTCAAATACGAAAAAGGGCTGTGTCCGTAAGGAGTTAAAAGCAATGCTTCATAAAGAACTGAGCAGAACCTGTGCATCACTGCTGTATCTCTATGGAAAAAACACAATGATAAGAATACCACAAGTCCAACATTAATACAGTGTGATAGGATATTCATCACATCCCAGAATATAAATTTCGTATTGTTTATTATAAAAAATATTAACATAGTTCCCAGTGACAAGTCTTGCATTTTATGAAAAAAACGTTTTTTTTCTTTCTTTCAACAACATAACATTTGTTACATGGGAATAAAAAGAAAGGTTAAAAGCCTCTCCTAGGAATGAATCAACGAGGGGCAAATCCACCCCGATGAGGACCTCCCCGTCCTCGGAAGTTTCCTCTATCTCCACGGAAGCTTCCTCTGTTCCTCTCTCTGCCTCGTTCTCCTCTACCAACAGGAGGTCCTCCACGGCCGCCACCTCGAGCTGTACCAAAGCCGCGGTCTGATTTTGGTGGTGGTGTCTTGGGTCGAAGCCTCTCAATTTCTTCAGTACAGCCCGTTAATGTGGAGTTAGGAGCATTAAAATATGATGAATATGCCTCGGAGTTGAAGTTGCTGTTGGTCAGAGTCGGTCCCACAGTAAGCCACCCTATAATGGCAAATAATAAAAAGGTTTGTTTTTTTTTTCCATTTAAACTTAAAAACTAAAGGATTCCTAAAAAATGACTTTGGGTTACAGAAAAGGGTAGAAAAGATCATAGCCAGATGTTCTTTGTAGGATGCTGATTATATACAGCGTGCCCTCTAGCTCATCCCTTTTGCTATGCCTCATTAGGCCCTATATACATGATAGTGGTGGGTCCTCCTCTCAGGATACCTTACACAGAGCTGGTAACAAGCCGTGACTCTCACGGCTTTCATCCATTAGAATGATCACATTCATACCTTTTCACCCAAGAGAAGGAACAATTGATGGGAACATCCACCACATACATTTATATTTCAGTCTTCTGAGATATACTCACCAGGTCTGATTGTACTATCTCTGCCAAAGAGGTGGAGCCTCCTGCGCCCCAGACAGAAGTGTTCAATAATGTGAAAGATCTCTACAGGCTTTTCAATGTTTCCTATTTCTGGCTCCTCTGTGATGATCAGGTCAATGTCAACGTTGGCGTGGATGAAGTCGCCATCGGTGCTGCGGTGTACAGTTCCTCTAATACCCATAAGGCAGTGCTCCTGTGGAAAGAAATGCACAACACCTGTCAGGTGAGAGTGGACATGAGACAAGTGCTATATATAGGGATGGGTGTCGGAAATACAACTCTGATGCACCATCTACTAAAGAGAACTTGGTAACACTATAGCTTGTATAAAAATTGCTTTTCTCACCGCTTTCTCTCAAGATTTATGAAACGGTCACCTGCTATAATGTGCAGACGGAGATCTGTCAGGATGATGCACCACTTCTATAATTTTTTCATCATCACATTAAAAGATGAAAACATCCATCACCTCCGGTAGCAGGGCCTGGGTGCTTTCCTAGCTGGTACTTTATTTTAATACGTTACCATGCTATATATTGCCGCTTTCCCACAGCAGGCGTGATGATTTACAAGATCTGACGCTTGTTCTTGTTTATCCTACAAATGTCTCATTCTGGTGACAGATAAGAAGGTTGTACCTTTGTCCTCTGGAAGATTGCCTTCGGGTCCAAGGTCTTGGTCTTGCCAGGATTGTCTTTATTAGTTTTTATCCAACAAATGTCCTCAGATCGTCTAAAGCCCCACTTCCGCAAGCACTGCACACATGAAGCAGAAAAAGGGCTGGGAAATAAAACACTGAAAATATCTGAGGTTCCTGCAACCTCATATGAATAACCCCATAGAACCCAAAGCCATTCACTATGCAAATGTGTACAAATTACTGACACCATGTGTAGCTCTCACATATAGCATTACGGCTTTACATTAAGAAAAGATCAGCAACATGTGATACATGGGGGAGGGGGGTCTTATCCCCTGAAGCTTCACTTTCATATTGCAGTGGCATCATCCACGTCCTGCAGAAGCCTACCCTCATTCTTAAATGGCTTGTTTGCAAGTCTTATTTAAAGGTGTGTTCCAATTTCAGCAAATTGTTATTTTTGAGATTTAATGATAAAAAGTTATACAAGTTTCCCATATACTTTCTCTATCAATTTCCTAGATTTCTGCTTCCTGTCATTCTATGTAAAACTTCTAAGTCACACAGGTGCACGGCTCATTATATCATAGAGTAATCAGAGGTGTATGTTATAACGAGCCGTGCACCTGTGTGACCACGGTCCGAGTACTGTCCACTAGTAGTAAACATAGAAGTTTTCCATAGAATGACAGCAAGCAGAGATCTAGAAAATTGATAGAGAAAGTATATGGGAAACTTATATAACTTTATATCATTAAAAGAATTGCATACATTTACTGTAATGGTACTACCCCTTTAAGTAAAGCCTGTTGCCCATAAGCGAGTTTGGTCAGAGAAAATCGCTCTGTGCACTTGCTGGATTTGTGACGCTTGGGGAGGGTATTATAATGGTCAGATAGCAAGACTGATATCTCAGCAACCGGGTGGGCTAGAGAGAAAAGTCAAAGTGGCCCATGAATCTGTTAAGCAGCCCTACAGAAAGGTATGTTGATCCGCACAGATTGAAATGGCAAAAGGTCATCTTTAAGATAGCTGATCAGTAAAATTCCGTGCAACTAGTCCCTAATGTCAAACTTAAAATTGAAAAGTAATGAATTCCACCACCATCCAAAATATCTGTTACTGGGATTCATGCCTATGTAATACAGAAAATATAGACACTATAATGAAACACCTGCCTTCAAGAATAGGACCCTCGGTGAATAGAGCACACATGGCTGCCTGTATATCACCAGGAACTTCTAGCACCGTCTCATATATTACGTTACCTCATCACAGACACAACTTGTTAAGTGTGCATATGACAAGCGAGGCAGGAAGCAGCTCGATAACAGGGATTATCCCACTTACCATTCTACCAAAGTCCAGACCTTCTCCAGAGCCGCACCACAGGAACACAAAGGCCCTCGAGCCTGCAATGCCTTCAATATCTAGCTTCATTATCTAAAACGGAAAACAGGTTCATTTGTTAGGAGAAGAGAATGACTTCTTTAATACAGTGCAGACATTTTGACAGGACGTTAAGTCCCAGGGCTTACGGCATAAAAGCAAGTCTGACATCAAAACTACAGCTCTAATGTGGAGCAGATGCGACTCAATACATAGAAGATATTGTGTAGTAAGGATCCTGAAGCTGTCCTGAAAATGGTTAATACACTGGGGCCAATACACTAAAGATAAAGCATCCTGGAGAAAACGGAGTGGCCAGAGGTTTAAGGGAATACATAGGAGTCCCTCCTCTATGGGCCAGGAAGTACTGTGTTACACAGGTAGCTTATATATGCCAAAGGCCAACTCTATTAGTATAGACTGGGGGGCAGATCCTCCGAACACACGCCAGGTATGGAGCCTTCCCAGTGCAAATGCTGGATGCAAACCAAAATGTGAGGAGACCCCCAAATCAAATAATTTATAGCTTGTTTTTAGCTGTGACATCTATAATCGAAAGAAAAAGGACTTAGATGCCCAATTAAAACATTGAGGCAGAATTCAATTCTTTTCATGAAATGGGTTCCTGTAGCACTGCTTACAGACAGATTGATCTGAACTCGGACTAACAGGTCGGTGACAGAATTAACCTTTGGTCAAAGATGAAATCCCAAGGGACATTACACAATCTATTCTTATATTGTGGTTGCCCTGCTTGTGGCTCATTGCACAAACAAGAAAAGATGACCGCAAGGTGCACTGGATGGCAATGTCCCTTAGCTACAATGGATTATATGTCATCCGGATCCAGTCCCTAGAAACTATGTACTGCAGTTTTCCTAGCTTATCAGTATGTACCGATAAACCTAGTGATTCAACACTGCTATTACCGGGGTGGGGTTTGGTAACTGCTTACTTTAGTAAGCAGCTTCTAGAGGGATTATTCTGGGTATCAGATCCTCATCAACAGGGAAGTCCAAGTTTCATTCATCCAAAGGATAGGTGACAACAATGTGATCGGGGGGGGGGGGGGGGGGGAGGAGTGTCAATTGCTGGGAGCCATACCGATCACTAGTTCATAATAATTGGAGTTCCATTCTCACTAAATGAATGAATGACACATGCTCAACCTGCTGCTCCATTCACTGTATATGGAAGTGCCTGATACTGGAGTGTTGGATGGAAAAAGAAAGGAAGGACTTCAAAGAGCAAAAAATGGATGACTGTGAAAACAGTGACTGGTCGGACAAATCCACATTTCTGCTGATGGGTCAGAACTGGGCACAAGTAACAATGAACCCTTTCTATCTGGTGTGGCCCACACTAGGCTCTTACACCGGGGTATGCCATGGCCACCTGTAGTGCTCCTGGTGGTAAACACTTGACTAGTCTACTTCATCTATAATGAAGATGCTAGGTTTAGATACTGCCGTCTTAACTCGGATACTTACATCTTCCCAGGTCCACCACTTTTCATGAGCGGCAATGCCAGTTTCTCTGAAATATTCCTCTAGTGGGGGTTCAAGGAGGATTACATCAAACTCGCTTTTCAATTCTCTTAGATCAAATGTCTCAAGGTCTGCTTGTAAGTACCTGTATCAGCAAAACAGGAAGGTTTCCGCAGGTCACAGACTACAGCAGAGTGAACACATAGGGAAATTCTTCTCATAAATAGACAACACAGTAAAGAAAGCAGAGACTTTGAGATTGGGCTTTATGGCCAATTAGTTATCCAGAATACAGCACCGTATCCAATTGAAATTGAAATAAATGGGACTTGTGAGGACATCTTACAAACCCTAAACTGGGGGTTAGACATGAGATATATAGAGATATATAGAGATATATATATATATATATATATAGAGAGAGATATAGAGATATATAGAGATATATATATATATATATATATATATATATATAGAGAGAGAGAGATATAGATAGATAGAGATATATATATATATATATATATATATATATTCTTCTCTACCACATGGCCCGTTTGCAAATAACTGATTAAGAGTGAAGAAGACAAGGATGCTTGCCTGAAGTGTCACACTGGGTGGTCCCTAAACAAACATTTTCTGGGGGAGCATGCAGGTCAGCCCTGTTTAATAGAGCTCATCAGTGTATTGCCATTTATCATGGTTTCATCCATATTTCCATTACTAAAACCACAGAAAGACACATGGAGTGTTCTTTAATTCTCTCTAAGGAACAAAAGACTGAAATCAAAAGGGTCAAAGACAGAGCCATTTCTGCATATACTTTTATTGCAATACTTATATTGCTTCAACAGTCAAAAATAGAGTACAATCTGGTGCAGCGACATTGTACTACCACCAGGAGGGAGTAAAGAGCTGCCTGGTGGCTTCACAGCAACATGAAGGTAGCAGTATAAAACTAAAGTGGCTACTTCCATACATAGCACTGACTGATCTCCACAGACACACTATATACTTTTAATGAACAGGCAGCAGCACCACCGGGGCTTGTATGTTCAGCAACTGACTGCCTATTCAGCAGGCAAAGTTTCGGCTGTTGACACTGAACCTTCCACAAGCAAGATGCATCCCAGCAGATAGATAAAGGGATACCAGTATATCACACCACCATTGTATCACGAGCAGTAATCATAAACAGTATATAATAGAGGGAGAATCACCTGTCCACTATTATAATAGCATTTGTAGAGAGACATGTACCAGAACATATTATAGCCATTATACGTGTGTGTGTGTGTGCAGTTATATATTCATAATCGGTGCATGTGTGTATTTAACAGGACCCACCAGTACTAGAATTACTCCCACCTTTGTTGAGCATGTCTGATATACACATACTATAAATCCATCTCTAGATTGACTAGACAGACTTACATTGGAGGAGTATTGGATGTGGAAATTAACTCATCCTTCAGTCTGATCAGCTCTCTGAGTTTTGGATATTCCTCGAACCGGTCTGCTAATCCTGAAGAAAGAAATGGGGAAGGTGTTAACAGGTTCTGCAAAACAAGCCCTGGAAACCATCTGCAGACGATCATGCGTTACATCTGGGATAGAACAAGATGATAAAGCATTGCCATATGTGTCTGGCGGCCTCCAGACAGGACTAATCCCTTAACTCCTTACTGATACATACACATGATGTACTTTACAGGGTCAGGATAAAAGCATACTAACACTGCCCACCTTAGGAAGTCCGTCAGAGGAACATGAATGACACTGTCTGTTTTTACACTTAGGGATATGAAGCTTTTCCTGCAACCACAAACAGCTAGATAAAAGTAATACCCAAGAAGTGGAACACATTGGGGAAAAAAATCATACCAACGTCTCGGATGAAGTTCTGGGGTCTGTGGCCTGTGTCCACAAAATGCTGGCAGTAGTCATTGTGAGGGTTCAAACTCTGGGTCCCCTGCAGGCAGAAAAGGTCAAAGGGCGATGAGGTTAACAGAAAAGTGACTGGTGGAAGGTAATGAGAACTACAAATTACAGACCCACTGATACCTATAGATGCAGCATCCATGAGCGCTGTGCATGAGCGCATCACCGGTTCCAATTCAAGTCATTACTAATTTTAATGGAACCTTTAGTAACCTTGTGTAAATGCAATGCAAACGCCACGTGTGAAAGCACCCTCAGAAGGGCAAAAATTGGCCCCTTGTACACAGTTTGGTTGTATACAACCACATTCATTTCAATGGGCAATACATCCACCCAATGGTACCAACGGTGGGAAAAATATAGAGCTTTTCCAGTAGATAAAAGCTGGGTTGCACTCATCCTTATGGAGAGTAAAGGGGCGAGCAGCGATTCCCCCTCCTCTTTTCCAGCAAAACTTATGCCGTACCCTGGTCCCTGCCCAAGCGTAGCATACATTGTGGGCAAGGAGCCTTAATCAGTAACATGAAAGAGCAATAGATACTGTGCTACTCCTTCTTTCAAGTAGAATTAAACCCAGTATTCCAGATGACTATTTACCTTATATACTCGAGTATAAGCCTAGTTTTTCAGCACAAAAAATTGTGCTGAAACCACAAACTCGGCTTATACTCGAGTAAAAAAATATATAGGTTTTACAAGGTTTTTGTGGTAAAATTAGGGGCCTCGGCTTATACTTGGGTCAGTTTTTACTCGAGTATATACGGTACATAATGAAGAATATAAAGATGGAAGGAAAACACTAATGTCATGTACAAACGGGACCAAATGTTATGGAAATTAATATTGGTTTTGTTTTCCCCATAGTAAATTAAAGGAAGATTATAGTAAGAATAACCATTTCAATATTAAAGAAACCCAAAGCACTAGTCACATACAATAAACATATGTAAGCCTATGCTTTTAGATTTCTACTCCTCCTTTAGGTGTAAATATAACGTTATGGCCGGCCTGTGTGGTAATACAGTAGTAACAAAGTCTTTAAAATGCTCCGGTGAACCCGAGCGTCACAAGATAAATTACCAGGAAGAATTCACAGACCCGGTTCTGTTGCTGATTACATGTCCGGAGTAAAGTAATGGCTTGAGACAAGTCAGGAGGCTAATTGACTTTTCCATTTGTGAAACGTGAAACCATTCAATGGAATATATTAGTAACCTTTCCACATTAGCGCAAACCTTTGATTTTGTGCCGTTCGTTCCGCTGCCCCTTTGTCATTTTATGTGACAGCTATTTCCCCGGGCGCGTGGAGAATTCTCCGACTAGCAGATTTTCCTGAGCAACTCTTACACAGTGTGTTGTGCATTTTGTTGTATTTATTGGCCCTCAGAAGATCTCTTTCAGGAAAAGCAAAGCTTAGACAGCTCTAACAGCAGCCAAGATAGAAAATAATCCCCTCTATTAAAGGGATATTCCCACAATCAAAAACATCCATCCCAAAATAGAATAATCCACTGACCCTCAACCCATTGTCGCCAATGCCATCCACTTCGCATTTCAGGTTTTTTGCTCCACTCCTTTCAAAATCCATAACTTTATTATTATTTTTTTGTTTACAGAGCTGTTTTTTGCTTAATAATCTATACTTCCTATATCAGCATTTCCATGCCATGCACGGGGGAAGCTGGAAAAAATTCCAATGCGGTGAAGTTGACAACAAAATCCACACATATCTGCGCCATTTGCTCAGTTTTTACGGCTTTTGCTGTGTGCTTTAAAATGACCTTTACTTTAGTCACTACGATCATGCAGATACCAAATTAATATAGTTTTATTGTGTTCAATACATTTAAAAAAGAATTTAACTTTTGTACAATTTTTTACTAATTCAGCCATATTTTGATGCCAATAACTTTTTCATACCGAAATTTGAATGGCCTAATTTTTTGTGGGATGAGTAAAAATGGCAAAATGTGTTGCAAAACGGTGAAAAATTGGTGACTTGAACGCTCCTTTTATGCACACACAATGTGAATTGTATGCACTGTGTGTGTGTGTTAGAAGCTGACCACTAACATCAAAATGACATCAAAACTTTGCAGTACGAGAGGAGTAGGGAAGTGGCAGAGACGGGTAGGTTTTACAACAGAGCTCCCTCCCTAACTTTGTGCTATAAATAGGTGGACTAAAAGTTGATTTTTACCACACCTGATACATGACAGGATGATTGATTTGAAGCCGATGGCACTGGATAGAAGTGGTAGTAGCGTTTTGATCAGTTTATTTCTGGTGACAGATTCCCTTTAAGGTTCATTCACATGGGTATTTTTTTTTATATGCAAATGAGAGTTTGTGATAGATGGGACCCATATTACGCCCACCCATTATAGTCAACTGGGGTCATCTGAGGATTCCACACATGCTGTGAGAATATTGTAGCGCACTCTACAACGCAATACCTCATGTCAGTAAAACTAATGTGAATATACTCTGCTTATCATTCATTTTTTGATATATAAAAAACATAAACCACAATAGTCAGTGTTTTTTTTTAACATGTGTGAAAAACGGATGAAACGGTAAAATAAAAATGACATGAAAAACTGAAACCTGAAAAAATCTGACTGAAAACTGTTTGAAATTTGAGATCTGAAAATCGTAATTTTTTTTTCACTGAGGAAACAAAGTTTTTTGCAGCACTCCTATGAGTGTAGAAAGTGCACTCATTGGTAATAATTGGTGAACCTGAAGGATGGGTTCATTTCTGCTGATGACACTAAGCTATGTAAGTACAGTATAGTCTAGAAGAGATGTTACAAGCTGATATGGATGGTATCCATCAGTATAAGGGTGTGAGGAGAAAAACTTGAATTACAGCAGAACTCCACTATATATTTCCCCCTCTACAATTCCCCAAAACAGTCCCCAGGGTGATGAAATTTCACCCGACAACCCGCTATAAGTGCTCTGCTGCTAAAATTTCACGGCAAATCAAACAAAATTGGTGTCAAACGTTTGTGCTAAATTTGTGCTGGTTTGTGCAGCAGAAATTTTCGTTTGTGCCGCTATCGTTTTTAAGATTTTAATGAAAGTTTCCAGAGGTCATCAGAGGTCAACCAGCCCCCCCCCCCCCCACATTGCCCAAATCAAACAAAACTGGGAATGAACAATTCTGCTACGTTTGTGCTGCTCACATTTTTGTTTGTGCTGCTTTTGTTTTGAATATATGAACAAAAAATTAAAGTTCAAAAGTTCAACCGGCCCCCCCACATTAACCGAATCAAACAAAACTGGTGTCAAACGTTAGTGCTACGTTTGTGCAGCAAAAATTTTCATTTGTGCCGCTATCATTTTTAAGGTATGTTCAGGTGTTTAAGGTGTTTAGGATGAACTGGTAAACCAGTGACACTTCCAGTGACACTTCCCTGGTTTGACCACCAGGGGGAGCTAGCAAACACATTGTACTTTGGAAGAAATGAACTCTGATGACCTCTGCAAAAAAGTATGACTATATTAAAAATGATAGCGGCACAAACGAAAATTTAACGTTTGACACCAGTTTTGTTTGATTCGATAATGTGGGGGGCGATTTGAACTTTTGACCTTAAATTTTTTGTTCATGTATTCAAAATAGAAGCAGCACAAACAAAAATTTGAGCAGCACAAACCAGCACAAACGTAGCAGAGTTGTTTGGTCCCAGTTTTGTTTGATTTGGGCAATATGGGGGGGCTGGTTGACCTCTGATGAGCTCTGGAAACTTTCATTAAAATCTTAAAAACGATAGCGACACAAACGAAGATTTTTGCTGCACAAACAAGCACAAACGTTTGACACCAATTTTGTTTGATTTGAACAAGGTGGGGGGGGGGAGGCAACTCACTCAGGTGTCTCTAAAAGGTTCGCCATCACTGACCTAGAGAGTCCTGGAGCTACCACAGACTTTGAGAATGCAAACTGAGTAAGTTGAGTTAAAAGGAGCCTGTCATCAAGGACAGGAGGCATGGTTATATGGCTGTCCAGGAGAAAACTTAACTCTTCTGTTCGAGTTGACTCAATCTACTCATTTGCATATCAAAAACATCTGGGGCAAATCTTTGACGGTGGATATGGGAGAAGAACTTCTCAACTCTTATCACCAGCATGGTATACTGGTGTGAGGGGTAAATTTCTATTGATAGGTCTTTCTTTAACCCCTTAACGACTTGGCCTTTTTAGTTTTTTCACTTCCATTTTTCCCTCACCAACTTCAAAAACCTAAACTTTTTATTTTTCCACATAAAAGAGCTGTGTTATGGCTTATTTTCTTCTGCTAACAAATTGCACCTATAGTGACGGTATTTAATCTTCTATGGCGTGTACTGGAAAGCGGGACAAAAATTCCAAATGCAGTGAAAATGGTGAAAAACCATTTGTGACGTTTTCTTGTGGGCTTGGATTTTACAAGCTTTCACTCTGCTCCCAAATGACATGTCTACTTTATTCTTTGGGTCGGTACGATCACGTGGATATCAATTGTATAGGTTTATATAATGTTTTCAACATTTAAAAAATAAAAACCTCCTGTAAAAAATAATTTTTTTTTATTTGCCATCTTCTGGGGCCAATAACTTTTCCATACTTTGGTGTACGGAGCTGTGGATAGTGTCATTTTTTTGCGAATTTTGATGGCGTTTTCATTACTATATTTTGGGGGGACTGTGCGACCTTTTGATCACTTTTTATTAATTTTTTTATATTTTCAAATGGCAAAAAAATGCCATTTTCGACTTTGGACGCTATTTTCCGTTACGGGGTTAACGTAGTGGAAAAAACATCATATTTTGAAGATCGGGTATTTTCGGACGCGGCGATACCTAATGTTTTTATGATTTTTACTGTTTTTTTTATATCAGTTCTAGGGAAAGGGGGGTGATTTGGAATTTTTAGGTTTTTTTATTTAATTTTTTTTTTTTTAACTTTTTTTATTTTACTTTTTTCAGACTCCCTAGGGTACTCTAACCTTAGGTAGTCTATCGATCCTATCATATACTGCCATACTACAGTATGGCATATATGTGGATTTTACTCCCCATGCATTACAATGTGCAATTAGCACATTGTAATGAATGGGTTAAACTTAGTAGCTCGGGTATTCAGAACACCCGAGGTTACCATGGCGACGGATCGCCGCTCCCCGTGACGTCATCGGGGACAAGCGATCCACGACAAGATGGCGGCGCCCATGCCGGCGGCGATCAGGTGAAAACCGATCGGGTGTTACCGGTAAAGCCTTTGCTGCAATATGCAGCAAAGACTTACCGGCCATGGAGAGGGCTCGGCCCGCGAGCCTCTCCATACACCGGGACCCGGCGCGCGCCGTGTGGGGGTTAAAGATTACCATTTGCTGTTGCGATGCTAAGCAGAATGTCCTAGTCAACCAGACCTTATAACACTACTATAGAAAAAAGACCTTCCTTAATGACATTTACAGAACTGCTGTGAAGAGGGCACAAAGTGTCCGTAGAAGAAGGCCAGCAGGCACGCTTTGTCAGGATATAGAATAGAACCAATGAGTAGACAGCCACATTTGTTTCTGTCAAACTTTGTCTCAGAGAGGCTGAAGTATCCTAAAGCCAGGCTTATCCTACATGACTTCAGTAGTGGATGGCCTCACAGTGCTTTTAATTACCGATACAGCTGATGAGTAGAGGGAAAAATCCCATTCGGCACAAACCATAGACTAATGGACAATACTATCACCTATCAACCGGCTTAGAAAAGGGTTTTACCCTCATTTTTTAAAGGAACCTGGAAAAAAAAAATCAAAATGCACTTCACCTCTCCATTACCCGCATCTGATTGGCACAATTAATTGTCCAAGCAGGTCTTAAACAGAAGACCAAGGGACCACGGGAGCCACTACCTGGAGCAGGAAAGGTACATTTGTCTATTCTTTTTTGTCCCATCCCGCCATCCCCCACCCCTCCCTCCCGTCCTACTTCCAGGGGTTTCTACAAATTTTGAGAAGTAGATCTGTTTTTGTTTTTTTTAAATCAAGTAGTTTTTTTTAAAAGTTTTTTCATTTAACAAACATATAATCCCACCCCTACCTTTTAGTAGATCTGTTCTAATAAATATTCAAAGTAAATTATACGTTTATGAGTACCTTAAGAAAGTGCTGGAATCTTTGTAATTTTCTTCCTTGTAGGGTAGTTCTCTTCCTCCTTTTGTGGTTCCAACTGCATCCTAGGGTAAAGAAATCAATATGCCATCATTATACAGATCTGTGAATTTTAGTAACAAAAACAGCACAATGTTAAGCATTTGGAGAACCAGAAGTTACTGAAAAGCCATAGTGTTTTCAATGACTAAATACTGTCCTGCTGAATCTAATCACACTGCGTACATTATCTGAATATACTTCTGGTCAGCATGTGTTATTATTCATGAATTATCTCTTCAGAAAATTGGTCTTGTCATCCACATATGTTTTCCTCTCTGTAAGGTTCAAGGCAGCTGCTTTCCACTATAAGAAAGTTGAAGAGAGGCCACATGTGCTAACCCCTAGTCACACTCCACATCATGCTACTACATTGCATCTAATCATAGTAAAGAATCCAGGCTGAGATAACCCCATGTCGGGGCCATAACAGACAGCCAATCAAACTCACGTGACTAACTCGCCATCATCAGTTGTGCCCCTGGTGGAGGTTTCATGTGATTGCATGGACAAAGTCATCACGTAGTCCTAGGCACCATCGAAGTTCAGTTTTAAAACCAGAGCGGAGATCATCTCCACAGGCCAGCCCTAGATGGACCTGCAATAAGGCACCAGCACCACAGCTTACACTGCAGGGAGTGCAGACACTAGGAGTGGATGGTCGGGATTTCTACATCCAACCCATTGCAATAAGGGATTTGCTGGGTATCTTGTGCTTCATAGGAGACTGTCTTCTGGGGAAGTCATTTTTAAGTAGGTAATTGTTACCTGCATTCTTCCACTCTCCACATTCTTCATCTGCTTCCCTTCCTCTGGAGGTTTCCGCTTCTAAGACTAGGTCCGATGTATCATATAAGCTCTTAAAAAAAAAAACAGTACTTCCACCATTAAGAATTGTGCTTACTCACCAAATTATTCTCCTTCCCCTCAGGTTTAGCATGACATCCTACATACCCTGCGGGGAATCTCCCCCCCCCCCAACAATACCTTAAAGTAAGACATTAGTTGGGCTAAAATTGTGGTATGTAGTTGGCTGTATTAGAGCTGAAAGGTTTTTTTTCAGACCTAAACCAAAATTGGGGTAAATAAATGACATAAAGACACTTTAATCTTAGTAATGTGAATTCTCTGTCATCAGGGCAGAAGATAACATGCTTGACTAGCAGGTCATGTCACCTCTCCTAACCTGATTTTGGCACTTCATTAGATGTCACAAGGAACCATTCAGCCCTCCTCGCACTCTATTACAGATGTGCAGATATCATCTGGTTGGATGGGGTGGACTGGAGTAACAGCATGCCATCTCTGCCCTGTGCCTGCTCTCATGATGATTTACATGTGGGGAGAAAGAGCCTGATCATGAAACAAGAGTTTATTTTTGACTGGGCTATTATTCGTGAGCTGAGTGGGAGGAGGAGTTGCAAGCAAGGCTTCATGGGAACTGTAGTCCCAGGATATAAACTACCTCTTAAACTAGCATGAGATCAGAGAAATATGTTTTTAACATGGATGTTAAAGCGGGTTAGAGCAAGAGATTGTGATTTTAAAAGGATTTTTTTATAAACCCTTTTCTAAAATGTATTATAAACTCAGACCGAAGGAGAAGAAGTGTCAGACACAATAGATACATACAAAGCGCTATGGAGTAGGGATTGGTCTACACTGAGTTTGTCAGCCACCTTTTCACATCCTCCATTCCATAGACTGTATGTGCATTAACCGGACCTTACAACAACAGGACCGTATCGGGAAGCAAAATCTAAAATATGTCTTTTGCTGCCTTGTCCAAAAGGTCTTTCATGTGCGTTAGGGCCTCACACAGATGTGGCGCCCAGCTATAGCACATGTCCTTGCACACCTTGTAACACTTGTTATAATCTATGACTATCATTAGATTTACTCACCCGACACATTTCTCTGGCTTCTGCAATCTCCCTTTGTTCATCTCTGCTGTTTAGGTACGGCTCCAATGTTGTCAGCACTTTCAGCTCCAAGCTGCAGAAATACAATAGTGCAGCGAGTAACCAACCTGATTTCTCATTGAAAATCTCTGCCATGTCACTAATGCACGCACCATCATCCTCATGTATCAATAGGGGTAATGACATTCAGACCCCCTACCAACCAAGACATCAGATCATAACTTCCAGTTTTCAAAAGACAACTTTAACACGGCTCCAAAGAGAATTTATAAAAAATTACTTTAAACAGCAACCACTAGCAAAGTTTAAACTTTTGGGTGTATGTAATAGAAATTTAGAGCAAAAGCTGGGCTTGACTCAGAAGTCTTGCTATGATACCCGTATGGAGGAATGAAGGGTAATTTACCCACTTCATGAGCTATAGGGGGAGATACAACAGTATCATACAATTTAGGTCCAGTTCACACTTCCGTTGATTATCATCCTCTATACTAAAACAATACTTAGAAGGGTCTTTCCAACAAAGCAGTCAGGCCCTCCTTTAAGTGCCAGCACTTGGCAAATGTGGAGCTATGGGCAGTGTCTCTTCAACAATAAGCACACCACAGATTCACCACACACTGTTAACACTGCACTAGCACCCCTACTGTAGTGTTTACCCCTATGCATGTCGTCTAGCCTTTGTTATTGTCACTATGTATTTCGTACTTTAACCCCCTTAAGGACGGAGGGTTTTTCGCTCATTTCTCGCTCTCCAACTTCAAAATCCATACTTTTTCATTTTTCCGTGTACAGACCTGTGTGGGGCTTTTTTGTGCGTACAATTTTACTTTCCCGTAATGTTATTTATTTAACATGCCATGTACTGCAAAGCTGAAAAAAATCCAAATGTGGAAAATTGAAACAAAAACCGCACGTGCGTCACTTCTTGTGGGCTCAGTTTTTACGACTTTCACTCTTCGCTCCAATAACCACGCCTACTACTTATACTTTGGTGTCTGGTGCGATCGCGGTGATACCAAATTTATACAGGTTTTATTGTGTTTTAATACATTTTCAAAAATTAAACGAATGTGTACAAAAAGAAAAAAAATTTTTTGCCATTTCTGACGCTAATAACTTTTCATACTTTGGCGCACGGGATGTGTGAGGGGTCATTTTTTGCGAAATGAGGCGACGTTTTCATTGCTACCATTTTGAGGTCTGTGCGACATTTTGATCATTTTTTATTTCATTTTTTATGTTATGTAAAAAGGTGTGAAAAGTCGCATTCGGACATTTGGGCGCCATTTTCCCGCCTCGGAGGTCACCGCCGGCCGTAACCGTTTTATATATTGATGATCGGGCATTTTGGGACCGGCATACCTAATAGGTCTGTGATTTTTACTGTTTGTTTGTTTTATATCCGTTCAGGAAAGGGGGGGTGATTTGAACTTTTTAATATTTTATTAATTTTTTTATTTTTTAAAACTTTTTTTTTTTTTCTTTTTTTTTCACTATCTTTTAGACCATCTAGGGTACATTAACCCTAGATATGTCAGATCGCTGCTACCATATACTGCAATACTTCTGTATTGCAATATATGGCATTTTTGCAGCACATTCATTACAATGAGCCACTGGCTCATTGTAACGAATATGCAGCTGCCAGATAGCCTCTGGTCAAAAGAAGACACGAGGCTACACTGGCAACTGATCGCCGCCCCCGATGACGTTTCGGGGGGCGTGGCGATCGAAAAAAAAGATGGCGGCGCCCACGCGCCGCCGTCTTTTAAACGCCGCCGCGACGTTGCCGCGGCGTTTAGGGGGTTAATAGCCGCGATCGGTGCAAGCACCGACCGCGGTTATTAGCGGTGGGGGTTTTGTGCAAAATGCAAAAACCCCCACCTTTGTATGAAGAGGACTCAGCCCGTGAGCCCTCTTCATACATCCCTTATACCTCTGCGCCGTAGAGCTACGGCGCAGAGCGTTAAGGGGTTAATCATTTCCCCTTATACAATGTAATGTTGTCATGTTAATCTGTATTTTGCTACATCGCAATGTGTTGTAACTGTATGCAACCAAGGAACTAGCAACATAAGAACATGCCTCACATAGTGTATCTTTGTAACTGTAACATTTAAAGGGGACCTACCACCACAATTCTACCTATAAAGCTACAATGGGTGGTAGGTGGATGAATGGGACGTAAGGATAGCCCTTTTTGGGCTAATCCTTACGTCCCGGCTATCCTTTTGTAAACTTTAATCAGTTGATATGCTAATTTATTTAAGCGACTACTGGGGCGTGGAGTAGCCGGACATGAGGCTACTAATCGCGGCTACTCCACGCCCCAGTAGCCTCGTTCCTCCGCCTACCATGTAATCTTCGGCGCGCAGCACCTCGTAGCTGTGCGCCTTCGTCCGAGCACCCGGCGTCTGCACATGCGCAGTAGCGCCGGCCTCGGAGCTACGGCCGCACACCCGTAGGCCTGCGTCCTGCGCAGAACGCAGGATATTCGCACGAAGATTACCTGGTAGGCGGAGGAACAAGGCTACTGGGGCGTGGAGTAGCCGCGACTAGTAGCCTCATGTCTGGCTACTCCACGCCCCAGTAGCCGCTTAAATATATTAGCATATCAACTGATTAAAGTTTACAAAAGGATAGCCGGGACGTAGGGATTAGCCCAAAAAGGGCTATCCTTACGTCCCATTCATCCACCTACCACCCATTCTACCTTTATAGGTAGAATCGTGGTGGTAGGTCCCCTTTAAGGATATCTACCAGCAGGATGAAGGATTGTAAACCAAACACACTGACATACTGGTGTGTCTCCTCTCTGGCTGGATGTGCTCTTCTTTAAGCTTCCTATGCCCTTGTTTTTAAGAAAAAAAGGCTTTAAAAATTATGCAAATGAGGTCAAATGTAAAAAGTGTAAAATTGCTGCAGCACCATTTTTTCCTTCACAAATAACAGAAGTGGTGCAAACAGTTGACTTCTTTTATCATCATATTAGCTGCTGAGGACAATAACAGAGGTGTAAACTGGGCCTAAGTAACAGTCCATCCTAAATCAGTGCCATGAACAGTGGTACGTGGAATCTGGACAGGCTCAGGGGGCTGCCTATTTCAAGACATGTTTCTTGGGGTGGTATGGCGCTAGACATGGGCCATACGTTATATATTGATCGATAGCTTTGAACTACTCCAGTATATTGTCCAGTATAATATGTTTATTAGTATCTGAATGAGATGTAAATCCTCCTGCTATACATCATCAGTCATCACTCCTGTTGTGTGGGTTCCTACTATCAGGTATATGATTGTATAGTGGGACTTACACAGGAGGGTGGGTGATGAGGAGGTCTCCCCACTACTACATATTGATTGATAATCCTGTAATGTCACCTATGAACCTAGGACACGCGCACATAACCCATGTTACAGGTGAGTGCACTCATCCTCCATTATAATAATACATAATCTCCATTGCGCACTGTACTGCACTGCAAGCTCCAGCAGCTACGGGAAACTACAACTCCCAGCGTCCCGCAGGCCCCCGCTACTCCCTGCGCGTATTACTTGCTGGGCCAATAGTTTCCTGCGCAGCTTCTGCCGGGCGCGGATCTCCTGCAAGCGGCTGTTCATTGCTTCTATTCCCGGTTTCCACTTCGCCTGCTACAATCAGCTCCTCCTAGCGTCGCAATCTGATGACATCAGGCAAAACAGTCCACTATACGAAGGGAGCGATCGCGGCGGCCATCTTTGAATCGGGCACTTGCCAGTAACTCGCTGTTTAACCTCCAAAGTTTTACTTCCTATTTATGTTTTTAAAATAAAAAGTTCAATTCTGAAAACTATTTTTTCACACATTACTATAATGAGGTAAATTTGCGATGCTGGCATCTCGGGTAACTAAGTTCTCTTCTGTCAGAGTGAGTGAGATTAATGCCCTCCAGCCTGTCAGGGAAATATCCCTTTATCTCGATGTGATGGTGGTCCAAATCATTGTATAGTACGAGCTGCTCGGTGAATCACTCAGACCTTCACAAGTGTTTGAGAGGATTCCAATTTATTTAGGTTGCAGACAGTTTTTATAGGTTCTTGAGACAAAGGAGCCTATTGACCCTAACCCACATTCCAATAGGCTCTCAAGAGGATGTAACTGAAAGATGATCTGTGTACATGCGGGGATGGTGCTATTCATAGGGATCTTTTCTATCAATAGAGCCAAAAATCTTTGTATAGATACATGATAGAAGAACAGATTCAAAAATGGATTAGATTCCCTCACAAGCCTTCATACCAGAATATGCCCCTCATGGAAATGTGTTTTTCCTTAAGTGACGCCTTTTGCTCCACCCCTAACTTCAGCCCCACACAGTATAATTTCCCCCTCACTGCTCTCCATCTCCCCCTCTTATTGTGTCCTCCCAGCAGCTCCCCTTCCTATTGTGCCCTCCCAGTAGCTCCCCTTCTTATTGTGCCCTCCCAGTAGCTCCACTTCTTATTGTGCCCTCCCAGCAACCCCCCTCTTATTGTGCTTCCCAGCAGCTCCCCCTCTTATTGTGCTTCCCAGCAGCTCCCCCTCTTTTTGTGCCCTCCCAGCAACCCCCCTCTTATTGTGCTTCCC
>CM033641.1:92997446-93116539 GCA_019512145.1 Engystomops pustulosus | reverse complement strand
CGCGCGCCTACATAGGAAATGCCGCAGGCGTTGCGTGCGCACGGTCGTGCGCAGCGCCGAAGCAGCTTCTGCTATAAAGTTTAAAAAGTGTTAAAACCGCGATACCACGGTTTTAACACTAACGAAACTAAGCACCAGCACCAGCTCACCCTGAGCTGGTGCTCGCTGTTTACAGCTTACACCTACCATTTGAAATGGTAGGTTTCCTTTAAATTTCCCAAATGTCTGCTTTATGTTAGCATGTTTTTTTAAAGGGAACCTGTCACCATGGAACTCATTTTCACTAAAGACAGGCTACAGAAGCCCATTATAGCTGCATTGCACATATGCCATTCTGCCTCTTCTAAGCATTTGCATTACAATATAATTGTGTAACCAGTCTAACTTTGCATCCTGACAAAATCCTCTGTGTAGTCCTAGGGGTTGGGCTTTGGTTTGGCTGCATTTCAAAAAACAACACGTGACTCTGTGCTGCAGACTGCTCAGCTCTCAGCCCCTACCTTTGTGGTTCTGTACAGCTCCTCTTTCCTGCTCCTTCACAGAGGTCACAGCCTGGTGAGCTGACATCAGTGGGAGAGGGAGGAGCTGTACAGGAGCTGTGCAGGCAATTAGTTCATGGGATTTGATATGATACAAATACCAAAGTGCTCCATCTTCCTACAATGCTATCTAGTGATGAGAATTACGTCTCTTCTTAGTGATCTGGCTCATTAGGCTCTGCTCACTAAGAAGAGCCAGCTCTTCTGGGTCCTGAACGGCTCCCTATTACATGTATAATAGGGAGCTGCAGGCCATTCAGTCACCGGACACCTCTCCACTTTTATCTAGATTTTATCGGGTTAAAGGGGGTGTGGTGAGCCGTTTAGGGGCTGGGTTTAGCAAGCCACGCGAATAAGCTGACCTATCACTAATGCTATCTATAGAGCTACTATGTCAGTTACAGCCCCCAACATGTTTGCCTTGCAGTTTCACTAACATTCCTGCTATAGGGTCCCAGGACAGTTTTCCACGGTGCATAGATAAGCAATATTAGATTATTGGTAATAGATAATTTTTCTGTTTCCAACAGTGTCAAAATAACTAAAGAGAACAAAGCTGATAGTTCCGCTCTGTTCTCTGTAGTGGGCCACTTAGTTATGTTGACCTCCCATTCAAATGAAAAGGACCTGGCGACACTTTGTAGACTGTGTGGAGCAGCCTACTCACCATTTTATTGGTATATTTTAAGGATAGTCCAAAAGGACTGTTCTCTTGGTGTGCTCACTGGACCATTACCGGGTGTATTAAACCTCAATAAAGGCTGTGAGCTGGCCACAGTTTGTGTGGTCAGTTCATGGTCTCTGACAGCGTCGTGAATATCAAGCCTTATAAGACTCCTTAGCTCATACACAAGAATATGTGCTACAGTAGGCCCCATTCACTTGAAGGGAACTCAATTAAATTACCTAATAAACAGTCCCATTTATTTGTATTTAGTATAGTTCAAGGTTCACAATGATTTTTATCAAATTCTCATATGTGATTCCCTGTTCTATAGGGGGACCTTTCAGGTCATGGACATCAGAAATGAGCGGCCGCACCGCAAATCAGGGCAGGAGTAGGAGCGGGAGCTAGGCCCAGTCATACACAATGGAAGTTCATGGGGCCGTGAGCTAGCCACTGTTTGTGCAGTCCACTCATGGCCAAAAAATATGGTTTTGTGCAAGAGACCTAATGCTGTAATCACTTACATATATCATTATTACATTCACACATATAAAGTTCAATTCCATAACAACAACTATACAGTATATTTATATTGAAATAAGAGAAATACAGTAATTTGGGATACAAAAAAAATTCAGTATGTTTATCACAATGTAATGCTGGCTAGCCGCCACATGTGGCTCTGGTATTTTAACTTTTTCACTTTCCCAAGGATAATGTGTTAATATAAACATCTGCATTGAAAGAACACAATTTTTTTTGGTAAATTGGGATTACACGTACTTCTGCAAACTTCTTTACCACCTGAATAAACACAGAAACCAAGATCCAAAACAAAACCCATGTATATTGCCAATGGAATTCCAAGGTTCATTTTCTGTTACATAAAACAAAGAGGTCTTTAGTTTAGGGGTACGTACTTCTTCTCCCACCTTCATCAGTACAATTATACTGTATTCATTAGATGTAGAACTTGGATAAAGTTCTTCAAGAAAGCTAATGGAGAGGAATACAAATGTCATTTGCACACAGGACCCGAGAAAAGTGGATGAGAAGCTGGCAGCTTATGATGTTTGATTGATGCCTTTCAAGGTGAAAACACTTTACTTCTCTGCTCCCTGTAATCTCATCCTGGTGCTTGACGGTACAAAGAACCAGCTGTAGAAACAGCGATCAGCTATTGAGATGAATAACCTTTCTCAATGGGACGGTTTCACAATATTTTTGCAGTAGCTATCAGGCATGGTAAACCACAATGGTAATTTATCTACATTTCTATACTATGAATACCGTCATTTATATGTTTGCTATACAGCAGGTAGTATCTTTTAACTACTGAACTTAAAAATGCATGAGATCAGGAACAGGTAGATTATTGTCACAAGCTTTAATACCACTACACTAACTCTCACATATGGTACAGAAGTCTGTGTAGGGATTTTGTTGATAATTTTAAAAGATTAGGTTCTCATCTTTAAATGTATACCAGAAGCATCCATCATCTCATCTCAAGTTACTCTTTTCCGCTCATTTGCATATGGGACGATTATACAGGCCATCACTGACTTAAAGAAAATCTACCATTTACTGAAGCTACACTGATGCATAAACATATCTTGTTTAATCCCCAAACTCAGTTTTGCTGAAAAAACAATTATAAAATTATGATGAAGCTCTGTCGCTCCTGTGACTGCCCAGTTTCTTCTCCTCTTACCCTAATTATACACTGTTTCAGTGAACGCTGTATTCATTGTTGTCCATGACAGGCAGAATTAATCAATCACTGCACCATCCCCCAGCTGCTGTGTATGAGTCATCCAGCTCAGATTGATTAGTCCTGTCTGGGCAGTTCAGGAAGCTCTGTGTAATGTGTTTATGTACTGCAGCCAGTCTGCACCCAGCTTTCCCAAGGTCCAGAATTTTATAATTGTTTTTTAAACAAAAGCACTCGGATCAGGGATCAAACAAGATATATTTCTGCATCAGTGTAGCTACAGCATTCTCAAGGTATGTTTTGTACACAATGCATAAAAACAAATCCCCTTAAGGGCATCCTTAAGTCAACCCCTAGTTACAGACAGACCTCTCTGACCTCTGTGATCTCTGGTGAAGTCTTGTTGATAATCCATGTTCCTATAACGTCAAAAAATGTTGAAAATCATTTTTTCACAGGGACAAAAAAATTTTTGCCTGGAGCTACAATTCTAAAATATACCAGTTCCGACTTACATACAAATTCAACTTAAAGGTGTTGTCTGACAGTTTTAAATATACAGCAGGAGGGCTAGGGAGGGATTTAAAAAACAAAACAAAACCTGGACTCACCTCCTCCATCACTCTTGGTGCCCTCAATGCGTTTTAAGCACTATAGTAGGTGCTGGGATAATGGTGCAGAGTGCTGAGTGCTTGGCTGGCCGCCGGAAGTGGCCGGACCAAATCTTCTGTGTCCCTGTAAACAAACAGGGGCACGGCTCCGATGGACTGCAGTGCAGAACAAGCGGAAGTGACAGGCTTATTTTTTTTAAATCCCGCCCCTGCCCACCTGCTGAACTTTTAAAACTGTCGGACATCCCCTTTGAGAACATACCTAAAGAACCTATCTTGTAAGTAAGGATATTTTCTACTCTGTATGACTATGCCATTAGTTAGTTGTAAAGTTAGTGTAACTTTAAAGTCCCAGTAGTTATTGTTTGGTGCCTTCTGGTGTACATAAACACTAGCAATTATCATTTTGCCATTGACTGACTAGTACATGCCTATCTGGGCATCTTGTAATGATGTTTTTGAAAAAAAGTAATTCATCAAAACTCTAAATAGACGGTCTCTAAATAGTGGCTTATGGATCCACATGTGACTAGCAAATCCATACCCCTCTTTCTTTATGGTGTTACCTATACGGTAGTTACATCATGTCATATATTCAACCTATTTTTTATAAGTTGAATGTGTCTGCCAGACATTGGAAATTATGCTACGTTTTCCAGGATGGGATAAGGGAAAACCACGCCTCTTTTAGCTAACTTTTAAGGCTTCTCCCTTGACATCAAGCATGACCTACAAGAGGCCTTATGACATTAAAACCAAACCAGTATATCTAGAAGGAACAGACTCCCAACTGTAGACAGCACTTTTTCGACCTTATTGGGTCTTCTCATTGCAGTGCAGGGAACTGGTTTGGCTAAGTGGGTTGGGAAGTAAGAGTTCTCCTTACGGAGACTGCTAATTAAGGCTGCCATGTAGGCGTGTGGAGTCTTATAGCCATCCTTCTCCCAGACGTGACATTTAGAGGCATGAATGTGCCTCTAAATGTACAAAAGGTGTCAAATTTTTTGTATGTGTTTATAATAATCCCCACACAACACCCGACGCTACCTTATGATGTATGTTTCTGTCCTTTATTGGCATTAGACATGGCAAAAATAAGGTGGTAAGTAGTTGTCCCTGTAAAAATTACGAAACTCAAACTTTTCATCACTAGATGGGATATTTCTTGATGGTATGCTTATGTGATATGTTTTGATGGTATGGATATAAAGGTTGAATAAAGCATACAACTACTTCACCACTGTGATCTTTATGATGACAAACATTAACTAGAGTCCTTCCATTGCTTTGAAGTGCCAATTATATCCCATACGACCTTATTATTAATGTGAAATCTGAAAGCTGCTATTCCACTGTCACATCAGATACATAATGGTCTATAATTCCCACATTATGGATCAAAGTCTTCCATGCTGGTAGGGTGGTGATTGATAGGAAATATTAGTGACACTAGTCTCCTAGGAAGCAACCTATGTGACTTTAATTTGGTATTTTACACAACAAAAGTCAATGAAATGCTGTCAGGTTTTGGTTTACTCAGGTTATTAGCCAAAAAGCAAATGTCTCCATAGGTTCCATAGAGTTTGTTTCCCAAAGTGGTCCATAGCTGGTACCAGAAGCTACTATTCCTTTGTCACACCAGAGTCATAATGATACACAATTTCCATCCAATTTTTGTGAGGATTGGCACTGCAATATTTGTGACCCCAGTTGCAATGCCCCGTAACCGACCAGAGGATTCTGCAGTGGGCCAGTCACTACTTGTGACCCATAAGTATCCAGCTGCAATGGCTTAGACTGGTGGTTTAATGAAAACTAAGGCCGCCTAAACAGAATGCAGATTTGATGTGCAGAAAATATGCAGGGTAATACAGTAGAAGCGTTGTCAATGGGTTATAACCAAATCTCATACACACGCTTAGAAAAAAAAAATATTCATGCTACAGATTAATGAATCAATGCCACAGCCATTCTGCAACATGTGTACATGGCCTAATTGTTACGAGTAGTCTGGAAAGTATTTGAATACAAGAAGACATTTTAAAATTGATGCTTCACATAAAAAAAATATATAAATGTCTATTCGGATTTTCTGAAAATCTACTAAACATTTTTATGATCTTTGTAAAGTAAAACTATACTTTACATAACACAATTCTACAGTCATAAAGTATATTTATGAGGATTGAAAACATTCCTAAAACTTTAATCCCAGACATTTCCTCTCCGCCTTCACTTTTCCTGAAGTTCGATGCTTGACATATAATGTGTCATTTGATAGCGAACACAATCTGAGGGGAATTTTGTCCGAGACACAAACACACGGCTCCTCATTTGTGATGTCTCCTAGGACATATAAGAAAGTTGGCATTGCTATTCTAAGATGTAGTAACTATGATTTGTTTTATTGTAAGGCTAAATTTGGCTGTGTCCACTTGTGTACTGTACGCTGGATTTTAGATTTCCTGTTTCCTTGATTTATTTTACAATCTACACAACATGCTGCTTTCTTTTCTCCTAAAATAATCAAAGATTTGCTCCAAAACAATTAAAATTTACTTGCAACATCTCACAAATAACACCTGTGAAGCTGTCCCCCAAGAAGAAGCTACAGTATCTTAATTATATCTTCTCATAAATCATTGATAAGATCTTTCTGATCTCTCTAGAAGATGCCACGATACGATGGCAATTGACCTCTGGACTACGCAATAAAGTGTAACTTAACCTTTTAAAGCATTTTTTTAAAATTTCAGAATATACTTTCCAATTAGTATAGAGCTCACAGGCTAAACCCTATCCATACAGGGCAAATATCCCTAAACACCAATGGCACATGTGCTGACATATTGGTGTCAATCATTGTTCCATGTAATGTCATTGGGGGTTGTTATTGTCATTACAGCCAGGAAACTCTGAGAGACTCCTATAGCTGTCTTAGGCACAAACTACAGGACACATACATTCACACTTTAATATTCAATACATTAATACTGTAGTATATTGCAATCTAGGATTTAAACCCCCTAGGACAGTGATGACAAACCTATGACACAGATGCCAGAGGTGGCACTCTGAACCCTTTCTGTAGGCACCCAGGCTGTCCCCCCAGGAAAGATTCATCAGACAGGACTAGAATATTCCTGCAGTTCTCAGTTCTCCTGCTGCTCTCAATGCTCTTTTAAGGTGACACATCCGTGACTGATTAGAAATGCAGGAAGAGTGAGAGGTGTGGACAGGGCTAGATTATCTATTGAGGTCCCCTTGCTGGCCCCATGATTCTTCTTGTACAGAGAGACCATGGAGAGAAGCTACATTGACGTCTAAATTTGTTCTCCTGCTTTCAACTATATTGGTGGCCTCAGGGGGCCAATACTTTTGAATGTTGTAGAAGAACAGGGAGCAATAAGTTACTGTTTAAATTGTCATGTTGGCACTTCATGGTAAATAAGTGGGATTCGGTTGTAGTTTGGGCACCCGGTTTCTAAAAGGTTCGCTATCATTGCCCTAGGTCAGTGATGGCAAGCCTTTTAGACATCGAGTGCCCAATCTACAACCAAAACCCATGTATTTTTCGCAAAGTGCCAATGCGACAATTTAAGCAGTAACTTACTACTCCATGCTCTTTCGCAGGTTTGAATTGTATCGGCATCTGAGGACACCAATACAGTAGAAAGAATTATCATTGTAGCTTCCTTCTAAGGTCCTGGGTTGCCTGGAACTGCAAGAAGCCTTAAGTCCTGTCTGGCAACCCTGCCCTGGGGTGATGGCAAGGGTGCCCATAGAGATGGCTCTGAGTGCCACCTCTGGCACCCGTGCCACAGGTTCACAACCACTGCCCTAGAGGGCCTCAAAGAGTAATAATGAAAAAAATAAAAATTCAAATTATCCCCCTTTCCCTAGAACACATTTATAAATAAATAAAATCATAAACATGTTAGGATCCATGTGCCCCATAATATCTGCTCTATCAAAATATAAAAAATTGTCTTGTGTGTTTAATGTCGTAAAGGGAAACCACGTCCAATTAACAAATCAATGCTTTTTCAACATTTTAACAAACAGTAAAATTTGCATACAAAGTGATTGATAGATCAAAAAGTACATAAAATAATATCAATGAAAGCATCCTTTCCTGCAAAAACCTTTTCTGCAACAAAGGACTCCTTTTATTTACTCTTACTTATTCAAAAGAATGAAAAAGTTGTGGTTAACAAAATATGGAGAAAAAAATATGAAGAATTTTTTGTTTTTGCATTTTTTAAAAGGTATTCAGACATAAGAACACTATATTGATTTGGTGCCACCTTGATCGTACTGACCTCAACATTAAAAGGGATGTGTCATCTGGACCTCACAGTTAGAGCCATAAGAGGCACCACTGCTTTTTTGCCAATTCCAACAAATTTGGAATTTTTCTTTTCAGTGTCCTAGTATATTACATGAAACAAATAAATTAAATGCTGGTACTAGGAAGTACAGTTTTTCTTGCATATAACAAGCCATTATACAGGTCTGTGTATGGTTTACGGGATGTGGAAAAATACCCAAAAATTAAAAAATGGTCTGATATCCAGGGGTGCAACTACAAGAGTAGCAGCCATAGCAGCTCTTATGGGACCCACAGTTTCAGGGGGCCCTGACATCCAACCTGTCACACTAAATAATGGAAGAGGTGTACCATTATACATTACAAATCTTTCACAATACACAACTGAGCTGGCAGTTCAGGATAAGAAATGTTGGGGGAGGGGGGAAATTAGAACAGAAAGACAAGGACGTCTACTTTCTGACGTCTACTTCCCGCATGTGGTCTGCAGCTGGTGGGCTGTATGAAGTCAGATCTGTGGCCTCTGACACCCCACCGTGAGTTTAGGTGCCAGCCAATAAGGCCAGACATGGCCTTGCATGAACAAATAAACAATTAAAAGTGTGGTGTTCATTTATAGGAAGTCCATGACAATTTACATACTGTAATCTGTTGTGTGATGTATATATGCTCTATATGTGATGTGTATATACTTTATGTGAGTGCATATATGCTGTATATCTGTATATGGTACTGTATGTATGTGTGTATATGGTGTGTATCTACTGTATGTATATATATGGGACTGTATGTATGTGTGTATTTGATATGTAAATATTGTATCTGTGTATAAGAAGTGTATATACTCATGTATATATGTACATATATATATGTATATATGAATGTATATATGAGTGCAGAAATGTGTGTGTCACGCACTGGGGTGGGGAAGAGTCTCTGAGGCTAAAGTCTGTGGACTCCCTGGACCACCGTGGGGGATAATGATACTAGCCGCAACCCAGGAGCGGTGTCTTAGTGGATCCCTAGTCTTCACCAGAGCCCGCCACAAAGTGGGATGTTCTTGCTGCGGCGGGGAGCCACCAGGTCACTCCATGGGTGCGACTAGGCCCGCAGTGGCAGCCAAGGTAGGGACACAGGGTAGACAGGACCACGGGAAGGCAGGACCTCGGGATGGCAGGAACACAGGACTGCCACAGGAGTACAGGACCGCCACAGGAACACAGGGCTGCCACAGGAACACAGGAAACACGGAGGCGTCTGGAAACGCACAGGAACACAGAGGCGTCTGGAAACACGGAGGGCTTTCTCTTCAGTATAAGGACTTGAAGATCCGGCAGGGGATGCTGGGAGCTGCCCGAATATGTAGCAGAGCCGGAATGCCAGCGCCAATCAGGAGGACGCTGGCCCTTTAAATCACAGAGTACCACGGGGCCTAGTTATGGACGGGAACGGGAGCCAGGACAGAAGACCGGGACCAAAGCTGGACGAGGAGCGGGGAGAGGTGAGTTGCGGGTTCAAGACAGGGCAATGTCAGTGTCAGCACATAACGGAGCACGGCGTACCCACAATCCGCAACATGGATCACGCGGACACCCGTGCCATAGGTCTGGGCCGGGGCCCAGCAGTGCATGGGTGCACCCGCGATCTGAGACATGGATTGTGGGGGTCACCCGTGACAGTGTGTATGCAAGAGTATATAAATGTGTGTATAATTATATAAATGTGTGTGATTGTATAAACACGTGAGGGAACAAATATGTTTATTTTTTAAGGGGTAGGGGGCCCCATTCAGAAGTCTGCTAAGAAGCCCCACCTCTTCTAGTTATACCCCTTCTGGTACCCGGGGGATTAAATAAAACAGTTTATCTGTGCTTTTTTCTTCTGAAGTGAAGACAGCATAGAGATAAGGAAATGAGTCTAAATATTAACTTTTTCCATACCCAGAGAATATTTCCCTTGATGACTCAGCTTTGAAGAAATAAATAAACAGTTTATCAGCTTCTTATCTATCAGCTGTCAGTGGAGTAAAGTAAAGAAAGCTGATTTACACAAACTGCTTAAATAAGGCAGAAAGGCAGAAGAAAAAGAAGGTAACAGAGACTTATTTCTCTAATAAAGTATATAACACAGTTTACTATTATCATTAGCATTTAATGCCAGAGCCATTCTGCAACATGTGACTAATTGATACATTTACTTTAACTCCTAGGCGCACCTGGATGTTATAGCACGTCCCGGTGGCTAGATAGTTAGCGCACCAGGACGCACTATAACGTCCTGCTTCTGGCACCGGCTCACGAACGAAGCCGGCACCAGAAGCAGCGGCTGTCAGATGTGTAGTACGTCATGCATGACTGCGGAGTGTAAGGGTGTTTCTGCTATGGATCGGATCCCCTGTGCCGCTTACCGGGGGATCTGATCCTATTCTGGGCACCCCCGAAGTCTGCCTAATGCTCCGGGGCTGCCCGATGTCCCTGCCAGTCAGATCCCTTCCGGGTCTGACTGTAAACTGTCTGAGCATGCGCCTGCATAACTAAACACAAAAGATATCATCCAAATTTAAACTACTTTGAAGTACAATGCGTCACGAGAAAACATTCTCAAAATCCCCTGGATATCTCATATCGTTCCAAAGCTATAGCCACTTATAGTGACACAGGGCAGATTTGAAAAATGGGACCGCGTCCTTAGGGCCAAAAGAGGCTGAGTATGTTGAACAATATTTTCTATAATGTGCGAAGTTCTTTGTAGGCCACAATACATGTTCAGGTCTAAATGCTCCTTAAGCAGACAGTGCCAAACTTACATGATTTTATATATATATAATATAAAATAGATGTGGATTTATCAAGATTTGTACTCCATGCCGAGTGGGTGGGGAGTGATGTATAATGGGCTGTGCCGTGGAGTGGCCCGGCCTTGTGATGCCCCTTATTGGTGCATTAGCTTTAGCCTAGACCTGCTCCTGGTGCAGGTCATAGCACAATTCTATGCAAAGAAGGCTCTGGCGTAGACTTGATCGGGTGCTTGGTCTTGTGTTGGATATATGAAGAGGTGTGGGTTGGGGGAAATCATAGGGTGTAAGAACAATCGTTGGTTAAATCCCCATTATTGTCTTCTTTTATCCAAACAGCATTTCATTATTGATTTATAACATTTTGGTAAAAGTTTACATATACTTTATAATGGATCAGTAGAAGATAAACTATTAAATACTGTAAATACATACTTTACCTAATTATTAATAATGTGTAGAGAAGAATGTTTATTTAAATTTACATGCATGATGGTGTGAAAAAACAGACAGAGAAATGCTCAGCAGAACATGCTTGCTTGAATAATAGTAGTCAGTGTACCAATTCCAGATTTCTTGTTTGGCTGTCATGAGCAGTGAAATGCAAGAATTCAGCAGTAACTGGAAGAAAATTCAATTAACCCCTTCATCTTCAAAGGGCTTATATTAATTTCTGTCCACAGATAGCTTTCTATTTTAAATTGTAAATTTTTTCTTTTTAGATAAATTCAAATTTTTGGCATTTAACAGCAAATGTAAACCAAATTTAAATTTATCGAGGCTCTTCTAGTTGTATATAGTAAATAGTCAGGACAGGTTTGGTTCTTGCTTTTTCAATTACAGTAAATGATCAGGGTTTAGCTGAATTTGTGTGCTTTCTGAAAAGGGGATGGTTTGCTGTATTGTATGAACATCGGCTGCTGTAATGACCATGTGTATTCCTAGATTGGGGGGGGGGGGGGGGGTTCACAGCCCATTCTGGATTGGGAAGAGGAGAGCAGTGGCAACGTAGCCCCCATCAAATAAATGTGGGCCATCTTAGAGGGATGACTAGTCATATGATTTCCTGTTTTTAGGGTAGACATAATCCAGAGGTTTCTGTTATTTATGGAAAATCCATGTACTGGGAAAATGCGCTGACCCAAATAAGATTATTTATTTTAAGCAAATTATTGACAATTTTATGCAGGGGCTACATTTCGAAACCTACCACTACTCATCCTGTCAATGAATAAATGTATGCTGCAAGTGAACAATAAAATACAGTTACAAATGTTACAGATATAATCGAAATTCATAGAAGTATCATTTGGGACTGTTTACACAGCGGGAGGGGAGGAAAGTTCATAAGATAGAAATTACAGAAAAAAACAAAAAGTCATAAGTACAGAGAAAACATATGGGGGCACATTTACTTACCTGGTACCTGCGCGATACCCATCCAGTTGTCTGACAAGAATGACTCATGCGCCCGATTTTCTGCAAATGTCGCTCCCCAGATCAGATCCGCCAGAGGTCACCTTCTTCTCTGGTGCATGTAAGTGCATGGCTTGCAAAACAAATTTAAATGTTAAATCCCGCTCGTAGTCTGAATCCGTTGGATCGTCTGACAACCCGCCCCCTGATTTGTGTCATGTGAAAGCCGGCGTGATTACGACACAAAAACGATCACGGGCTACACAATCCCCAAAAGTAGGGAAAACCGTCGAAAATGCGCCGCGGGCCCTTATAAAATAAGCCCCATTGTCCAGAAAAACATTAATAGCAATTCATACAGATGTAAATGAAATACAAATAAAATTCATACACTGCCTCTGAAAAGTTTGGGGTACTTAAATTAATCACGATACACTCTATACATTAATATGTGGTAAATGACATTTCTAGCTGCAAACTTCTGTTTTCAAGGCAATATCTACATAGGTGTATTAGGCCCATTTCCAACAACCACCATACAGTGGTTTAATGGTACATTGGGGCACAATAACTTACCCGTCCTGATGCCTCCCTGAAAGTGCATTGTCTGACGATCATTCACTGTGCCGTGATTCCCCAAGATCATGCGCCCGATATCCTGCATGTGTCGCTTCCCCCGCTCAGGGTCCGACAGAGTTCACCTTCTTCTTCCTGTGGATGTAATTGCTTGATCTTGTGATACAATTTGAAAGTTAATCCCATGCTCAGTCCGAACATTGGATCGTCTGACGGCCTGTTCTATCACACCCCCCCCCCCCCCGATTTCTGTCGCATGAAAGCCAGCGCAGCCCGCACCCAATCCGATTGTGCGCGACACAATTCCCATTTAAATGACCGTCACACGCAGCGCAAATCCCGAAAACGTTGGAAAATCCAACGAAAGTGCGGCCGCGGACCCTTAGTAAATAAGCTCCATTGTGTTTGCTAACTGTGTAAGCATATATCTAAGACAACACACAAATACATTGTCATAAAACCATATGTTTGTTAGATAAATCTAAAACACATAAAAAAGGAATAACACAGAAAAAAGGCCCACATAAGTTCACAATGTATACCAACAAAATATGTGGAGACTCACTCCTACTACACTGAATCCAATAGTTAAACCGCTAGTATACATAGTTAAAAAACAAACAAGTTGGTCAAGAGGGCTGTATGAAAATACATTATACAAACCAAAGGAGCCAATCCCTTTTTAGACGGCTAAGGGATTGTTAGAAACCCTTGTTCAAGTATGCAAGCACAGCTGAAAACAATTTAGCTGATTTGAGAAGCTTTAAAACTGACCTTCCTTTGAGCTGGTTCAGCTTATCAATAGATGTGTGCATTGCACCTCCAATATTATGGGTGCTAGGTAGGATTAGGGTTCCCGCCCCAAATACTTCAAAATTAAAGAAAATCCAAGCACTCCTTTGGAATATATATGCCAAGTGAATAGTTTATTTAAGTAAGTGATCTATTCATTATTGACGTTTCGGCCAAACATAGCCTTTGTCAACACTGTAAACCACATAGTATATACATAGTGTAATTATGATACAACATATATAGATACATGGTAATATAGTGTATCTCGTTGTACATCAGAGTGTACAAATACAGAGTCCCTATCATTGTCAGAGTGTAGACATAAACTAAAAGTAGAGCAGAATAAAGGGACATGTCGATTTAATATATCAAGGAGATGCTAGGTAGAGTCTGTACATCACTTACTCCACCAGCCCAACATTGGCTGTATGATTATTCCGGCCCTCCTCCTCCCTTTTGTCATCCTGTACACGCAACTCCCCCCTTCTCCCACCTCCACTACATATTCCGCATCTCTGCCAACTGTACTAACGGATCAAGTAACCATGTCCCTTGCGCCTATGGTCCTGTGCCTGTATCCACTAAAAGTCTCCGTCATTTTAGTAAATGCAGGTGCAAACTGCCAGTTCGGACCTGTAGACCAGATCTGATTGCATTGGAGAGTTTTTTGCTTTAGTCTAAATCAATTTGCGGGCGAGACTATAGTAAATGTCATGTCCTCCGAGAGGCCCAAAACTGGTGAGGAGGGAGAGATTCATGTGCTTTCTCTGCCAAAAAACTGCCAGAGATGGCATAATGAATCTTACCCAGAGTCAGGTCCAGTATTATCTACAAACTAGTTTACGAAGCCACATTTCTATGTCAAAGGTCACCACTGGGAAATGGTATGTGATTGGTAGAGGAAAGATTGGGACCACTCTGAACATGAACTCTGAAATGGGTGTTTGGCTGCTGTAGCATGTTTAAAAAAAAAAAAAAAAACTCTTAATGCTGATTTTATTTATGAGTAAGCTTCTACTAGTAGAGTGTTTTGTCATTTTACTCTATATGGAAAACATGGAATCAGAGCTCTGCATAAGACAAATGGGTTCTGGCTTCCTTACTGCTCTGGTTGTGGTCAGCCTGCACCTGGGTATAGATTTCTTGTCTTATGATAAACCCACCCTATAAGCAGATCTAGTGCTTTCACATGTGACAGTATTCCAGAGTTTTACACACATACTGTCTGGATTAGTTGCCTTTTGATCAGTAGTTCATCATTCACCATTTTTCAGTCTGGAAGAATTCTCCTTGAAGAAGTCTTTTGATTATACACAATGGAGAATGATGACTGCTATTAAATACAGACATTACTTTTACAATCGACACATGAAATTGAAGCAAATGTCAGGAGCAACATGACAATCCGTAAAACGTAACACATTCTGGACTCAAGACACACTGCACAAGGCATTAAAAATTACTTTATTACTGAAGAGAGACAACAGCAATAAATAACTTTCCAAGTGGCTACATGAAACCATGTGGAATACCATAGGACTGCATTTAAACTGTGTAATCAGCAAGATTTTAGTCGGAACTGTCCACACTAACACAAAATAAATAGACATCACTAGACAACACAGTCTGAAGTTAATTTTTATTTAGATCTAAAAGTCAATATGTGAAATATATACATACATCACATGACAGTCTGTTCATGAAAAATATGAAAAATAATGCTCATGCACAAGGGTCACCTTACAACCTACAACCACCTTACAACCATCAAGATGTTTGGAGTTGTAACCTGGCACACATTGGGGCAGATTTACTTACCCGGTCCTGTCGCGATCCAGCGCCGCGTTCTCTGTGGAGGTTCGGGTCTTTCCGGCGATTCACTAGGTAGTGCGCCCGATGTCCACTAGGTTTCGCTGCTGCGCTGATACTCCGCAGAGTTCACTGAAGTTCACCTTCCTACCCTGGTGCAGGTAAGCTCGTGTCAAGCGACCTTTTTTTTTTAAAACGGCGGTTTTCCGAATCCGTCGGTTTTTTCTTATGGCCATGTCCCCCCAATTCCTTGCATGCTATCTGGTGCCAATGCACCACAATCCGATCGGGTGCGCCAAAAACCCGGGGCAATTCAGGGAAAATCGACGCAAAACAGAAAAATTCGGGTAACCCGATGGAAAAACGTGATTAGGGCCCTTAGTAAATGACCCCCATTGGGTCAGATTTATCAAGCTGTCTGAATCAGAATATTTCTAGTTGCGCATGGCAACAATCACAGCTCCCCTTTAAATATACAATGAAATTAAAGCGGAGCTGTGATTGGTTGCCATTGGCAAATAGAAATATTCTGATTTCCAAACAGCTTGGTAATCTGAACCATAGCCTTAATGTTTTGTGGAATTGTGGCCATTTTGCACTTTGTAGTAAATTGAAATACTTTTAGTTGAGAATAGCTACTAAAATGAATTAACCATAAACTGCAGTTTAATCTATGACAGCATGTTATGTGCAGAAGGAGCTGAGCAGTTTGATATTTAGTGATGCTGACAGCTATTGAGGTATGCCCGTCATCGGTCATGAAGGGGTCCTATCATTAATGACATCTATCCCTGTATATACAGTATCTAGTCATTTCTGGTGGTTCCTATCATTGATGACACCTATCTCTGTACGCAGGGCTGTGAAGTCAGTGACCATTTTGGTGGAATCAGAGTCGGACTAACACGGCCGACTCCAAAAATATATATATAACAATCAATCACTGCGTATGTGCTGAATATTTTTTAATCAGTATTTAGGGAAATGATGGCATGTCCTATAAATGTCTCTTCTTGCCCTTATTTAAGAATGAAGGCTTTTAGTTGAGATGAATGTGGATGCAGTTTTTTGTTCATGCTCCGTAGTGAAGCTCCTTACCTACAGATCAGAAGAGAAGGAATGTCTGTGCTTATCTTAGAACTGCTAGAGTGGACCAGGAAACTGATTAAAGAACTGTATGTTCTCTCTGTATACTGCTTTTGTGTTTAGTTTGCTTTCCTCTGAGTTTATGTTGGAAGGATAGCTGCTGTGATGTACCTATACACTACACAAATAGAGTGCACTCTTTTCTTGTTGTTGGTTGAAGTACCCTATACACTATATGAATATGAGGGGAAACTTTTTAACATCTCAAATTCTGAAATACAGAAACACACACATGAAAAGTATTGTAGGTATATAAGTAAGCCTTCATGTTATCGAACACTTCTAGACTGTGCAACTTATTACTTGAAACACTTAGTGAGCTGTTTCCAGAGAACATCTTGATATTACAGTTAAATGTTCATCAATTGACTGTTCATGAGCAATTCCTTTATTTCTGGAAATTGTTAGAGATGTTACCCATGTGGTATTCATTACTACAACCCAAGTCAGTGTAGAGAGGCTGTTTCTAGCCCTAAAATAATTGGTCAACTTTAGGTCATCTATGAAGGAGGATCTGATGGAGGAAATACTGTTTCAAGAACAAATTCAAACACCATTAAAGTAATAATACATAACATTTCAACATTGTGTTTGAAAATTTATTTTTTTCCAATAGTGTTTTGCAAAGTTACAATTTATTTAAGTTATAGTTTAAGTGTATTCCAATTACTTGGTTAGTGTATTATAGTTATTGTATCAGAAGAATTATTGTTTTTTTTTGTTGATGCTATCACTTTTTGTGCTTATTCTCCTGCCAGGTGTACACCACCAAGAAATAGCTATATTCAATAGGGGGAAAGGGAAAGAAGGGGACAAAGTGGCAGTAAAATATAACTTTTATTTCATAATTAAAAGACTTTGTGTTGGTGTGGAAGTACTAAAATGAATTTAAAGAAATTCAAAAACTATTAGGAAAGTTCTGGGGATATTCCTCCCTACATGCAAATATAGACCCCTGTTATTGATTTGCACGTAAATCCCAAATGTTAGGATTAATAAGAGGGTTTAATTTGTTCTTTATTTTTAATTCTTACAGTCTTAACTCATATGCTATGTGGCTCAAGGCTTCATATTTAATCAGGCACACTTGTGGCAGTGATATCTCCTTATTTTGTTTGGAGATTGATTAAATCTGTAACATGTCCTTAGTGGAAACATGTTGCTTCACATGTAACCAAATTGCCACTCGAACTGAAACCAGCCAGGATGTTTATCTAGTTGCCCTGGCCATGATACTTCTTGGTCGGGATATATCGACAGCAGTGTTTGTTTTTAGAACCTTGTACAAAAGGTGCCTGTGAGATAAATTATATGTCACTAATGATCGTTGTGCCTGCCGCGGGATTGTATTTGTATTTGTCCCGCTTGTATGAGTCCATGCGTTATTTTTCAGTTATATGCCCAGACTCTCAGGCATAGTCCGCGAGTCGCAGCAGAACGCTGTGCGCGGACTTGGTATAAGCAGGGAGAACTCACCACCTGTATCTGTAGTGTGGAGCGCCGTGAGACCTTGCTTCTCTTTACTCTTTATGCGGACTATCCTAACTTTCTAATGTGCTGCCAGTGCCTTGCGATTCTGAGTTTCTGACTGTCTGTCCCTCATTATATTATTAAGAACTTTCCCTACTTATACCCTTGTTAGTGTATTATAATGGTGATAAAAAACTAGGACCTTCCTGCGGCGTTGTACTACCAGGTCGTTCCACAGGTGCGACTCTGTCCGCAGTGGCAGCCAAAGCGCGGTACACAGACGTTATCGAATCGTAGTCGGAGACAGGCAGGGTCAGGACGGGCAGCACGGGATCAGTGTCGGGACGTAGCAAAGGTCAAGGCAGGTGGACAGGATCAATGTCAAACACGCAACTGGGTCACAATGGCAAATCAATAAACAGGCACAGGAAAGGACACAACCTTCTCAACAGCATACAGCATGAAGATCTGCAGGAAATGCTGTGTAGAGGCCGGCTTTTAAACCCAATCCTGGAATGGCCAGCACTAATCGTGGTGGCTGGCCCTAAAAAATTTTTGTGAGCTCCCACGCGCGCGCTTAGGAGCCAGCACAGAATGGGGGGTAGGTAGTGGCACGGCGGCCGCGCTGGTGTGGAGAGAGGGGCACGGCACCCATAACAGGGAGTTGTGGGCTCACCCTTGCTCCTCCGTGTGCCCCAGCGCCCCACCAGCTTGTACTCAACCTTCCCCTCCCTGCTACTGGTACGGTAGCGATGCAAACGCGCCGGCTTCAGAAGATTTATATCCAGCCCTCTCGTCCCTGATGGATCTTTGTCCCTCACAGCTTAGAAAAGGCTTGTTTGATTCCATGTCTATTGTTCTGTATTCCCGTTGTGATCAGCTATTGACTTTTATCATGTTTCTCCTGCCTTGACCTATTGCTACGTCCCCGACTCTGATCTCATGCTGCCGATTCTCACTGCTGCCTGTCCTTCACTACGATCTGCTCACGTTTGCGTACCTCGCCTTGGCTGCCACCGCGGACAATGCCGCACCTGTGAACGACCTGGTAGTACCATGCCGCAGCAGTCGAACCTGCTTTGCAGCAGGATCGTGGTAAAACTAGGTACCATTTCTGATTCTGGTCCCAGGGTCGGCTTATCTCATCATCCGTGTGGTCCAGTGGTCCACACCCCTGGAGCCTGACACTGCATAGCTTCAGTTAAAAGAACAATGCACTTCCTTTATCATAGAAGAGTTAATTCAATAAGAGCTACTACAGTTAAAATTTCTTGGTCCACCATAAACATGTATATGTACTTGTTGGAATGCATATATATGTAGCTCGCAGGTCATGGAACAGTTCACTTTGACCAAAAACTAGCAATTAAGCACAGGTCTTGCGTTTACTTTTAACACAAAGATGCCTCAATGAAATGGATAGCATGTACAAATCAGCAGGGGGTGAACGGAGGGTAATCTCTCTGCCATCAACTGCTTTCTGCCTTCCTCAAAGAATGAACACGCAACACGGTTCCTTGTAAGATTTATTTCACTTGACACTACAACAAAAGTTACTTTTTCAGCAGCAATTGAATATCCTCTTTATTACAGAACATATGAATCATTTTCAATCACACTGAAAATACTGATGTGGAGGCTCATGTTTATCCCTAAAAATTCCTGTTATGTTTTGTTAATGTTTATCAATATTGCTTGTGTCATTAAGAAAATCACATTGTAAATGTTAATTAGGATCAAACGACATTCACAGAATTCAGAGGAGGTATTCTACACATTAGTGGAAATATATCTGCTTGTCTCCATTTTTACAAAAAAATTGTAGAGTGTTTACATATCATTGTAAAATAAGTAATTTCCAAGTATATTATAATGTACACATCATCCTGTATATGTGGACACAGCACAGTAGACTACTTTTATCCTGTATATGGGGGCACTGCACAGTAGTACTATGCTTATCTTGTTATACGTTATAGGCTTTGCACTGCACCTTCTGCTCTTATAGCATATATATCTTGTTCTGTGCCGTGTTTTGCCCTTGTCCAACACTTGTGAAAACTATGCACCTAAAAGGCGTGTTTGTTTGGACTCGACACAATTGTGTCACACGCTGTATAATGAAATGCACCTAAGAAAAAGGTTTAAGTGTGTGCACACGTTTTCATAGTAGCGCCAATGCACACCAGATAATTGAACTGGCACCACTATAAATTATCTGGCGCAACCTGCCACAAATGAGGCAAACTGCACAAAGTAGTTTGCACCACTTTTGATAAATTTGGCTCATTGTGTGTGTATAATATTTATGTTCAGCATGCAATCAATATCTTATCCTTGTGTCTGAAAACAGTGCATCATCTGTATACCATCCGCTTTTGCGGATCTGCAAAAATGAAAGAAGACTGGTCAATGATGTAATTGGAAAAAATGTAGACCTCAGGTCACATAATATTTCAACTGGACTCGACAAGAATACGTCCAGGAATAGGACATGCGTTGGAATGCAAAAAAAGCAGAGTAGGAAAAACACAGTGGGTATGAGATTACAGGCGGTACCTTACTTAAGGACACCTGACTTATAGACAATCCCTAGGTAAAGACGGACCCCTCTGCCCACTGTGACCTCTGATGAAGCTCTCTGGATGCTTAACTATAGCCCTAGATTTCAATAATCAGCTCTAATTGTCTGTAATGAAGCTCTATTGATAAAAATTTGAAACTCCAAATTGCCAACTGGGGTAAAAAAAACTTGTTTAGAACTCAATTATAAAATATACAGTTTCGACTTACATACAAATTCAACTTAAGAACAAAACCTATGGAACCTATCTTGTACGTAACCGGGACTTCCTGTAATAACAACTATGAGGAGGTATGTCAAACAGCAAATAAGTTTGGACATCCGCCCTAAAAATACATCTTGTGGCAGGTAGCATTTGAATCTTTAACTGTCACTTTTGTTGCAACTTTTGCTTATGATTTTACATGACAATACAGGGTTCCCTACTAAGAACCCAACTTACTGTGATACCACTAGTTACAAACGGACCTCTGGATGTTGTAATTTACTGTACTTTGTCCTTAGGCTACAATAAACACTGTAACGTTTTCAAAGGTACAATTAAGCTATGAGAATCAAACATTTTTAAAATCCAATTGTCCCCAGACCCAAAAATTTAGCTGGGGTTACAATGATAAAATATACAGTTCCTACTTCATAAACATTCAATTTAAGAACAAACCTTCAGAACCTATCTTGTAGGTAACCTGGGACTGCCTGTACCAAACTAAAAGCCTAAACACAGTAAAAAGTGGCAAGAAAATTTGACAGGCAAAATAGATATTATGTAGACTATATATGTATATCAAAACGACAGTACTTCTAAGTAATTTCTAGAAAAATATATTCAAAGTGCATTCAATTAGAATTCGAAACGACTGTCTTCCTGTTAATCACATAAAGAATGAATTTTACGTGTGGAGTTTTTCATTCATTTTCACATTTGCAATCGCTGCTTGCGGATCACCATTGCATAGGACTATTATGGAAATGTGTCCAAAAGTATAAATTTCTTCCTTTGTATTCAGAGTGCTCAAAGCTATAAAATGCAATAGTGATTTTGTGTTCTATAATGTGAATGGAAATCTGTTCTTCATTTAAAATACGGGTTTATCTTCTCTTCCTCTCTCATGCATCCACATTATTGCTCTGCATCGTAAGCGGAATGATTGACTGTGCAATGATTAGCTGCATTGGGCTGGATATAGACTTATTAAAAACACCAGCGAGGGTTTAACGTCTGCATTTACCCTAGATAGTCGGTTAACTGATGCTGAAGGAATAATTAAATGTAGGCTAATTTATCTCCTTTAGTCAAGTCTGCGTCCCTTCTCCGGCTAACACGCTTAAACACTTGAATATTGCTTAGATAAGTCATCTGGAGAGGGAATGGTGCATTAAGATACCGTGGTGAGAGCAGGCGTAAATCATATTCCTTCTGTTGGGCCGGTTTACCGGTTTGTACTTGTTTTCATCAGCATACCTGTCCAAAGCCAGATTCCCCTTGCAAGCCACAAGTATTTTCACACACCTCCTTCCAGTAAATGAGAGAACAATGTGACTGTATTATTATAGTCTTTAACCTTTTTATGTCTTTCTGCTAACATTCCATAGGAAAAAAATGCTAATGTTTTTGTCCGGGGTGCCAACTATTATCTGGCTTTCTTTTGGAGCCACTGTCACTTCCATTTTCCGTCACATTTAAGCAGGAGTCAAATACATCTCTACATCTCCCTAGAAAACAATCCACCACGAATAGAGTGAAGTGTCACCAGACAATACGGCTTGCTGGACACAATTGCTGCTTAGACACCCAGAGATGAGATCTCTATTGAGAGGCGGCGCGGGTACCGCCACAGCTGTGCAAGTGTTTATTTGTTTCTTCGACGTTAACATCATTACCTTCTTTCCGTATAATATCCCTTGTATAGAAAATGCCTTGTCTGCACAGGTTAGTTCTTTTATAACTGATAAATCTCTAATCTTGTAAAAAAAAAAAACACTACTTGTGAAGTACACAGCCAAAGTAAAGCTTTTAAAGTAATATTAGTTTAGAACCCGGCAGAGAAGAGCACCTCTCTAATCTGATTAGCTCTAGGATTATTCAATTATTCTCGAATGAAGTACCTACTGTGTCTGCACAGATCAATATGATTTATTATCTTAGACTTGGCATCAAGAACAAATATAGCTTTTCCACATAAACATTTGGAGGTCTGGGACTAAGCATAGAAGATTGGAGTTTACACATTATGACTTGACCTGAGTTAGCCCTTCCTGAATGAAAACAGTGTAGGACACGCCAGGTGGAAAGGCAACACCCGCTGATTTATATGTAACAGTGTCTTTTTGAGGAGACTGCTAACTAAGGATGCTATTCCAAAATGGGATTTGCCTGGTTGGAACATTTAGCTTTGGTCAGCTGAGGTGTAGGGGAAGGGAAAATTTTTAGTTAGATGTAGGTTTTTTTGGTTGTATTATAGTGACTCTTTAGATGCATTGTGGTCAGGGCATGGATTAAGGTAGGTGGATATCCAAAGGTGCGAAATCTGGCCCCCCCCCCCTGAATGTAGCCCAGACAGTGGTTCACATTACTATTCTAAAGTGTCATTAATATTCTAAAGTTCTCCTACTTACTTTCTTACATGTTAGACTAGTGCTGGCCTAGCTGGCACAGTGGCAGTCCTAGTGTACACCCCGCTTTGCATCACTCTAGAACAGTAAGCTGTGAGCTTACTGTCGGATTTGCTGGTGGGGCCACCTTTTGAGTAAGTCATGGGTCTCTGGACAACTGCTCTTGGAGCATTACCCTTTAATCTGGCCCTGATTGCAGCATTTCTAAATTTTTGCAACTTTTTAAGCAGGGCAACCGGGAAGTCCATCACATTCAGGTAAACATGGTGTTATGTGAAATTTACCTTTGTAATTTAGCCTGCTTCCTGATGTTGGAGCATGATTACTATTTTTTTGCACCTAAAATGTCACAAATAATTGTGCAAAATACTCCACTACCCACTAAACAAAGGATCAACGGTAAGAGTGTGCAAAGATTTGCGCCTAAAATTTCACAAAAACACTGCATTAAAAAGAGCCCAGACTACTGAAATAAATAGACGCAAAAAGAAACACATTAGAGCAGACAAAAGAGCACAGGGTGTAAAAAAGACATTGACCACAATCAATAAATGCATACATGATTTATTCATAATGCAGCCAAAGCAATGTTTTTGTGGCCCCCAGATCAAGGGGTGCTCAACAGTAATAGAATACAGTCTACTCCCCAGTTCAATTGTTAAAATAAGTGGGATGCTTTTCGGCCTTCCCCTGGGTGCTCTAAAATGTCCCCAAGATTTTTAAAGATTTTTACAGTTATAGTGATTAGAAAACTCTCCCTTCTTTGCCTTTAGAGCAGAGCTGTGCATTAGGAGGACATCACACATAAATGTTCTTGAGGCCCTCAGAAAATGCAACTCTACCCGTGGATATGGTATGACCGTCATTCTTGAAAACTTTGTGTTCTGCAGTATCAGATCTGTTTACTGTTTATCTGCTAAAGTCCCTTCTCTCTACTATGAGTAACAGGCTTCCTTTTGAATACTACAGCAGTTACTCAAGGCGGGGGGGGGGGGGGGGGGGGCTGTGCTGCGTTCAGTGAAGAGATCTCACACAGCTACACTGCAGCATGTTTAGTCAAAAGCGATGATAGTTTCGCTTTATATGTACCAATCAGATCTCTTCTGTAATATTTCTGGAGCATAAAGGTCACATTATGGCCAGGATTAGTGTTATTGCTCATGTACACATAGGAGTAGTGATAACTGCAATATTACCATCTGTTATATTTAACTATAATTTCAGCTAAGAACAATCATGGCTTTCATATGAGATCATGCTGTCTGGAAGCCTAGATACACACTAAACAGTAGTTTTTTTTTACAAAATAACTTTGCTAGGGATTATACATGAGGGGAAGCAGGTAAGTTCTCCACAAACTTCTGTTCAATGGTGAGCTTGGTGGTGGAATGTAATTCATCCACCCCACACTGATGTTCAAATAGTCCTGAGGGGGGGGGGATGCTCTGAGCACTGTACATTACCTTGTCACCATTTGTTTTGACTGTTCAGTGGTCTCATGGTAAAATGATGGAACTGTCTCACAAGAGCAGAGGGGATGGGTTTGATTGTCCTAGAGCACAATGAAGACTTCCATGAAGGTACAAGGTCGAATTGATTCTGCCCACGTGTCTTTACTGACTTAACATAATTTCTGAATGGTTCATCAGGTGATTCAGCATTCGGCTACTTACTTAGTGCTATGTGCAAATTATCGTGGATCTTAGAGGATAGAGAAGGGCTGAAGCTGTAGTATGATTCATATTGCTCCCACTCTCTCCATGTGTGTCCAGTGTGATAAATGTGAGTGAAATGGTGAGCACAGTCTACCCATTAGGTCGGACTGAGGTAGTGAGAAATTGGAATTGTGTATATATCAGAGAGCAGAATGGTAAAAATAGGGAAAGATTGAAGCTCTGAAAGCAGACAAGGCGTAGGTACATGTAGAAGACTGTTCACCGATTTATTGAAAATCACCTAGCCCCTTTTAACTTCTTTTTCTTGTAATGACCATCAAAATAGTTAACACTTAAATGTTACTGTTTGGTGAAAAATGCTTATAGACACCCTTTTAAATGAGTCCTGGTGAGGAACAGCCTTTAAATTTTTTAAGTTCAAATAGAATACATTTATGTTAGGATGGATCATTAAGGCTTTGTTATCTCTGCTTTGCTATGAAAAGCCAGTCCTGTTCCTGGTACGAATATTTTGTTTACTTATAGACCTATGTTAACTCAAGAAAATTGTATATTTCTCTTGTTTTCTGTCCTCATGGCTAATAATGGCTACATTATATCCTCAATATTAGCACAGTACTTCAAATAATGCTATATTTAAGTTGAATTTTCTGACTTATTTATAAAAAATAATGGTGAATTTGTGAAATTTTTAAAAATAGTGATTTCTGATTTCTAGAGATGAGGAGTATACTCGTCCGAGTCTTGATGCTCGTTCGAGTATTAAGGTACTCGAAACGGCTCGTTCTCGGACGAGCATTTCCCTGCTCGAGATCGAGCATTTAATTAAAAACACACGTGAAGAACAATGAAGAATAGAATAAAAACAGTGAACACAGGATCATTTAATGAAAAAGACATGAAGAACACGTGAAGAAGTAGATTTACAGATGTTCGGCACTCTGCTTACTTGTCGGAAGATACACGCAGGAACTGCAGCAGGGAGACATCAAGCAGCAGGGGACCATCAAGCAGCAAGGGAGACATCAGCAGGGAGACCTCAATAGGCAGGAGACATCAAGCAGCAGGGAGACATCAAGCAGCGGAGAACTCAAGCAGCAGGGAGACATCAGCAGCAGGGAGACAGACATCGGGCAGCACGGGGGAGACAGACATCGGCACACGGGGGATACAGACCTCGGCAGCACGGGGGACCAGACATCTGGCAGCACGGGGGACACAGACATCGGGCAGCACGGGGGACAGACATCGGGCATCACGGGGGAGACAACTCGGGCAGCACGGGGACAGACATCGGGCAGCACGGGGAACAGACTCGCACACGGGGAGAAGACGGGAGCACGGGGAGAGACAACATCGGGGCAGCCGGGGGAGCAACATCGGGCAGCACGGGGGAGACAGACATCGGGAGCACGGGGGAGACAGACATCGGGCAGCACGGGGGAGAAGACACGGGCAGCACGGGGAGGACAGACATCGGGCAGCACGGGGAGACAGACATCGGGCAGCACGGGGGGGGAGACAGACATCGGGCCGCACGGGGAGACAGACATCGGCAGCACGTCGGGAGTAAAACCAGTAAAACCACTTCCATGCGTTTTTTTTCACTGTTACATATCTTAGAACAAATGAGTTTCATAATGGGTGTCACTTGGCTCTGTTTTACGGTTTGTTAAAATTTTGTCTCAGTACATGTGACTCAAACTTCTCCTTCAGAGATTAAGACCACCCACATAGTAACACCTCTGTCCTTCTATACATCACCACAGTAAGAGGAATAACTATTTCCGACTTGGAAGATATTCTTATGTGTTTTAGACCGGGTTTTATAATGACTGTAATGATGCCTAAAGTTTTGCAAAATTGATAGATCACGTCGTACAAACCTGGAATGTAGACATGACCTGCTATGTACCTGGAGACAGACACGGGCAGTCACGGGGGTTGAGCAGCAGACATCGGCAGCACGGGGGAGACAGACATGGCAGCACGGGGGAGACGACATCGGGGAGCACGGGGGAAGACGAAACTCGGGGCAGCACGGGGGAGACAGACATGGGCGCCGGGGGAGGACGACATGCGCAGCACGGGGAGACTTCAGTTGGAAGAAGAGGAGCGGTCCCGGGGCCAGCTATACCCCGAACACGTAAGCAGATGGCATGAAACTCTTTAATCTATTCTTCACTGTTGTTTTAACTGCCTTTTTTCACTTAAATATCCTGTGTTCACTGTTTTTATCTATTCTCTTACTGTTCTTCACATCGTTAATTGTGGCGGGAGAGAATATACAGCCGCGAAACAGCTGAAGAATAGATTGCAGAGTTTCATACATATCAACTTATCAGAAGACATTTCTTTTCAATAAATAACACATTTTTATTCCCGACCCATGGTCCCTTTGAAAAATCTCGGGTCTCTCCCATTGACTTCAATGGGGGCTCGTTATTCAGACGAGCACTCAAGCATCTGGAAAGTTCGTCTCGAATAACGAGGCACACGAGCATTTAGTGCGCGCTCATTCTCTACTTATTCTAAAATGTTGTATCATCATCCACTTAGACTTACAAATCCAATTTGTTGCGAACTCCACAACCATACATCGGCTTCATGCTGAAATGGTTTTTATATGTTATTTATTATGTATTTTATTTTATAGCACGTGAGAGGCCTCAGTTTGAACATCGATCCTTTGTTTGCATTGGCTGTCTACTAAGCGGCAATAATAATTTTATTATATTGTTGATTGAGCTGTTTTGGCTTATGGCTTATTTTTTTGGGATGAGTACTTTTAATTGGTATACAGTGGTGGTCGCGGTAAAGTGACTTTTGAGTCACTTTTCAATTGTGTTTTTTGGTTGGGATTCCACAAAATCATATTTTGCTTTGCTTTTTACATTTATTTTTAAGATGTTCTCTACGGGTTTAGCAATGATTTTATTTATTGTATGGGTATCGTTCGGATGTGGAGATAACACAATATTGTTGTTTGTGTGGTTGATTTCACTCTTTCATTGTTGGAAGTGGCTACTATAGGGGCATTTAGGCGGTACTTATTTGAATTATATTTTATTTTTATTTAACTTTGTTTTTACACTTTTTGATTTGATTGAACGTGATTCATCTGACATACCTGAAATAGAGACAATGAAGCCAAGTCTATACGGAATTTAAACAAATATTTTTCCCCATAACCTGTGCTAACTTGCTGATTGGTTGGGGTCTCAATGACAGGACTCCCACACATCACTAGAATGCACCCCTAGTAGCACCGCCGAGATGGCCAGAGCAGCCGGTCGTGCATGGCCGGCTGCCCTTTTTATCTCTTGGGCGGACGAAGATCGCCGAGGTAACACGTTTAGCACTCCTTCCTCTCTCAAGAGATGAACGGGGCAGCCTCAACATGTCCGCGGCGCTTGCTCTGGCATCTCGGTGGTACTACTAGATATGCAAAGGGGGTACACTGACCCTGTTTCAACTGAAACCCCATTGATGGCAACGTTAGGCCTATCCACACGATAGGGCCTAACTTGATTGTGGGAAAGCCCCTTTAATAACCTTAGGTTTGCTCTCTCTGCACCCGTTCAAGTTCTACATGTCCTTTTTTACACTGAGCCAAAAATGTTCCCAAATATCCATGTGTTGTCTGACCAGTTGATTTGTATATATCCTCTCTTGATGACTTCCTAATTTTATTTGTTATATTTAGCAGGCCTGACTCTGGTCACTAAAATCTTTTCAGCGCAGTTTTACCAAAACTGTACAGTTCAACACACGAATGTACTTTACTTCCAGAGGCTTATTATCACTCTGCAGACACGCTTTGTATTGAAACTCTATTGTGTAAGCCCCTATGAGTTCTCAATACAAGATTAAAAGACGGGGGGCCACACTGACCCTGTGGCACCCCACGGTCAGGATAAGACAAATTTCTATAACAACAAATGCTGTATAAAAACAATTTCACATAGACATCCAACCACCAGCGCCCAAAAAAAAAACCCCCCCAAAAAGAGAAACAGAAGGGGTTGATTTTATCATAAGACCATCTGCTTTAGCTCTTTGGGATCGTTCTATTTCTGTTTTGTGCTCATCAGACTCATTAAAATTGGCTTTGCCCTTAATAAATGATTTGTGGTCGATTTTTCTTCTGGGATTTTTTTTCCCAAAACGTCTTAAAAAGTCTCAAAATGCATAATAATATCTGCATATACACATCAGGGGATTGAATACTCTGAGCTTTTTATGAGACCGTTTTGCAAAATCTCACGTCATGAATATGGCTTTGCTTGTTGTTGCACTTGCAGTAGTTTCAATGTTTAGGCTTATTATAAGGAGTTGTATATAGTCCTGTGAGATAAATACCCCCTTGTGTCTTTTGGTATAAAACATAATTTACTCGAAAATAACTGAATTCACATGAATGCTTACGTTATTTCATTTTATTACAAGATTCTAATTATTTAATTGTTGTATGTTCTACCTAATATTGTAATCACACTAAATATGCTAAAGTCTTGACTGGTTATATTAATAACACTTTATGTTAATATTCTACAGTCCTGTGAGTTTCCTCAGTACAAATAGAATCCCCCTCTGACATTATTTAGATACCCAGAATGTCACTTTATCTGGTTTACAGCAGCAGCTCAGTCACACGTCTACCGGATGTCTGCTGACCGTATGTCACGGTTTGCAGTAATAGTAGCTTCTTCTGCTGTTGAACTTGTGCTGCCCCTTCTGGGTATTGATCAAGGAATGATTCTGCTGATGTATGCTCTTTGTTGCAGTATTTAATGAAAGTTTAGATCAAGTTTTTTTTGAATCACCAACAGCCCTGCACAGATCGATAACACTAGAAATGTTCTAAGTCTTTAGGTCATTTTCTAACGGTCATTTATTCTTCCGCTTTGTGATGCACAATATATTTTTAGTTTCCTTAAATAGCAGACTCCAGAAAAAAAACATTATTTTTTTAATAATTCGCATTATGCTCCTTAAATTCTGAATTGTCCTTTGAAGAAGTTCATTATTCTCTCCTTTGTCTTAAGATCTCTTTCATTTTGAAGGGATTATCCCAAACTTATAGCGATGATATACCATTATTTCCATCGATGGCTCAAACCCCATGATCACCACCTAATGTTAGAATGAGGTGGCAGTGGTGATAGAAAGCACTGTAACCTCCCCTCTTATTTGGCTCAGCTGCTGTGTTTTTGGGCTGGGGGAGAGTTTTTGACATAAATGTCCTAACCTTATTTATCAGATATTTTAGTTTATATACCCTATGTGTTCCCCAAAAGGTTTCACTACATCAGCATGACAGAGTTGAATAGAATGTTGATGTATCACACTGCACACACTCACCCAGTCCCGTCGATCACATAAACGCAGGCAGCATTTGGAGCAGGACGGGGAGCGGCAGCCCCGCTGCCCACATGCCTCGCCCGGGGCCTGCGCTCTCGCTCCGGGTCTCTCCTGCCCGCCCCTGACACTGAGTCACGTGTCCTGCTGAGCGGTCCAGCTGAACCGCTCAGCCTGCGCGCTACAGAGAATAATTGCCATGCGTTTGGGGGGGGGGGGGGTTCACAGCCCATTCTGGATTGGGAAGAGGAGAGCAGTGGCAACGTAGCCCCCATCAAAATAAAATGTGGGCCATCTTAGAGGGATGACTAGTCATATGATTTCCTGGTTTCAGGGGTAGACATAATCCAGATGTTCTGTTAATTTATGGAAAATACCATGTACTGGGAAAATGCGCTGACCCAAAATAAGATTAATTTATTTTAAGCAAATTATTGACAATTTTATGCAGGGGGCTACATTTTGGAAACCTACCACTTACTTCATCCGGTCCTATGAATAAATGTATGCTGCAAATGAACAATAAAAATACAGTTACAAAATGTTACAGAATATAATCGAAAATCATATGAAATGTATCAAATTGGTGACTGTTTACAAGCAGAGGGGAGAGGAAAGTTCATAAGATAGAAATTACAGAAAAAAACATAAAAGTCATAAAGTACAGAGAAAACATATTGGGGCACATTTACTAACCTGGTACCTGCGCGATACCCATCCAGATTGTCTGACAAGGATGAACTCATGCGCCTGATTTTCTGCAAATGTCGCTCCCCCGATCAGATCCGCCAGAGGTCACCTTCTTCTTCCTGGTGCATGCAAGTGCATGGCTTGCAAAACAAATTTAAATGTTAAATCCCGCTCGTAGTCTGAATCCGTTGGATCGTCTGATTACCCGCCCCCCGATTTGTGTCACGTGAAAGCCGTCGTGATTACGACACAAAACGATCACGGGCTACACAATCCCCAAAAAGTCGGGAAAACCGACGAAAATGTGGCCGCGGGTCCCTTAGTAAATAAGCCCCATTGTCCAGAAAAACATTTAATAGACAATTCATACAGATGTAAATAGAAATACAAATAAAATTCATACACTGCCTCTCAAAAGTTTGGGGTTACTTAAATTAATCACAGATACACTCTATACATTAATAATGTGGTAAATGACTATTCTAGCTGCAAACTTCTGTTTTCAAGGCAATATCTACATAGGTGTATGTAGGCCCATTTCCAACAACCACCACTACAGTGGTTTAATGGTACATTGGGGCACAATAACTTACCCGTCCTGACACGTCCCTGAAAGTGCATTGTCTGACGATCATTCACTGTGCCGTGATTCACCAAGATCATGCGCCCGATATCCTGTATGTGTCGCTTCCCCGCTCAGGTCCGACAGAGTTCACCTTCTTCTTCCTGGTGCATGTAAGTGCTTGATCTTGTGATACAATTTGAAAGTTAAATCCCATGCTCAGTCCGAATCAATTGGATCGTCTGACGGCCTGTTCTATCACCCCCTCCCCCAATTTCTGTCACATGAAAGCCAGCACAGCCGCGCACCAATCCGATCGCGCACGACACAATTCCCAGTTAAATGACCGTCACAGCAGCGCAAATCCCGAAAACGTTGGCAAATCCAACGAAAGTGCGGCCATTGTGTTTGCTAACTGTGTAAGCATATATCTAAGACAACACACAAATACATTGTCTATAAAAGCCACATGTTTGTTAGATAAATCTAAAACCACATAAAAAAGGGAATAACAGAGAAAATAAAGGGCCCACATAAGGTCACAATGTATACTAACAAAATATATGTGGAGACTCACTCCTACTACACTGAATCCAATAGTTAAACCGCTAGTATACATAGTTAAAAAACAAACAAGGTTGGTCAAGAGGGCTGTATGAAAATACATGTATACAAACCAAAGGAGCCAATCCCCTGTGTTAGAAGGCTAATGGATGTTTAGAAAACCCTTGTTCAAGTATGCAAGCACAGCTGAAAACAATTTAGCTGATTTGAGAAGCTTTAAAACTGACCTTCCTTTGAGCTGGTTCAGCTTATCAATAGATGTGTGCACCTCCAATATTATGGGTGCTAGGTAGGATTAGGGTTCCCGCCCCAAATACTTCAAAATTAAAGAATAATCCAAGCACTCCTTTGGAATATATAATGCCAAGTGAATAGTTTATTTACAAGTAAGTGATCATATTCAAATTAGTGACATTTCGGCCAAACATAGGCCTTTGTCAAACAATGTAAGACACAAATAGTATATACATAAGTGTAAATATATGATACAACATATATAGATACATGGTAATATAGTGTATAATTGTTGTACATCAGAGTGTACAAATACAGAGTCACTATCATTGTCAGAGTGTAGACATAAACATAAAGTAGAGCAGAATAAAGGGACATGTCGATTTTAATATATCAAGGAGATGTTAGGTAGAGTCTGTACATCACTTACTCCACCAGCCCAACATTGGCTGGTATGATTATTCCTGGCCCTCCTCCTCCCTTTTGTCATCCTGTACACGCACCTCCCCCCTTCTCCCCACCTCCACTAACATATTCCGCATCTCTGCCCACTGTACTAACGGATCAGTAACCCTGTCATCCCTTGCTGCCATATGGTCCTTTGCCCGTATCCACTAAAAGTCTCCGTCATTTTAGTAAATGCAGGTGCAATCTGCCAGTTCGGACCTGTAGACCAGATCTGAATTGGCAGAGTTTTTTGCTTTAGTCTAAATCAATTTGCGGGCGGAGACTATAGTAAATGTCATGTCCTCCGAGAGGCCCAAAAACTGGTGAGGAGGGAGAGATTCATGTGCTTTCTCTGCCAAAAAACTGCCAGAGATGGCATAATGAATCTTACCCAATGAGTCAAGGGTCCAGTATTATCTACAAAGCTAGTTTACAGAAGCCACATTTCTATGTCAAATGTCACCACTGGGAAATGGTAATGTGATTGGTAGAGGACAGATTGGGACCACTCTGAACATGAACTCTGAAATGGGTGTTTGGCATGCTGTAGCATGTTTTTTAAAAAAAAAAAAACTCTTAAATAGCTGAGTTATTTATGATGTAAGCTTCTACTAGTAGAGTGTTTTGTCATTTTACTCTATGAAGGAAAACATGGAATCAGAGCTCTGCATAAGACAAATGGGGGTCTGGCTTCCTTTACTGCTCTGGTTGTGGTCAGCCTGCACCTGGGTATAGATTTTCTTGTCTTATGATAAAGCCACCCTATAAGCAGATCTAGTGCTTTCACATGTGACAGTATTCCAGAGTTTTACACACATACTGTCTGGATTAGTTGCCTTTTGATCAGGTAGTTCATCATTCAGCATTTTTTCAGTCTGGAAGAATTCTCCTTGAGGAAGTCTTTTGATTATACACAAATGGAGAATGATGACTGCTATTGAAATACAGACATTACTTTTACAATCAGAACAAATGAAATTGAAGCAAATGTCAGGAGCAACATGACAATCCGTAAAACAGTAACACATTCTGGACTCAAGACACACTGCACAAGGCATTAAAAATTACTTTATTACTGAAGAGAGACAACAGCAAATAAATAACTTTCCAAGTGGCTAGATGAAACCATGTGGAATACCATAGGACTGCATTATAAACTGTGTATATCAGCAAGACTTTAGTAGGAGCTGTCACACCAAATACAAAATAAATAGACATCACTAGACAACACAGTCTGAAGTAAAATTTTAATTTGGAACTAAAAGTCAATGTGTGAAATAATGTACAAACATGCACATGTGCAGCCATCTGTGAAAAATAATGCTCATGCACAAAGGGCACCTTACAACCTACAACCACCTTACAACCATCTAGCTGTTTGGAGTTGTAACCTGGCACACATTGGGTCAGATTTATCAAGCTGTCTGAAAGTCAGAATATTTCTAGTTCCCCATGGCAACCAATCACAGCTCCCCTTTAAAATATTCAAAGCACTAGTAAAATGAAAGCTGAGCTGTGATTGGTTGCCATGGGCAACTAGAAATATTCTGACTTTCAGACAGCTTGGTAAATCTGACCCATAGCCTTACATGTGTTGAATTGTGGCCATTTTGCACTTTACTGGATGTAAATTGAAATACTTTTAGTTGAGAATAGCTACTAAGAATGAATTAACCATAAACTGCAGTTTAATCTATGACAGCATGTTATAGTGCAGAAGGTGCTGAGCAGTTTGATATTTAGTGTTGCTTGATAGCTATTGATGTATGCCCAGTCATCTGGTCATGAATGGGGTCCTATCAGTAATGACATCTATCCCTGTATATACAGTTATCTAGTCATGTCTGGTGGTCCTATCATTGATTGACACCTATCTCTGTACGCAGTGCTGTGAAGTCAGTGACCATTTTGGTGGAATCAGAGTTGGACTAAAATGGACTCCAAAAATATATTATATACAATTAATTCACTGCAGTATGTGCTAAATATTTTTTAATCAGAATTTAGGGAAATTATGGCATGTCCTAGAAATATCTCTTCTTTCCCTTATCTTAGAATGAAGGCTTTTAGTTTAGATGAATGTGAATGCAGTTTTTTGCTCATGCTCTGTAGTGAAGCTACGATCAGAAGAGAAGGAATGTCTGTGCTTATCATAGAACTGCTAGAGTGACCAGGAAAACTGGATTAAAGAACTGTATGTTCTCTCTGCATACTGCTTTATGTTTTAGTTTTCTTTCACCTGAGTATATGTTTGGAAAGGATAGCTGCTGTGATGGATTCTATACACTATACATAGAATATGAGGGGAAAACTTTTTTAACATCTCAAATTCAGAAATACAGAAACACACACATGAAAAGTATTTTAGGTATATAAGCTGAGCCTTCATGTTATCTAACACTGCTAGACTGTGCAACATTATGACTTGAAACACTTAGTGAACTTTTTCCAGAGAACATCTTGATATTACAAGTTAAAATATTCATCAATTGACTGTTCATGAGGCAATTCCTTTATTTCTGGAAATTGTTAGAGATGTTACCCATGTGGCTATTCCATTACTACCAACCCAAGTCAGTGTAGAGAGGCTGTTCTCTAGCCCTTAAATAATTAGGTCAGACTTTAGGTCATCTATGAAGGAGGATCTGATGGAGGAAATACTGTTTTCAAGAACAAATTCATAAACACATTAAAGTAATACATAACATTTCAACATTTGTGTTGAAAATGTTATTTTTTTCCACATAGTGTTTTGCAAAGTTACAATTTATTTAAGTTATAGTTTTAAGTTGTATTCCAATTAACTTGGTTAGTGTATTATAGTTATATGTATCAGAAGAATTATTGTTTTTTTTGTTGATGCTTATCACTTTTTGTGCTTATTCTCCTGCCAGGTGTACACCACCAAGGAATAGCTATATTCAATATGGGGAAAGGGGAAAGAAGGGGACAAAGTGGCAGTAAAATATAACTTTTATTTCATAATTTAAAAGACTTTGTGTTGGTGTGGAAGTAATTAAAATGAATTTAAAGAAAATTCAAAAAACTATTAGGGAAAGTTCTGGGGATATTCCTCCCCTACATGCAGATAAAGACCCCTGTTATTAATTATGCATGTAGTCCCAAAGATTGAGGGATTAATAAGAGGGTTTAATATTGTTCTTTATTTTTTAATTCTTACAGTCTTAACTCATATGCTATGTGGCTCAAGGCTTTATTATTTTAATCAAGGCACACTTGTGGCAGTGATATCTCCTTATTTTGTTTGGAGATTGATTAAATCTGTAACATGTCCTTAGGGCACATTCACATGGCCGTCTGCGGCCGCATGTACGTCCCCATAGACGGCAATAGCGGCGCGGCGCAGATGCGGTGCCACACATGTGTGGCACCGATCCGGCCCGCACACCGCAAAAAGATAGAGCATGCTCTATCTTTTGGCGTGTGTGCGGCCGTGCGCCGCTATTCTCTATGGAGGGAGGAGGGGCTGCCTCCTCCTCCTCTCCAGCACACGGCGGTATGCCCGCACGGCGGGCATACCGCTGTATGAATGTACCCTTAGTGAAACAATGTTGCTTCACAGTAAGCCAAAATGTATCCACTCGAACTGAAACACACCAGGATGTTTATCTAGTTGCCCTGGCCATGATACTTCTTTGGTCGGGGATATATCGACAGCAGTGTGTTGTTTTTTAGAACCTTGTACAAAAGGTGCCTGTGAAATAGGTTACAATAGTTACTAATGATTGTTATCCCTGCCGCGGGGTTGTATTTTATTTGTCCCGCTGATATGAGTCCATGCGTTATTTTTCAGTTATATGCCGCAGGACTCTCATGCATAGTCCGCGAGTCGGCAGAACGCCGTGCGCGGACTTGGTATAAGCAGGGAGACACTCACACACTGTATCTGTAGTGTGGAGCGCCGTGAGACCTTGCTTCTTCTTACTCTTTATGCGGACTATTCCTAACTTTCTAATGTGCTGCCAGTGCCTTGCGATTCTGAGTTTTCTGACTGTCTGTCCCTCAATTATATTATTAAGAACTTTCCCTACTTATACCCTTGTTAGTGTATTATAATGGTGATAAAAAACTTACGGACTTTCTGCGGCGTTGTACTACCAGGTCGTTCCACAGGTGCGACTCTGTCCGCAGTGGCAGCCAAAGCGCGGTACACAGACGTTAGGCAGAATCGCAGTCGGAGACAGACAAGGGGTCAGGACGGGCAGCACGGGATCAGTGTCGGGGACGTAGCAAAAGGTCAAGGCAGGTGGAACAGGATCAATGTCAAACACGCAACTGGGGTCACAATGGCAAATCAATAAACAGGCACAAGGAAAGGACACAAGCCTTCTCAACAGCATACAGCATGAAGATCTGGCAGGAAATGCTGGTAGAGGCCGGCTTTTAACCCAATCCTGGAATGGCCAGCACTAATCAGTGGTGTGCTGGCCCTTAAAATTTTTGTGAGCTCCCACGCGCGCGCTTAGGAGCCAGCACAGGAATGGGGTAGGTAAGTGGCACGGGCGCCGCGCTGGTGGGGAGAGAGGGGCACGGCACCCATAACAGGGAGTTGTGGGCTCACCCTTGCTCCTCCGTGTGCCCCAGCGCCCCACAGCTTGTACTCAACCTTCCCCGCTCCTGCTACTGGTACGGTGAGCGTGCAAACGCGCCGGCTTCAGAAGATTTATAATCCAGCCTCTCGCCCTGACGGATCTTTGTCCCTCACAGCCTTAGAAAAGGCTTGTTTGATTCCATGTGCTATTGTTCTGTATTCCCGTTGTGATCAGCTATTGACTTTTATCATGTTTCTCCTGCCTTGACCTATTGCTACGTCCCCGACTCTGATCCCATGCTGCCAGTCTTAAACTGCTGCCTGTCCTCCACTACGATTCTGCTCAATGTTTGCGTACCTCGCCTTGGCTGCCACCGCGGACAATGCCGCACCTGTGGAACGACCTGGTAGTACCATGCCGCAGCTAGTCTAACCTGCTTTGCAGCAGGATCTGGTGAAAACTAGGTACCATTTCGATTCTGGTCCCAGGTGTCGGCTTATCTCATCATCCGTGGTGGTCCAGTGGTCCACTACCCCTGGAGCCTGACACTGCATAGCTTCAGTATAAAAGAACAATGCATTTCCTTTATAGATACAAGAGTTAATTCAATAAAGGAGCTACTACAGTTAAAATTTCTTGGTCCACCATAAACATGTATATGTGCTTGTTGGAATGGATATATATGTAGCTCGCAGGTCATAGTACAGTTCACTTTGACCGAAAACTAGCAATTAAGTACAGGTCTTGCATTTACTTTTAACACCAAGATGCCTCAATGAAATGGATAGCATGTACAAATCAGCAGGGGGTCAACAGGAGGGTCATCTCTCTGCCATCAACTGCTTTCTGCCTTCCTGCAAAGAATGAAACATGACAACAGGTTACTTGTAAGATTTATTTCACTTGACACTACAAACAAAAGCTACTTTTTCAGCAGCAATTGAAATATCTCTCTTCAGTACAGAACATAGGAATCATTTCAATCACACTGAAAATACTGATGTGGAGGCTCATGTTTATCCCTAAAAATTCCTGTTTATGTTTTGTTAAAGTTTATCAATATTGCTGTGTGTCATGAAGAAATCACATTGTAAATGTTAAATTTAGGATCAAACGACATTCACAGAATTCAGAGGAGGTATTCTATACCTTAGTGGAAATATACTCTGCTTGTCTCCATTTTACAAAAAAAAATTGTAGAGTTTACATATCAATATGTAAAATAAAGTAATTTCCAAGTATAGTATAATGTACATATTATCATGTATATGTGGACACAGCACAGTATGACTATTTTTATCCTGTATATGGGGGCACTGCACAGTAGTACTATGCTTATCTTTGCCAGTGTTTTGCCCCTTTGTCCAACACTTGTGAAAACTATGCACCTAAAAGGGCGTGTTTGTTTGGGACTCGACACAATTGTGTCACACGCTGTATAATGAAATTGCACCAATAAGAAAAAGGTGTAAGTGTGTGCACGCTTTTCATAGTAGCGCCAATTGCACCACATAATTGAACACTGTGCACCACTATTAAATTATCTGGCGCAACCTGCACACAAATGAGGCAAACTGCACAAAGGTAGTTTGCACCACTTTTGATAAATTTGGCTCATTGTGTGTGTATAATATTTATGTTGAAGCTCTATTGATTATCATTGTTCCCATTACAGCAAAAAAAAAAATTTGAAACTCCAATTGCCACTGGGGTAAAAAAAAATTGTTTAGAACAACAATTATAAAATATACAGTTTCGACTTACATACAAATTCAACTTAAGAACAAACCTATGGCACCTATCTTGTACGTAACCTGGGGACTTCCTGTATTAACAACTATGAGGAGGTATGTCAAACGGCAAAATAAAGTTTGACATACGACCTAAAAAATACACATCTTGTGCAGGTAGCATTTGAATCTTTAACTGTCACTTTGTTGCAACTTTTGCTTATGATTTTACATGACAATACAGGGGTTCCCCTACTTAAGAACACCCAACTTACTGACGACCTCTAGTTACAAACGGACCTCTGGATGTTGGTAATTTACTGTACTTTGTCCTTAGGCTACAATAAAAAGCTGTAACAGTTTTCAAAGGTGCAATTAAGCTTATGAGAATCAAACATTTTTAAAATCCAATTGTCCCATAGACCAAAAAAATTTAGCTGGGGTTACAATGATAAAATATACAGTTCCTACTTACATAAAAATTCAACTTAAGAACAAACCTTCAGAACCTATCTTGTAGGTAACCTGGGGACTGCCTGTACCAAACTAAAAGCCTAAACACAGGTAAAAGTGGCAAGAAAATTTGACAGGCAAAAATATTGGATATTATGTAGACTATATATAGTATATCAAAACGTAAAGTACTTCTAAGTAATTCTAGAAAATATATATTCAAAGTGCATTCATATAGAATTCGAACAGACTGTCTTCCTGTTAATCACATAAAGAATGAATTTTTACTGTGTGGAGTTTTCATTCAGTTTCACATTTGCAATCCAGGCTTGCTGGGATCACCATTGCATAGACTATTATGGAAATTGTCCAGAAAGTATAAATTTCTTCCTTTGTATTCAGAGTGCTCAAAGCTATAAAATGCAATAGTTGATTTTGTGTTCTATAATGTGAATGGAAATCTGTTCTTCATTTAAAATACGGGTTTATCTTCTCTTCCTCTCTCTATGCATCCAACAGTAGTTGCTGCATCGTAAAGCGGAATGATTGACTGTGCAATGATTAGCTGCATTGGGCTGGATATAGACTTTATTAAAAACACCAGCGAGGGGTTTAAACGTCTGCAGTGAACCCTAGATAGTCGGTAACTGATGCTGAAGGAATAATTAAATGTAGGCTAATTTATCTCACTTTAGTCAAAGTCTGCGTCCCTTCTCCGGCTAAACGCTTAAACACTTGAATATTGCTTAGATAAGTCATCTGGAGAGGGAGATGGTGCATTAAGATACCGTGGTGAGCAGGGCGTAAATCATATTCCTTCTGTTAGGGCCGGGTTACCGGTTTGTACTTGGTTTTCATCAGCATACCTGTCCAAAGCCAGATTTCCCCTTGCAAGCCACAAAGTATTTTCACAAACCTTCCCTTCCAGATAAATGAGAGAACATATGTGACTGTATTATTATAGTCTTTAACCTTTTTATGTCTTTCTGCTAACATTCTATTGGAAAGAAAATGCTAATGTTTTTGTCCGTGGGTGCCAGACTATTATCTGGCTTTCTTTTGGAGCACTGTCACTTCCATTTTCCGTCACATTTAAAGCAAGGAGTCAAATACATCTCTACATCTCCCTAGAAAACAATCCACCACGTAAGTATGAAGTGTCACCAGACAATACGGCTTTGCTGGAACAATTGCTGCTTAGACAACTCCAGAGATGAGATCTCTATTGAGAGGCAGGCGCGGGTAACGCCACAGCTGTGCAAGTGTTTATTTGTCTTCTTCGACGTTAACTCATTTCACCTTCTTTCCGTATAATATCCCTTGTATAGAAAATGCCTTTGTCTGTCACAGGATTAGTTCTTTTTATAAACTGATAAATCTCTAATCTTGTAAAAAAAAAAAACACTTACTTTTGAAGTACAAAGCCAAAGTAAAGCTTTTAAAGTAATATTAGTTTAGAACCAGGCAGAGAAGAGCACCTCTCTAATCTGATTAGCTCATTAGGATTATTCAATTATTATGCTGAATGAAGTACCTACTGTGTGTGCACAGATCAATATGATTTATTAATCTTAGACTTTGGCATCAAGAACAAATATAGCTTTTCCCACAGTAACATTTGGAGGTCTGGGACTAAGCATAGAAGAGTTGAGTTTACACATTATGACTTGACCTGATTTACCTTCCCTTGAATGAAAACAGTTATAGACACAGCAGGTGGAAAGGCAACACCCGCTGATTTATATGTGACAGTCTTGTTTGAGGAGACTCTAACTAAGGATCTATTCCAAAAATGGGATTTGCCTGGTTGGAACATTTCAGCTTTGGTCAGCTGAGACTATAGGGGAAGGGAAAATTTTCTTAGTTAGATGTAGGTTTTTTTGGTTGTATTATAGTGACTCTTTAGATGCATTGTGGTCAGGGCTGGATTAAGGTAGGTGGAGATCCAAAGGTGCGAAATCTGGCCCCCACTGAATGTAGCCCAGACAGTGGTTCACATTACTATTCTAAAGTGTCATTAATATTCTAAAGTTTCTCCTACTTACTTTCTTACATGTTAGACTAGTTGCTGGCCTAGCTGGCACAGTGGCAAGTCCTAATTACACCACCGCTGTGCATCACTCCTAGAGACAGTAAGCTGTGAGCTTACTGTCGGATTTTGCTGGTGGGGCCACCTTTTGAGTAAAGTCGTGGAGTCTCTGGGACAAATGCTCTTGGAGCATACCCTTTAATCTGGCCCTGATTGCAGCATTTGTAGATTTTTTGCAACTTTTTTAAGCAGGGAACCGGAGTCCATCACATTCAGGTAAACCTGGTTTATGTGAAATTTACCTTTGTATTTAGCCTGCTTCCTGATGTTGGAGCATGATTTACTATTTTTTTGCACCTAAAATGTCACAAATAATTGTGCAAAAATACTCCACTACCCACTAAACAAAGGATCAACGGTAAGAGTTGTGCAAAGATTTGCGCCTAAAATTTCACAAAAACACCTGCATTAAACAAAGAGCCCAGACTACTGAAATAAATAAGATGCAAAAAGAAACACATTAGAGCAGACAAAAGAGCACAGGGATGGTAAAAAAGACATTGACCACAAACATATAAATGCATACATGATTTATTCATAATGCAGCCAAAGCAATTGTTTTTGCGGCCCCACAGATCAAGGGGTGCTGAACAGTAATAGAATACAGTCTACTCCCCCAGTTCAATTGTTAAAATAAGTGGGATGCTTTTCGGCCTTCTCCTTGGGTGCTTTAAAATGTCCTCCATAAGATTTTTAAAGATTTTTACAGTTATATGTGATATAGAAAACTCCCTTCTTTGCCATTTAGAGCAGAGCTGTGCATTAGGAGGACCATCCACACATAACTGTTCTTGAGGCCCTCAGAAAATGCAACTCTACCCCCTGGATATGGTATGACCAGTCATTCTTGAAAACTTTGGTGTTCTGCAGTATCAGATCTGTTTACTGTTTACTGCTAAAGTCCCTTCTCTCTACTATGAGTAACAGGCTTCCTTTTGAATACTACAGCAGTTACTCAAGGCGGGGGCTGTGCTGTGCTCAGTGAAGAGATCTCACACAGCTACACGGCAGCATTGTTTAGTCAAAGCTGATGATCGTTTCGCTTTAATATGTACCAATCATATGTCTTCTGTAATATTTCAGGAGCATAAAGGTCATATTATGGCCAGGAATAGTGTAATTGCTCATGTACACGTAAGACTAGTGATAACTGCAATATTACCATCTGTTATATTTAACTATAATTTCAGCTAAGAACAATCATAGATTTCATATGAGCTCATGCTGTCTGGAAGCCTAGATACACACATAAACAGTAGTTTTTTTTACTACATAAACTTTGCTAGGGAGTTATAGATGAGGGGAAGCAGGTAAGCCTCCACAAACTCTGTTCAATGGTGAGCTTTAGTGGTGGAATGTAATTCATCCACCCCACACTGATGTTCAAATAGTCCTGAAGAGGGTGTGTGCTCTGAGCACTGTACATTACCTTGTCAACCATTTGCTTGTGACTGTTCCAGTGGTCTCATGGCATAATCATGGAACTGTCTCACAAGAGCAGAGGTGATGGGTTTAGAGTGTCCTAGAGCACAATGAAGACTTTCCATGAAGGTACAAGGTCGAAATGATTCTGCCCACGTGTCTTTACTGACTTAACAATAATCCCTGAATGTTCATCAGGTGATTCAGCATTCCGGCTACTTACTTTAGTGCTATGTGCAAATTATCTGTGGATCTTTAGAGGAGAAGCAGGTAAGCATGATTCATATTGCTCCCACTCTTCTCGATGTGTGTCAGTGTGATAAATGTGAGAGAAATTGTGAGCACAGTGGCTAACGCCATTAGGTCGGACTGAAGGAGTGAGAAATTGGAAATTGTGTATATATGCAGAGAGCAGAATGGTAAAAATAGGGAAAGATTGAAGCTCTGAAAGCAGACAAAGGTGTAGGTACATGTAGAGACATGTTCACCGATTTATTGAAAATCACCTAGCCCCTTTTAACTTCTTTTTCTTGCTAATGACCATCAAAATAGTTAACACTTTAAATTTTACCCGTTTGGTGGAAAACTGCTTATAGACACCCTTTAAATGAGTCCTGGGTGAGGAACAGCCTTTAAATATTTTTAAGTTCAAATAGAATACATTTATTGTTAGGATGGATCATTAAGGCTTTGTATCTCTGCTTTGCTATGAAAAGCCAGTCCTGTTCCTGGTACTAAATATTTTGTTTACTTATAGACCTATGTTAAGACTGAACTTTGGTCTTATAACTTAAGAATATTGTATTATTTCTTGAGATACTTTGGTCTTATAACTCAAGAAAATTTTATTATTTCTATTGTTTTCTGTCCTCATGGCTAATAATGGCTACATTATATTCTCAATATTGGCACAGTACTTCACAATAACGCTATATTTTCTTGAAATTTTCTGCACTTATTTATAAAAATAATGGAAATTTGGTGAAAATTTTTAAAAATGAGTGATTCTCTGATTTCTAAATGTTGTACTCATCATCCACTTAGCCTTACAACCCAATTTTGTTGCTAACTACCACTAACCATACATCGGCTTCATGCTGAAATAAGTTTTTATATGTTATTTATTATGTAATTTTATTTTATTAGAACGTTGAGAGGCTTACAGTTTGAACATCGATACATTCTATATTTTTAGAGGACAATTTATGTTTGTATGGGTTTTCAAAGTACTATTTATTAAAAAACACCAATTTTTAAAACTGCAGCCCTCAAACTCAAAACAGCCTTTGGTAAGCTTGTTGACACTTTAAGCTTCTCACAAGAATTAGAACAAAATGGTGGTTGTATTTGGAATTTTTAAATTTTAACAATAAAATGATTATTTATTTAGAAAACACATCCCAGAGTCTGTTGTGCAGTTTCCTACGAGTATAGCAATACCCCACATGTGAATGTGAACTAATTTAGGGGCCCTCAACAGAGCGTAGAATGGAAGGAGGAATTGAGCTTTTATATGGCAGATTTTTATGACATTGTTTTCAGATGAAAAGGTTATGAGGTACTAGAACCGTGAACCCCCTCTATAAATCCTATTTTGGAAACTACACCACCCAGAGGATTTATCTAGGTTTATCTAGGTTTATAAAGTTTTATACCACCGCAGATGTTTTATAGAAAGTATTTACATTAACTAGTGTATGTGAAAATCTTTTTTCCAAACCTTGCTTTGGCCTCTAAATTTTTATGTGTAGAAGGTTTTTTACAACAATTTTTTTTTACCAAGTTTCTCTAACAAACTGCTGTATGGGCACACAATGTGGCTTGGAAGGAAAGAAGCATCTATTGGTGGATTTTGCTAGAACAGATTTCAGGTGCTATGTCGCATTGGCTGAACCCCTAATATAGTATCAGTATGCATACAGTGATATCCCATTTATATACCTTTTGTACAAAGCGGCGTAATATTTTTATTATTTTGTTGATTGAGCTGTTTTTGGGCTTAGGGCTTATTTTTTGTGTCGGCCTGCCCTGTTTATCTCTATGGAGCGGACGAAGATCGCCGAGTAACACGTTTAGCAATCTCCTTCCTCTCCATAGAGATGAACGGGGCAGCTCACACATGTCGCGGCCGGCTGCTCTGGCAATCTCGGTGGTACTACTAGATATGCAAAGGGGGTACATCGGACCCCCGTTCCCACTGAAACCCCCATTGATTGGCAAGTTAGGCCCTATCCACACGATAGGGCCTAACTTGATTTGTGGGAAAGCCCCTTTAATAACCTTGGTTGCTCTCCTCTGCACCCGTTCAAGTTCTACTATGTCCTTTTTATACACTGGAGCCCAAAAATGTTCCCAATATTCCATGTGTGGTCTGACCAGTGATTTGTATGTATTCCTCTCTTGATGCATTCCATAATTTTATTTGTTATATTATCAGCTGCCTGACTCTGGTCACTAAAATCTTTTCAGCGGCAGTTTTACCAAATAACTGACAGTTTCAAACCCAATTGTACTTTACAGAGCTTATTATCATCTGCAAACTCTATTGTATTGAAACTCTATTGTGTATAGCCCCTATGAGGTCATCAATACAATTATTAAAAAGAAGGGGGGCCAACACTGACCCCTGTGGCACCCCACTGGTCAGGATAATGACATAATTTATATAACAAAAAATGCCTGTATAAATAACAATTTCTCATAGACATCCAACAACCAAGAGCAGCACACCAAGAGACACAAAGGGGTTATTTATCATAAGACCAGCTCTTTAGCTCTTTGGGACAGTTCTATGTCTGTTTTTGGTGCTCATCAGACTCATTAAATTGGCTTTGGCCCTTTAATAAATGATCTTGTGGTCTATTTTCTGTCTGGGATTTTTTTTCCCAAAAAGTCTTTAAAAAGTCTCAAAATGCATAAATAATATCGGCATATACACCAGCAGGGGATTGAAGTAACTATGAGACTTTTTATGAGACTTTTTGCAAAAGTCTCAAGTCATGAATCTGGCTTTGCTTGGTGTTGCACTTGCAGTAGTTCAATGTTTAGGCCTGATTAATAAGGAGTTGTATATAGTCCTGTGAGATAAATACCCCCTTGTGTCTTTTGGTATAATAACATAATTTACTCGAAAATAACTGAATTCACATGAATGCTTACAGTTATTTCATTTTATTACAAGATTCTAATGTAATTAATTGTTTGTATGTTCTACCTAATATATTGTATCACACTGAATCATGCTAAAGTATTGAACTGGTTATATTAATAACACTTTATGTTAATATTCATACAGTCCTGTGAGTTTCCTCAGGACAAATAGAATCCCCCTCTGACATTATTTATATGCACCAGAAATGTCACTTGATCTTGGGTTACAGCAGAAGCTCATGTCACACGTCCTACCGGATGTCTGCGTGACCTTATGTCACTGTATGCAGTAATAGTAGCTTCTTCTGCTGTATGACTTGTGCTGCCCCTTCTGGGTATTGATGCAAGGAATGATTCTGCTGATGTATGCTCTGTGTGACAGTATTTAATGAAAAGTTTAGATCAAATGTTTTTTGAATCACCAAAGCCCTGCAACAGAGCGATAACACTAGAAATGTTCTAGTCTTTAGGTCATTTTCTAACAGGTCATTTATTCTTCCTGCTTTGTGATGCACAATATATTTTTAGTTTCCTTAAATACAGACCTCCAGAAAAAAAAATATTTTTAATAATTCCATTAATGCATCCTGAAAGTCTGAAATTTGTCTTTGGAAGAAGTTCATTATTCTCTCTTTGTCTTAAGATCTCTTTTCATTTTGAAGGGATTATCCCAGACTTATAGCGATGATATACCATTAATTTCCAATCGATGGGCTCAAACCACCATGATCACCACCTAATGTTAGAATGAGGTGGCAGTGGTGATAGAAAAGCACTGTACCTCACCTCTTATTGGCTCAGCTGCTGTGTTTTTCTGGAGAGTTTGTTGGACATAAATGTCATAACCTGATTTATCAGATATTTTGAGTTATATACCCTATGTGTTCAACAAAAGGTTTCACTACTATCAGCATGACAGAGTTTAATAGGATGTTGAGTGTATCAGATTATGGAATAAATGGATGATGCTGATGTTGTTAGATGATGTAGCAAATAGGTGATGTGGATTTTATGGTAGATTTTTGACCAGACAGTAACTGACTCTAGATACTAGATCCATCCCTAAATTCTAAACTTTACACCAGACACTAATGGTCTAAATCTGTCTAAATTTTGGGCAGTGTACACGGGACTCGTCTATTGTTTTTAGGTCCCTACACTGTGCTGATGAGATGCAATCACATTGAAACAATGTTGTCTATAATTAGGAGTCTATTCCTTATGGAACAGATATAAAGTACTGGTTGATTATCCAACATCAAGTCATTAGGATTTATGAAAAAGGCAAGCTTGATGTTAAAGAGGGCTCCCCTATAAGGTAGCTAATAAGCAATGTTATATTTATCCCATCCTGGAAAATTAATTTGCATATTTTCATCCAAGTATACCCAGCGGAGCATCAATGGCTGTAGGTCTCCACCTGCCGGCAGAGGCCTTTAGTGTCAAAGTTTCCTTAAAGGGGTTTTCCAACGCACAAAAGTTAGACCCTATCCACAGGACCCCCACACATCACAAAAACGAGGGGTCAGATGGGATCCAACGTACCTCCGTCACACCCTTTGGACTAATGGAGCACACGATCACGCATGGCCTGTCTGCTCCATTAAACTCTATGGTGCTGATGGAAATTGCTGAGTCCTTCACTCACCGATCTCCATCAGCTCCATAGAGATTAATGGAGCAGAATGGTCATGCACAGCCGTCTGCTCCATTAGTCTGACGGAGCGATGAGGGGTCCGACGGGGGTACTCATCGGACCCCTCGTTTTCGTGATCTGTGTGGGTCTCAGCACACAGACCCCAACTGATCAGCAAATAAGGCCCTATCCCGTGGATAAGGCATAACTTTTGCTTGTGGGCGAACCCCTTTAAAGAGTTTTCTTAATTCCCTAACCTAGTCTACAGAGTCTCAGAGTCTGTTCCTTACGGAATTTATTATCCTGCCTCTTGTCACTAGGTTTCATGAAAGTCATTCTTGATGATAAAAGGGGCTGCCCTAGCTAATATGCAAAGTTTTCATTATCTAATTCTGGAGAATTCATTTACATATTTTCTATGCTTAGACTAGACAGTTTTCAGTCCACCACGTTTTTACTTGTGTTGCTGGTTGATCTGGTATATTTTTACACTAACTTTCTTTACACCACCACTTCAGTTTACACCAATAGATATGCTAATATCACTCCTATCAGCAGGCATTGACCTCACTGGTAGAATAGAATTTCCCAGCAATTGGTTCAACAATAAAATAATTGAGAGGAAATCACAAAAATACTAGGAAAACATATTTGCATTATCTGATATCTGAGATAGGAAACAGGGAACAGTATTCAATTTATTCAAGGGACAGCAGACATCCAGGAGTGGACCAGGAGTCCACTTAGACTCCGCTCCCGGGTTGCGGCTAGCATTGTTATTCCCCGCGGTGGTCTAGGGAGTCCACTGACTTTAGTCCCAAGGGACTATTCCCATAGACCAGTGATGGCGAACCTTTTAGAGCCTGAGTGCCCAAACTTCAAGTAAAAGCCACTTATTTATTGCAAAGTGCCAGGGCAGCAATTTAAGCAGTAATTTATTTCTCCTTGTTCTTTGACAACTTTTAATTGTTCAGCCTCCTAAAGACACCAATGCATTTAAAAGGAGGAGGGCAAATTCGTCTATCATTGTATGAAGATTCTATAGGAAGATTCTTTGAGTCCTGTCTGGTGAACTTCATGCTGGGGTGATGGTCTGGGTGCCCACACAGAGGGCTCCGAGTGCCGCCTCTGGCACCAGTGCCATAGGTTCGCCACCACTGCCATAGACTGTGACAAATAAATCTATGTTAACGGAATGGATAACGACCAGCATATAAAAAACATTTTAGCAAAGCAGCAAAACATGATATCGATTTAACCAACTAGACCAATCAGGAAGTCAATCAAGACCAGGTTTTGGCATTTGGAGCATGTTTAAGTACCAGGATAAACTCAGTATGGACATAGCTATTGAAAAAGGGGTTAGACACCCCGAAACGGGTCTAGCAACGAATACATACAGAACTACCTATCGTTGTTTTATCTCTGAGTACCGGTCGATGCGGTAAATCAAGTGAGAGACAATTATCTTAAAAGGAAGCAGGCTTCCATCACACCAGACACCAGCACTAGGACCTAGAGGAATTCAGCTGTGTGCTCCAGCACGCTCCACCACATATGCAGTCTATCAGAACGCAGGAATAGAAAAGAGAGCATGAGTACACCTTGTCCCGGGTCCCTAGTGGTAGCTATGCACAGGTAGCACAGTGGAGGCATTGTGGCAGCAAACAAAAAAAACGATGCAGGTAATATATAACCTATAAGCATACTTCCAAACTGTGACCTAAGAGGCAAAGTGACCTAAGAGGCAAATGCTAAGCAGTGTAAAACAATCTATCAGAGATAGCAAATATATTGTTTACCAACGATTGGAAATACTGCAGTAACATGTCAAGACATCCTGGTCTGGATCTCAGTTATTCAGTGACTATTTTTTGTTTTGTACATGCACAGTTTTATCTATTTTGGTTTTAATTGTTGATGCCAACTGTTTATGTACTGCGCTATCTAGTGTTCACACTCTGTGATTTATAGAACTAGTAGCGGTGCTGGTTGTAATATATATATTATATATAATAATAGGATTTTATGTTCAACTTTATGTTACATTTTATGGTTCATTTTATGATATGCAGAATAGTTGTTAATGATGTGCTATTTTATGCAATAAACATATGTTGGGAACAAACAATAAGTAGTGCATGGTACACATTTTTATCTAGCTCTTTTACATTTACCGAGGGGCACACAGTATCACCAGAGCACACTTTCCACTTGGGGTTTGTCCAATAGATTGTGAGTGCGGTCTAGAGATCCATTACATGATATAAAGATATCCCGTTTGGTCTTACCGATCAAAATAGTTAATGTAGAACAAATGTATTATATTAGCTATACAGTGTCTGACTAGAGTGCCTTGGGAAATAATTTTTGGGGTCCACCTCAAACAACCAAAAAAGAATATCAGACTACTTCTAATTAAATTGTAAAACATGGAAATGTTGTTTTACATTATTAAACTCACTTGACAAGATTTAGAAAAGTTGTTTAACATTAGACAGTGCATGATGCTATCACATTGCCCCTACTGGTCTCAGCCTTGACATGGCAGAGGCTAAATGGTGATGAGGGATAAAAGACATTTATGTAAATACAAATGGGCAGCTGAATATATTACAAATTTAAGGCTCGGTTGGGATTTCTGTTACACTCTCTGTTTTAGGAGCCTATACTTGAAACTAAGTGTTCCATTCACCTTCCTATAAAATAGTGGCCCATAGGCCCACATATGTGAAGCAATCTACGCCAGCATTCTGGCATAAAGTGTTTCTAAATACATGTGCAAACTGGTTCACATGTATTTATGAGGTGCTTGCGCTGGTATTGCGTCATGGCTGCACTATGCACTTCGTGACACAATACTGCGCACATTTATTTCGGAAGTATAACATAAATGTGTCACACACCTTGAGTGTGACTCTTCCTTTAAGTTGTAGATAAATCATACTTTTCTTTACAGATGCTGTTGCCTTAGTTGCAAAATGTGTACCTTTTTACATACCAGCATTTATTAGCAAACCTTGTTCAATATACTACCTCTAGCTCATGCAGAATAACTTTTGTGTGTGGGGGTATTGATTTTGGAGGGAAAAAGACAATGAGATAAGGTGCGATACTGTTTAATGATGCTTTTTAATGGACCACTTTATCATTCCTGAAAGCTTATTTATGAGAACACCTTGTAAGACCATACTTGTTGGACCATTAAAGTCATTCTCTGCTGCAGTATGTTGTAGCAACATAATAAATATGTATTCTTTATCATTTTACTGACCAGCCAGCTTACTGCACATAACACGAAACACCAAATAAGCTTTACAAGGAAATTATACATAATTCTTGTAACTTTTTAAAGGATAAGTAGAGGTCACTTGTTAATAGTTCTACTAACAGTCATAAATATATAAAAAAAATTAGCTTGGACATTGAGAAAGCTTGGTAGCTTTTGTATCTATAGGGGCTATGTGTGCTAAAAATTGTTTTGCATTAAAAATAAATTCTGGGAAATGTTGCAAATAGACTCACCATTGTTATATATACTTTCATTACTGGCCATAATTAGGTTGGTCATAAGAGAAAAAGCTTTCCTGCATTATTAAATCTTAGACTATTAAATTAGTTCTTTTTGGTGTTTCTACTAAGAATGGAGGAATCAACAATTCATATGCAGCCCCACTGCCTACTATAACATAGACTTCCCTCTGTTTACCATACATTAAGTGTAGGCCATATGGTAAGAGTAAGCTTTCTGTACAAACCAGCCATTTTGGATGTTTTAAGGTTTTAAGGTTTCTACAAATCATGTAAGTGATCCATTATATAACCTTTAATCCACTTTCTATTTTACTAGGCTATGTTCAATGGAACCAGGAATTGCAATGTTAATTGATGCTGGTGTCTGGGTCGTAATCGACAATTAACCGGTCCGGTCAGTCACCTCAAATTAGACAGAGCAAGTGTGCACGTTTTTCAAGATAGAATCTGATATAAGGTGATTCAGTCTCAATCTCAAACAAGCTCGTAACGCTCAGCACAACAAGACTGACTTTATTTCCGTGTTAGTAAACTTTGTACAGAAGGGTAAAAAGGGCGTGGTTATGTGTCATGCAGCATCATAGTGGGCATGGATTGAGCAAATGTGTATAGCATCCGATGTGCCCTGGTTGGTCAGTTCCAGTATCTGGGCAGATAATGTCCTGGGCGTTGACAAAACCTTAAATTTCGATATGAGTGATGAAGCCTTCTTGGAATCGGGAATGTTGTTCTATTCCTGGAAATAGGGTGTTGGCTGTGTAGTATCAGTGGATGCCGGCGCCATCTTAAGTAACATATCTGAGCATATTGCTGAGGAGCAAAAACTTTAGTAGTTGCCAGCTATATAAAAGTATAAAAGTATAAAAATATAAAACTATAAGCTCATATACAAATATTCCCCTTCATGTATAAAACTATAAAACCATAAAGCTCATGTACAGATATTCCCCTTCACACTGGTAGTAGCATAGAAGTGATTAGGTTGTTGTGAAAAAATTTGAAATAATAAATCTGATGCATTTCAATTGGGGAAAAGGAACTGTTAGTGTTGGGTAACACTGAAGACAGGGGAAGGTGTGCCCTGAACTCGCCCCAACCTCTGACCACAACTCCCAACAGTCCAGAGCACAGCCCTTAAACAGCGCAAGGTCTTAGCAGCCGCTGCCCAGAGCGCACGCCACAGATCGCTGGTAGCAGATGAGAGGTGGAGTCTGTGTGGAGATGGGCAGGAGGTCGGAGAACGCTGCTAGCACCACCAGAAGCATCGGAGGAAGGACCAGAAGTCCACATTCTGCCCTGTGAACCTCACAGAAACATTACATTGAATTCAGAGAGTATCTAAAATTGAACAAGTAGTAATTTATACTGATCTCTTAAATCCGTATAACAACTGAACACAAGAACATCTGGCAGGTGTAAAACAATTTACTCTAGAGAAGAGTAAATTATTTATAATACCATCCCCATAATTCAGTAATCTATAGCAACTTACGGTACAACCACTAAAGTGACTGTGCTAATTACGTTAACATTTTATAGCCATCATCTAGGGGACCGTCGGTCAAATCAGGGAAAAATACTTAGTACCTTAATCACTGTAATGCAGATTTATAGATATGATGGCTTAAAGGCAACTTTACCATGAAAACTTGTGTACTTCCTCTTCATGGTGTCTAGAATTAGGTTCTTTTATTTACACAGTGGGGTTATTTATTTTACTACAGTCTTGGACAATCCTATGTATTCTGAACGGATACAGAAAAGTTGCTCTATTTCAAACTGTTGAAAAATGGAAGGACCTGTCACACTTGCATATCACGCTATTATAATAGGGATAGCTCATCGCAATCTATACAGTGCACTGTATTAATCCTGAAAAATTAGTTTTTGCCCTTGAGAGTAGTGCACATAGAGCCATCAGCAGTGGTTATACAGGGGGTCTAAGGACATGCTCGCTCTGCTCAGTACAGTTACCTCAACAGTCTAGCATCTTATCTCCAAATTTAAATACAAAGGCTTCAACAGCAATCAGACCCTTCCTAGTTTGTTCCTGTAGTTTAGGGTCCTAAATTGATCTGTATGAGAACTGCAGTGAGCGCAAGGTTAAAAAAACTAAAATTTATACTCATATTACTTTAATGAAGCTGGTATAATACCCAGGGGTGTACTATGCCAGCTTCACATACCACAGCAAGCGGGCTCCGAGAGCTCTGGACTGAACTTGCATAGTTTTCGCCCATGGAGAGAACTCATACAGGGCAGTTTGGGACACTAAACCATTGGTCCTTAAGGGTCTGTTGGTGATTTATTGCCACAGACTGCCCTGACAGGTTCCCTTTAAGGGGTGTTTAATGTGAACGAACTGTGTGGGAAGTGTTTCTTGACAGAGTCAAGGACCATGGTTCTTTTATATTTGGAATTAACTCTCCTGAAATTGCAACTTACAATAAATGGGCATTATGGGTTTAGGATTATGAATCTAGGATTCAGAGGCACTGACTAGCACGTCTGTTCATGTAGACATCTGGCCATGTCCCCTTATGTGACAATTAATGCCTCTTTTTTTTTTATATCTGGTCAATTTTTGAAAAACATAAAAGACAGGAGTAACTGTACTATTTGAATAATACCGTGTACTGTATAGTTTTTTAGGTGTTTTTTGAATTTGGCAGTTGCTGTAATTAAGGAGAAAAAACATAAAAACTTAATCTTAATTGACTGAACTACAAGAAAGTCTACTGTCTAACAGAGAATGAAAATGTAGTTTTCTTTTACAGATGGTTAGATTTACTTTCCTATCAAAATAAAGAAAAAAATAATGGACTACAAGGAGTTAAAAGTGATGAACATACCTGACATTGTCCTGTTCTCTTGGATACCAGAAACACCCAGAGGCCAAAGTAGATAAAACTTTAAGCAGGGGCAGCAATTTATATGCTAATATACATTCCAGTGTATTAACTTGGAGAAAACATAACTTTCCAAGTGAATTATTTGTAGCAATATTCCCTAGAAGATATTCAAGGTCACTGCTTAAATTTATAAAACGTAAAGAAAAAAGACTTTAAGAGGATTACTGAACTTTATTATTACACCAGAAGACCTTACATGGATAATAGTAAGTCAACTACCACTATATGGTCATAGTCATACATTCCAGTTGTGTCATCATCATTGATATATTTCTTTTATATACAGTTCATAAATACAAATGCTTTTACTCTCCCTTTGCTGGTACTTGATTTGACAGGTTAGGTTTATCCTAGGCTTCATGCACACAACTGTACTGTATGTGAGGATGTGAGCTAGCCGCATAAATTTTGGGTAGCTCACGGACTCCATAGAGGTCTATTGTGAGCACACCATGTCGCCGCACCGTGAGCAGTGCTCAGCCATCTAAGATGGGCCGCAATGGTTTGCGAACAGTTTCAGCTCACGGCCATGTGCATGAGGCCTACATGTTACAATTGGTATTATTGGTATAGGTGGTACTGTATAAAATTAACTTTTAGAGGCTGTTTATTATTTAGGACCAGGACTTTTTTATTTTTGTAATGTGCCATTCTTATGCCAATAACTTTTTGATATCTCTGTGTATGGAGCTGTGTAAGTGTAAGATGTCAGTTTTTGCTTGATGAGCTGATATTTTCAGTGATACCATTTTCACATCCCAGGGGTGCCAATAGGAGTCAATGGGGTGTATGTCTCAGGGATTCCACGCCAGTGATGTATTAACCTTGAAATAGTCACAAATGCTAGCTTATTGTAAGCACTTCTGATTATTTCCCGATTACCACCAGAAAGAGGGGGCACAGGGCGTTGTTGTCCCCGCACCTGTGCACTCACTGCAGCCACCAAATTTTCTCACAAGAAAATTAGCTGGCTGAATTTATGTCTACGTCAGCAGGGGCGTAACTACAGTGTTAGCAGACATAGCAGCTGCTATTGGGCCCGCAGTGTCAGGGGGCCACCATCTGACCTGACTCATATATATGTGATGTATATATGCTGTATCTGTGATGTGCATATGATATATGTGTATATGGTGCCTGCTATGTGGCCCTGTTTCTCCTAGTTACACCCCTGTATGAAAGGTAGGGCCACCAGATCCCCACCAGATACATCAAGAGGCTGGATATTCTTGAAGTTTCCAGCTGCGTCGGACACTCTGCTGGGTTTTCATATGTCGATGCACGAGCATTAGCATACAATAAATAACCCCCAATATGGTGCCACTTAGGTGCCGCAGGCCAGCAGCAATCATGGCAGTTAATGGCGATTGTTAGCTGTATAATATAGCTGATACCTGACCTGTTTGATGAGGGCTCATCGCCTAGCTCAAGATGATGTACTATAGTTTTGTAATATGCCTAGGGGTTAAATATATAAGCAAACAAATGAGTGTGTGAACTAGGCCTAAAAATCACAATACTGCTGGTATTTAAGTCTTTTTCTTTTTTTCAGAAATGACCTTAAATGTCTAATAATGAGATTTCCCACCAACAGCAAATGGTTTGTAAATGTCTATTAGTAAATGTGGGCCATTGTTTTACACACATTATACATTGATATTTGCACTTTAAAGGGTTATTCCAAGATTTTTAATGAATTCGCTATGGTTCAAATAGCAGATTTGTGGCTGTCTGACATTCAGCACCCCTACAGATGAGCTGATTACAGTGTTCAAACTAGAACTTCAGAATCTACCAGGCACAGTGCCATACATAGTATAGTGGCTGTGCTTAGTATTGCACTTTGATGGGACTGAAGTGCAAACAGGTCTATTAAAAATGGATGTGACATCCCATTTCTGTGAAACGGAAGCAGATCTCACAAGAGTGATGTGGCTGCTTCCAGCTGCTGATTAGTGGAGTTACCATATGTCATGGCTGAACACTTCTAAGAGTATTTCTCCATACACTAATCTTGGCAAAGTGTAAACTTGTGCATTCAGAGTGGACAGAAGAGTTTGTCACTTCCATAAAACTCTACGGGACACAACATAAATCATTAAAACCAGTCCTACCATTATGGGAGGGCATTTAGTCATTTTTCCTGAGATCAAAACACAGGATATAGAAAAATATCGGAGCAGGTTCCTAAAATATAGTCGCTTGTATGAACAGTAATTAAAGTTATCAGGCATCATATCAGTAAAAGGGATGTATTCTAACAGAAACTACATCTACATTTTTGGTCCAAGAATAATCATTATAATTATTGCAAATTTTATAATTGCATATTTCCAAACTCCTGCGCTAAGTCAAGTCCTGGCAGGAATCTATAGTTATCACAGCGCAGTGTTTAGTAGCATTTCTATCCTGCAAGTTTTGCTTCAAGAAACAAAGCAGTGTGGAAGAGTTTCGGTTGATCTTTATTTCTGTCACTTGCTGCACATTAAGGAGATGACTGAAATACTATCTGCATTGCTAGGAGCGGGATCATCTGACCAGCTGACGGGCTGCGCTGTGCCTGGATGCATGCTCTTTAAAACAGCTGGAGAGAACAGACTCTTACATGAGACACAGCCCACTGCTTTTATTCCAGTAAGTGAACTAAGAGCCTTTCAATCAATAAATCTGGGCAATGCACGTTCTTTGGGAATAGCCGTATTACCAGCAGGAGAAGAAAGAACTGTGGGAAGCATAATGAGTTCTTTAACAGGACACAAAGTTACGTCTTCACCAGCCTGCTGGCACTGCTGAAACATCCTGGCAGATCCACTCACCTGCAGCTATGGCTCTGTACTGAGATCACCCATCTGCTGGAAGCCTGGAAAAGATGAAGGCATGAATAAGTATTCTTCATTTCTTACTTCTTTCTTAAAGGTCCCCTGTTAAAAGTATAAACCACTGACTTGGAGGAGAAAATGAACCATGATGAAAAAAGATCTTGGCAAATGCACATGTTCTTCCAGGACCACTATTTCTTATTTACTGCATTCCTGTCTGGGATTTTAAGAGTTTGGAAATCTTTATACTAGAGATTGTATGTTATATGCCGCTGTTTCAGTTAGCCTTGATCATTTAGTTAGATAGAGTTCATTAAATATCTAATTGCCACATATTTTTTTATGGTAACTTGCGCTTGCTTCTAAGTTTTTTTTTACTACTAATGGTTGAAAAAAGGGAGGTAGAAATATATTTCAACCATCTGTTTCCAATTCATGTTCAGAACTCAGAAGTGCACCGAAGAAATGCATAGATCTAGCTGCTTGTAAGCTTCCCATGCTTGCCTTGTAGTTATCTTTAATTAATTGCCAACATACAACTTGGCAAAGCACATGCATGGAAAGTGATATGGATAGAGAGTAAACACAGCCCTGTGTGCCCTGTAAGGAATGCTGAATTGTTTTTGTCTATCTCATAGAACTTGTTTCACTTACAATAAGTGACCTAGCCCACATATCCTTTTCCCTCCTCCTCTTTCCTTTGCTTCTCCCTATCCTTAACTTTGGATTGGTCTCTCTTTTGTCAGCCCTGGTTTATTCTGCAGAAGTCTACTGTGAAGACCTGTGTTTCTTCCTGCATGAATATGAAATGGGCTGGATGGGATTAGGGGGAAGTGGCAGCTCCACCTCCCCCATCAGTTTCAGGACTAGGTTAGTGGTGGAGATGGAACAAAACAGACAGTGCTGGCAGCATGACAATAACCAGTTTTGCTGTTGCTCTAATTTTAGGGAGCATCCCTATAGCAGGCTGCTTTGATAGGTCTTCCACTTCAACAATTCATCATCTTTTCCAACATCATCAGTCACTTCGCAAAGCCCTTCAACCTGCTCAACATCATCAACCAACTCATCACCTGCCTGTTCATCACCATCACATAGGTTGTCCAAAGTACAAAGGCAAAGAAGGTTCTATAGGTGACTATATCAATGTGACAGAGTTTGGTGCAGATTGTTTAAACTGGGTTGAAATTCCTACTTTTTTGGAGAGGACACCTGGGAAAGGACTAGGTGACCACAACTTCTGCAGGAACCCAGATGGGAGGAGTAAACCTTGGTGCTTCTTCAGGAATAAACATGGCAGAGTTGACTGGGGATACTGTGACTGCAAACAAGGTGAGTAACTTTTCTGTCTTACACACTGTCTAAGCAATGTGCTCTTTTATGTCTACCATGGAATGTGTGAAATGTTTCCAACATGTGATTTATTTTCAAAGGAAATTTGACCTGGCTTTAACATTACTACTAGTGGAAGTTATACCGTGCACATAAAAAGTGAAAAGTGAGGGAAAGGTTTCAAACAGGTTTTTATTGGTTTGGATCATGCATAAAAGCTTGACATAAACAGAAAATGCATATTGTGGAAACTAAAGAGTTAAATTGTTATAAGGAAATAAATAAATTCTAGAAAGTGATTGATGGAAAAGCTGTATACTGGCATTGTGCTATTTCTCTCTCGGTGAACTATAAAATTTTAGCTTGCATAAGACAATATTATCCAACTGAAAGGCTGACCTATATATTCTGTATGAGAACAAACATTGCTTCATTTTCTTGTATGGAGAGCAATGGCCTACAATAAACATGAGCTACTGTAGGAAACTTTTGGAGTCAGTGCCCTGCGTGCCAGGAAGAACCAGTTGTGGCTGCTCTTCTAAGCCTCTGAATTAGAGGTAAAGTGAATACAAACTTTTGGATAAAGTACCACACTTTAAGATACATGTCTTAAATTTATTCAACCATTTTAAAATGAATTAACAAACAATAACTTTTTGGTGCTATTTTTTTAACTAAATTGTTAAAAGTCTATTAAGCCTGTTGTGGGTTATGTCTTTTTGTGGGAAGGGCAAGGCACATGTATTGGTTTTCCAAGTCTAGTAAGTAAGTCTGACTAGATAATAAAGTATGTATTCCCTGCTAAGACATTACTGCTTAAGTACAGAATTGTGAACTTATTGCATTTATTGAAATTCATGGAAAATAGAATAACTGAATAACCTCACAGAGAGAGCAACATTTTTTTCTTGAATGTATATGCCTCTACTAGAGCTAAACCTTGAAAAGGCTGGAATATCTGCTCTTTGAACTCAACTTACATGTCATGGAGTTTTATAGAGATCTAATAAAAACTGCATCCATAGAAAGGTATGAGACTATATTATATCCCTTAATATATTTGCATGTCTGATGAAACATATGGCCTTTTCTAGTAGGTTCTGTGTTCTAGACATATTCATACTTTCCAAATGTCCTGATTTTTCACAAAGTGTCCAGAATTTACATAAACAAGCCTAGCACATTGAAACTCTAAGAATGTGCTGATACATATTGTCCAATTTACCCAAAAGTTGGTCTTTGTTGGTTTGGGGGTTGGGAAATGGTACTTAAATGCCATGATTTGGGGAATCTTGATGTATCCCATAAATTTGCAGAGAGACATCTATGTGTTTCATGCCATTTTAGTTCCAAATCATATTTAACATTACAGGCGGTCCCCTACTTAAGGACACCCGACTTACAGACAACCCATAGTTACAGACAGACCCCTCTGACCTCTGGTGAAGCTCTCTGAATGCTTTACTATAGTCCCAGATTGCAATAATCAGCTATAAAGTGTCTGTAATGAAGCTTTATTGATAATCCTTGGTCCCATTACAGCAAAAAAAATTTAAAATCCGATTCTCATTGGGGCCAAAAATTTTTTTGCCTGGATGGACAATTATAAAATATACAGTTTCGACTTACATACAAATTCAACTTAAGAACAAACCTCCGGACCCTATCTTGTATGTAACCCGGGGACTGCCTGTAATAAATAATGATGCTTTTACTATTCGACTATTAAGCAAGGAAGTTTAGAATTTTGCAGAAACACAAATCTTGTCCCAAATAATATCCTTTCAGTAACAAGTGAAAAATAGCCAATAGCCATATTATTTATTGAACCATAATCCCATAGCCTTATACCGAAAAATAGCATGTGCAGTAGTTTGTCAGCAAGTAGTATACAAACTGAATTGATTTTGTGTCTAAAAAGCTTGCTGTATCTGTTAGCATAAAAATCATTTTCAATTTAAAAGAAAATTAGATTGTAAGATTCTCTTAAGGCAGGGGCCCATGAAATTTGATACACTGTGTGATATATATTACCACTAATAATAGCATTAGTATTATTAATAATAATGATAACTTTTAGGACTATCTCCACACTTGATCATTCCTCTTACTTGTATCCATCTGTCTAGCTTTCTATTTATCCATAGAAGATTAAAACTAGGTTATAGCTACAAACAGAATTTAGTCCAGAGGTTTGACACCGCAAACATTACCTGTTATATCATCTCCCATGTTGTTTTAGAGACAGAATGTAGATGACTATAGACAGCAGTCTGTATTCAGCAAATAGAACTGCAGTTTCAGTTTCTTGCAATTGTTCCTTTCTAACTTTACAATAACCCTAACTTTGATCATGGCTGTTTCGTGCCCTTTATTATAGTTGTATAGAACCATAAAACTTCACATATGTGCTTGGGGCAGGGGTGCACCAGCCATGAGGAGAGTTAAGCCCCTTGTTTCAGGCAGCACTACCTGCAGCAAGATGGGGGGACAGCATCAGGGTCACAGGCACCTGCTAAGAAGCAGAACTTGACACTTGCACATGAACACTCCTGATTCTGGAGTTTTACAAGGCATTAGGCCATGGTTTAGGTTTATTTGAGGCCATGGGCAACCCATTTACTGAGCGCTATATATAATAGATAACGTGGGAAAATAGTTTCATATCAGATTATTGGCACAACTGGTGCACAAAACAAATGAATTAAACTATACACATATATATACTGTACACAAAATGTTAATGTACATTGTAGATAAAAATGTCCCTAAATTATGGAAGCATAAATAATAGCGCTATATAATCTTTGTAGCTGCAAAATGTAATTTATAAATGTTGGTTTCTCTCCAGACTTCTTCACTTGTAACCATCATTTAAAATAATTTTTAATATTGTGTGAGTTTTGTGAACACGTGAAGAAACAGGCTGCAATGCACCCTCCCATAGAGAACCATATTCCAGCCTGTATAGTATGTGTGAAGCTGACTATGAGCTTACACCTTATCTCCCTGTGTTTGTGTACACAGCTCTGGGCAGTGAAGATCAACATATCACTTTCATCTTGATATTTGAAAATACTGCTCATAGCATAATATAGCCATGGAGAGAGGAGAAAAGAGTAAGACATACTGCTCAGAGCTGTATAAACAATCACAGAGTAGAGGAGAGGGAGTCCTGTCTTTAACCGACAAACCTTTATAGTGGAAATCTTTTTACAAATTAAGCAGAATTTCTTAATGAATTATATTAGAAAAATGTTTACAACACTCCACCACACCCAGCATAAAAAGTTAACAGTTACTCTCTAACAATTTTTAGATATTCTATAATATCTGTATAATTAAAATTTCATAAAGTACCCTAGGAAAATGCTGTGAAAACCTTCACATCCAAATTGCGTGCCATTTACACCTCTATTTCTCATGGATTGTTACTAAATTTACACATAATCTCACAATATATTGTATAAACCTGCCGTCAGAGCTGCTTTAATTTATTTATCAATTAACATTTGATGCCTCCCTACTACAAGAATGTAGTGGGGAGAGGGCTGTTGGCGTCTTGGGTCATAGATGCCCAATGCATTGGCTGGACAGACAGCATGTAGTTAATTTAATAGTGAAGTTGCACACATGACTGCTTCTTCACCCAACACAGGTAAGTTAGACGTACTCTGTCTTTTAGGAATCACTCCTGAGGAAAGATTCAGCTCCAAGCCGGCTGTTCAATGGCCAAAATCTAACATTGACAATTTGATTCACATGTTTGTGTTCAAGTAAGCAACCAACTGTTTATTCAGACAATGGAAAACCTTTTTTTTTTTTTTTTTTGGATGGATTATTAATGGAAAAGTATCCTTTCATTTTGAGAACTGTATTAAAGTATTAGTATCAAGGTCCTTTCCTGGTATGTTGACAACTCTGATCCGACTCCATGATGGTAGAGATGTAAATGGGGGAGTACAGCTGGAGGAAAGACCAAAAGTTACAATTGGTATTGCTGAGAGGAGTAGACCAAATTTAGAGATAATCACAGTGAGGGTGGGAAATATCTGACATTATATATGGTAGCTGCTGTCTTTGAACCCCCTTTCCGACCCCCCTCTCTGTTGTCTGTCAATCTGCATTGATTTCACTGTGAATGATATATGACATTTATTGTTTCCTGGCTAGTAGCTTTGGTCATGTGGAATGACATGTTTCCCATGACTGTCGCAAGTAGCAGTTGTTGGTTTGCTTACTCAGCACAAATGCAAACAAAATGCAAAACCCAGCAGAAAACATGTCAGTGTGCAAAACCCGAAGGGAAAAGCCACGGTGGAAAGTAGACGCTAACTCAGTCTAAAGTATCTTGTCTCAGCCTGTGACAACCTGTCTCTCTTAATGCTAATACTTCTTGTTTTTTTCTGTCTATTCTCGAATTCTGGAAGTTACCAGCGCAATGCGCACAATAGGGAGCTTATTACTGCAGAGTCAAACAACTGATCTCTCTCCTGGTACCTTATCCCAGAACTGATGTAGACTTCAGTGAATATACTATAAATAAAGTCCACATTGTAGTAAACTCCGGTGAGAGATGAGTATCTCAGTGAAAGTTGTCTTAGCGGTTTCTGTTGAGTAAAGACGGCGGCGTGTACTGTTCTCTCCATGATACCAGGGGAATGTGTGCCATCATATATATGTACTGGGCGGATGGAATAAAGCAGATGATAAACCAGTGTGTGTTTAATAAACTGCTATCTCCCAGTGGAGGTTTCCCCGAGGTGCTGTCTCCTGAATAAAATAAGCTGCAGACTTGTTTGAACCTCTTTGCTGTCAGTAAAGATTGTGACAATGATGAAATAGATAGTGTATGCAAATGCTGACAGCAATGACTGCCACAAGCTACTGAAAATTATCTGTTTTTACGGTATTTCAATCATTTTTAGGCTTGCTTTGTAGTAGTGGCAAAGGTTATATAAAATGATTTTTTTAGATTTTAACTATATGGGATATAATGAATAGCATAAGCTGTTTTATATATTCTATTGAAGTATATGAGCATTTAGAGCAACACATTGATGAATGTGTCATTAGTTTTGTCTTATTCTTTGGGCAGTGTGGGTTTCAGAATGATCTCTCAGTATAGTGTTGCTATTGTCATTCATTGAACATATCAACTCTCCTAGGACTAGAATGAGAGCTATGAGTCATAACAGAGCCGTCATGATATAAAAGACCAACATTCACTGACAGAACTGAAATTATGGCCATTATTTCTGAAATGCTTTATGTTATATATAAAACATTTTTATCTCAGAGGGTCTGTAAACCTTGAACCCTTGACTTGCATGGAAGGCTGTGTTACAAATGCCTTCTTCTTCTACCATAAAGATCCCCAACTACAGGGAACTAACTATTGTAAGATTTTATTTCTTAGTTATTGCTAGGTTTTAACACTGATAAAATTCATAGCATCACTGCCCTATTACTATAAAATATTTTTAGAGTAGTGGTGAACTTATGACATCATACGGGGCACAGGGATTCATTGGGTATGAGGACTGCCAACATTGAGGTACAGTAACAAACAGTTTAAAAAAAATGTTCCTTTTCTTTTCACATTTGATGGATGTGATGGAAACTATCTTTTAGAAATGATCCTTTATTTAACCCATAATAAAAAGCATGTTTGTTGAAATATCAAAGAGACATAGTAGTATGATATAGTATATAGTGATAGTTTTGCTGTCACCACACTTAGATTTGTCATTAGGTTGAGTGTAAAAAGAACATAGCAAATGTAGGAAACACAGTTAGGACTCATTCACACTGCCGTCTGCGGGGCCGTACATGCGGCCGCAAATTTGCGGCCGCATGTACGTCCCCATAGACGGGGATCCGGTGCCACACATGTGTGGCACCGATCCGGGCCGCACACCGCAAAAAGATAGAGCAAGCTCTATCTTTCGGCGTGTGTGCAGCCGTGTGCCGCTATTTCCTATAGAGGAAGGAGGGGTCACCTCCTCCTCACCTCCAGCACACGGAGGTATGCACGCACGGCGGGCATACCGCGTGTGAATGTACCCTTAAATGAAGTGAAATAATCTAAACCAAAAAAGAGTTAAAAGTTTTATGAGAGTGCTATCTTTATGAACTACTGATTTCTGATTGTGGCTTGACACACAGAAAAAGCCTGCTTAACCAAGCTCCCACGAATAAACACTAAAGGAAATCTTTCATCAAAATCAAGCATGATAAAGCAGAGACACTTACTTATAGATGTAGGCACCGTCACTGTGGTAATCTTCTTATATTTGGTATCCATGGCCTCTTTCCTTCTAAAATCAACATTTAAAATAATGCTAATGAGTCTGAGGGGTTATCCAAGCCTTTGGTAATCTGGCTTTACAGGCTGTTACCCTATCTGCCCCCCGCCCACCCCCACAGCACTGCGATTACAGCAAAATGTACTTACTGCATAAGTGCTGAGAAAGGGGGAGGTTAACACAGTGTGACAGTGTCACATTGGGGCTATGGTAGCCCCTGAAGCTCATAGGCAGAATTTTAAAAGTTGATTTTAGAAGGTAGAAGGCCATGGATAACAAATATAAGATGATTACCACTGTCACAGTGTCTGGATCTATAAGTAAGTGTCCCTGATTTATCATTATGGATTTTTATGGTACATTGTGGGTGGTCTGTGAGGTGGTCATGACTTCTCTTTGTACTCATACTTATGTCCTGGGGCCCAAGTAATCACGGTAGTTTTCCTTTAATGACAGTTTTTTTTTTTATTTGTAGTATTCTCCTCTGCTTTGGTCAATTGATATTCTTCATGCGTAATAATTTGGCTGGCTTACAGTAATTGTTTTAGTGCCTATAATCATACAAGTATTTCTCTACTATAAAGCAAATAACGATAAGTTGATTTAGGGAAGTTGATGTAACACCTTATCATAATTACTGCAGAAGATGCACTGTTGACTGTAAATTTGTACTTAGTTTGCATTCCAACTGACAAACTTAATCCAGTCCTGGCTAACTTAATTGATTTCTACTACACATGATTGTCTCCTGTTGACTTTATTGTAGGCTGCAGACAGTTAAGCTAGCTATGATGGACAGATGGACTCCACTAACTCCACTCAGGACTCCACTAACATTCCTCTCCTGATAGTCTGGTTTGCTGGATGTCACTCTCTGGACTGGGACTCTGATCACATAAGAGAAGTGTGCTAGCATTTTATGGACTTATGTATTTTCTGATACTCTGATCCTTGCTTATCTTTTTACCCTTCATTTCTGTACTGCATTGTCCTCTTGATTTTCTGTTTTTGTTGCTTTGTTTTCACTTTGGCATATGAAGGGAACTTTAAACAGTTAAATTATAAGAATGTGGACTTCTAAATATTTTTAAGCCAAGTAGCTGCTAGTGACAAAAAGTTCAAATTAATTCCTTCACAAAGTTATGTTTACAAGCAAATGCTCTTTCCGATCTCTTTGTCAGCAAGATTTGAACAGAAAAATATCACAATATCACAACATACAGCATTATTCAAGACATTGGGGGTCATTTACTAAGGGCCCGATTCGCGTTTTCCCGACGTGTTACCCGAATATTTCCGATTTGCGCCGATTTGCCCTGAATTGCCCCAGGATTGTGGCACATCGGCGCTGGCATGCACGCGACGGAAATCGGGCGACGTGGCCGAATGAAAACCCGACGAATTCAGAAAAAACGCTGCATTTAAGAAAAAAAAAGTGTTGCGGGACTCGCGCTTACCTTCACCAGGTTAAGCCGGTGAACTTCAGGGCATTCCGTTGGGCCTCGGGGAACTTCAGCACAGCAGCGCCACCTGGTGGACGTCGGAGGAACTACCTTAGTGAATCCCGTCCGGACCCGAATCCACTGCAGAGAACGCGCCGCTGGATCTCGAATGGACCGGGTAAGTAAATCTGCCCCATTGTATCAAAAATGTTATATATATACAGGCAGTCCTCAGGTTACATACACGATTCTATAAGTATGTTCTTAAGATGAATTTGTATGCAAGTCAAAACTACATATTTTATAACTGTGGTTTCAGATAATTTTTTTTTTTTTGCCACAGTGACAATTGGAGTTGCAAAATTTTTTTACTGCAATGGGCCCAAGGATTATGAATAAAGCTTCATGACAGACACCTTACAGCTGATCATTGCAGTCTTGGACTATTGTAAAGCATTCAGAGATCAAAGGTCACAGTGGGCAGGGGTCCTTCTTTAACTAGGGGTTGTCTGTAAGTTGGGTGTCCTTAAGTAGGGCACCACCCATATATGTATCATCTATATATCCATATTTATATTTGGATGTAACTGATAGATCCTGATATAACAGGTAAAGGCCCAAATCTATTACACTGGCTGTGCCAGTTTCCTATCTGACTTTGCACTGAAAAGAACATGTTTGGGGCTTGCACATGTATTTAAGAAGTTTCTTCACCAATGATGTGTCCTGGCTGCACTGTGATCGACAAGACAGAAAAAATTTGGACCCAAAGGGGTGTGTTACTGCTTAGTCGGAGTTTGTGACACATTTAACACAGCGGCTTGACAGAATTATGTCGTATATTAAAGGCGAAAGAAAAGGAAAAGCTGCACACTTTCAGAGCAGTGCAGGGTGCTCCATATAATTGAAGACCATGCTCCAGTATTCAGTAATTTTGTGAACCCTTTGCATTTGTGAGGCAAACGGCACTTAGTGCAGATTGCACTAGTTCTGATAAATCTGGGACAAAGTGTCTATAAGTAAAGAAGCTGATGGTGACTTCATGTGACTGAGCAAGGTTCCTGTCCAAGAGGAGAATAAAAAGTAATGTACAAGATGAGAGTAGGTGTAGTTGGATTCTCTCCATCACTATATCTGATTATGATGGTTCGAGCTCAGCGCTGAAAAAATGTAATCAGTGCCAAAATGTACACACCTTTACTGATTCATAAATTTCGGGGAGGGTCACACTAAGGGCATTGTGCATGGGGTAAGGAGTCTTGGATTATTTTTTGCAGATGTGTGTCCCTCTTGTTGGTAGCAAAGGTTCAGTGGTCTGCATTCTACTTCACAGTTACTATCCCAAACTAACTGCCTTAATATATGATCTCTCAAAACTGTTTTCCTGTTAAGTTTCAAAATTAGATCATCTTACATACTCCTTTACATACAGTATAGAGAAGTGTACTCAATTAATTTTCTAACCCGATTTTCTTACATATAAACCCACTGGCTTGTAACAGACCACCTGACACTTGAGTCTCCCACTGTCATGAGCTATGCTGCTTGTTGCTAGATATTGATTTATTTCTAAAACATCCTTGGAAGAGATAAGAAGATGTCCCATATATGTCATTAGCTAGTACCAAGCAAGCCTTTACTCATGAGAGCTGTACACATGAGACCTTTACTCATGAGAGCGCTGGGGAGACTTATCGTGAGCACAATGGATGTTACTACATGAGTCCATCTTAGGCGAAATAGACATAATAACCCTTACATTAGTGTAAGTTTAATCACTGTCTATCTGAAGCTTTTATCCTTACTACTTTATACACTAAAGCAATTTTCAACGAGTCTCCTTAAAATAATTACAAACTTATTTCCAATAGAGAACTTGCATGGTTTGTTACTTGGATACACTAAGCAAAATTGAATTTGCTATTTCATCTCCAAAATCTCCCTAAAAACTGCTCACCACAGAGCTTTATCAGAACCACTCCTTTAATAAGAAAAATGTTTGCAGATAATCTTATCATTTGGGGAAATTTTCAAAATAATCTGGATTTTTATTTAAGAAAATAAATCTGCAAATTCTCAAGCTAACGCTCTAAAAATCTGTTTCCTTTTCGTGGAAGGAAATGAGATGTGTGGTTTGGATTATGATTTTGCTTACTTAAAAAAGCCAAATGCATTTGAAAGTTGATGTAATATGTTAATTCCTATCATGAATTAATTATTTTTTCATGCCAGGAGAATTACAACAGAAAACAGAATAAACCATGTTTTCTGTTTGTTTGACAGAAATGTAATTTTAATAACATTATCATAGTAAATGAGAGACTGTTTCCAGGGTATCTAAACACGATCAGCTGCCAAAGTCTACTCTTACTATTAAAACTGCAAGTGAGAAGAGATTTTAGAATCATTAAAATTCTGAAGATCCCTAGGCGGCAATGATTGACTAGTATGTGTCTTTAGGAAACTGCAAGAACTATATTCCATATAATCAGTTTATAAAAGTTGATACTGAAAAGTCTGATATTAATGGGGTTTTTTACTTCTAGTTTGGATTTCTGGTTTATGTATTTTTTATTGAATAGAACAATGGGAAGAAAGATGAGCTAAATCATAATTTTTTATAGAAAGAAGTAAAGGATTAATGTTTTGGCAAGTGTTTAATGTGAGATTCTTCAATAAAATCCTCATATAGAATGAGTACTACTTTATGTATATGTAGTGCAAGCAGGGTCTCTTCTTACCCGACTTTAGGCATATATTCACATAAGAACACTACAGAATGATATTGTTTTCTTTCAATTCATTTTTCATGTATTTACATGAATATATTCCACAAAATACATACGGAGTAGAAAATAAGCATATTTATCCTTCCGTTGGGCAGTGTGATGATCCTCCCACTCTCGAGTGACGTGACGGGATGCATCTACAGCCAATAACCTCACAATTTAGCACATAAAGTTTTAACTCTATATTTTTTCCCCCAGCACCTAGCACCCAATTTTGTCAGGAAAACCACTTATCAGTCTCCCTGACACTACACACCACACACGCATAGCCCAGGGAGCACACAACCACACTACATACTACAAGTGCTACTGTACAGAGCCACTCTGCTCATAATCACTCTATACCGCCACACACTTATTCCGTCTGAATCAAGGTGAGAAGTTGGGGACATATTTCCCTACAATGTGATATCTTCTCACAGGGGTCTCCTAAGGAGAAGATATGTCCAGCACATTTCTCAGCATGAATTTACTAGCAATACCAAACACCACAATGAAATCTTTAGTCAATTGCCTAATACCTATTTTTGTTGGCTTGATGACTCCAAAATCCATGGCACTTGACACATTAGAAATATCAAAGAATGCTGATCACAGATTCATTGACAAGAAATTGGAATCTATGAATTATGACAAAGCATAATATTTTACAGATACAATACACACACATTTGGTGATGGAGAGTCTACATCAATTAGCCTTTTCTATTTATGGGACAGAGCACACACAGAAGGGGGTAGATGAAATATTTGGCCTAGGCACTAGATGCTAAGTACATTATTTTATAGGTGATTTGCTCTGAACATGGGGGAGAGGATGCATCATAATACATAACTCGTCACAGGTAGCAATAAGGTGTTTTAGTCCTCAGGTTCATATGGTTCATAAGTTCATAATATTCATAATGATATGCATGACGTTGTCTAACACCTGCAAAAGCTAGTGAAGTGGCTTTGCCTGGTTGGCCCTACAAATGGACTTTCTTACTATTATGCCCAACACAAAGGTGAATATAATACATGGAATTGATTCATGAGGAGACACACAAAATGAATTGAAAGAAAAAATTGACTCTGTATAGTGTTGTAATGTGAAACTGAACCCATAAATACTGTTGAATCTGAACATCCAGGGAATCATGCAAATATGTTTTCCAAGGTGGGAAAAGGAAAACCATGCCTCTTTTTGCTACCTTAAAATGCAGCCCCGTTAACACCAAGCATGACTTATAAGAAGCCTAATAACATTATGTGGGATTAAACCAAACCAGTATCTCTATTCCATAAGGAACAGACTCCCAACTGTACGCAGCAATGTTTTGACCTGATTTGGTCTCTTCAGTACAACATAGGGAAATGGCTAGGCTGAGTGAAAGGCTATTGACTAGGGTAGGGAAGTAAGGGGGCTTTCATTGGGAAACTCTCCATAAGGAGAACTCTTACTTCCTGACATTAATCAATAGCCTCAAAAAAGCCACATCAGTTCCCTACGCTGTAATGAAGAGAACAAACCAGGTTGAAACAGCGAGGTCTTTAGTTGGGAATCTGTTAATTCTGGAATAGATATACTGATTTGGCTTAATCCCATATTATATATCTAATGTCCTTGTCATGCACTCGTTATTATCAGTTGGTGCCTCTGGAAGGGATCCTACCCCATTACATGTACAAAGAATATCCAGGCATACATTTTCCTGGATATTCTTTAATCCCACATCATGTTATTAGGCTTTTTGTAAGTCATGCTTAGTGTTAAGGGGGCAGTCTTAGCAAAAAGGTACCAAAAAAGAGGCATTGTTTTGCTTTTCCAACTTTGGCGAACATATTTACATATTTCCAAGTTTTCCCTAGTGGAACATCAATAGCTATAAGTCTCTATACACCTATAAGGCGACCTTAATTGGCAAGCTCTCCATAAGGAGAACTCTTACTTCCTGATCTGAAAGTCTGGATACATATACTTACTATGAATCTCTGTCTTATAGATATAGGTTATAAGGCCATCCTGTTTTCCAGTTTGCCTCTGACTGCATACAGAGAAATGCTTGGACTCCTGTTGCATCACACAAACACCTTTTGACCTGCCCTGGGTCAGCTTCCACCATGAATTTGATTACTTAAGTGGTAGGACCTTTGCAGTAAATTCCAGATTTACCAAAATCCCTGTACATTGATTGAATAGTTATAACCAATGGCTCAATTAAAAAACACCCTTCGAATTAACTAGTCAGGTGATATAGGTAATTATTCACTGCTTGTTTCAGACACTTGGCCAAATGTTACAGAAAGTACACATAGGCAATGAAAAATTATTATTAACACTCAATTTTAATACACGATACACAAGAATCAGACATGGGAATGTCAAATGAAACTTCCCTTAAATTATTCAACAATCCATGTGTAAAATAGCACATAATAGCAATAAATATCAATATAATAGCAATAAAAAGTTTTTTGAACACTGTAAAATACAAAAACAGGTAAATTCAGATTATGATAACCAAAATGATGACCGAATGTGTTGTCATTACTTTGACATGTGATCTGTTAATATGACAAAGTTTTTTTTTTAATCCAGTCTAGCCAAAAAATATACAAGTTGACAGATCATTTAAATGGAAGCCTTATATGAGGATCAATATAGCTAAAGGCAATGATATGGGGTGATGTAAATACTACCTGACTCCCTGTTGTCCCAACACATCCCACAGTCCTAAATGGAATCTGCTAATAACCTTAAGGACATGTTCCCATAGAACTATATTAACGCTTGCCCACACTACTTCTGCATGGGTGCCCACACTACTTCTGCAGTTAGGCTTATAAAGTTCATTTTCTGGGGATATGAACAATGCATTTTGTAGCTATAAGCAGTGTGGGCAGAAGTTAGTATAGTGCTATTGGAACTTGTCGTTATATTTATTAATTAAATTTGGTGACAGGTTCCCTTTAATGCTACCTAAATCTGAATTTCCTTTGGTCATGTGTCTTCTGCAGTCAGTCAGTGGGATCAGAAGTCACAGTAGAGGAAATGGGACAATGGCATTTATTTCTGGGAAATTATTAGAAATAATTATTGTATTTTTATCAGATATTGGGGCATATTTATCAGGGTCTCTGTACCTCATCAGTGGCGTAGAGGCCTTGAAATAATCACAAATGCTAGCTGATTGCAGAGGGCGGGGCCATCCGGGAGTGGGCTGGCACGTAGAATAAACATTGGCAGGGCCTGCCATAGGATAAACGCTGCACGTTACCCTGCCCGATGTATCTCACTGCGAAAATGCAGCGGCGGGGCTATCATGCGGCAGGGCTATCAATATCCCCCATTATCTTATTTGATAAAACAATCCTTAATATAAGATGGCATGTTATCTGATCTGTTTGTATAAATATATGATACATAATAATACAACCCAAAATTTTTATATAGCACAGTAAACAGAAGACAATGTAATATGCACTATTTAATAATATGTTAATGATAATGCTTTAACAAATTTGATGCATTTACCTCTGCAAAAAGGAATGTAAAATATTGCCAGTGAAGATTGTGTGGTGTTACTTGCTTTAAATGTCTATTGTTAAGCTGACACATGTGACATGAATCAAGATACTGTAGTTTGCTGCCAAAGCTTCAGGTTGCACCCATAAGATAAAATAGTGTTACTTGTTACTGAAAGTAATATTTCATTTTAATCCGCTAGAAAATTGCTAAAATTGCTAAAAAATATGTAGCTATGACAATCATTTACTGTAGTCTGTTGACCCAGCCCTCGAGTGATGATAATAACTTATATGTGAGTAGCTAGCAGCTTCCAACCCATGTACTTTTTACATAACTATGATGTACCGTACTTTAATCTATAGTAGTTTTAAAACTTTGTATTGCTGAGATTCAATGGATATATTTCCTATAGATAAGTTGTTAATTCATACTCATCATTGCTATATACATTTCATAGAATATATTTTTATTTGCAGAAGGATTTATACTCAAAAATTTAAAGGGGTTTCCCAGAATTTAGAAATCCTGACTCATCCACATCCTATCTACCTGCCTACTTGCCAGGCCCCACACTAACTGGTTGATATTCCCTACTCTGAGTATGCACTCAGAACACATGAGAAACATATAGAGAGATGATAAACAGACACAAGCGAAGTCAGGACAAGCAATTCAAAACCAAGATGGTGGCGAGGTACAGAATCATGAGGCAATGAATAGTCAATAATGTAGCAAGGGTTAGTGAAAACAGTAATAGCAATAGACTAAGTAGTACAACAAGTATCAGGAGACAAGTTCAACCAGCACTTGAGTGAAATAAGAAGCAGATATACAGTGCAGACCAAAAGTTTGGACACACCTTCTCATTTAAAGAGTTTTCTGTATTTTTATAACTATAAAAATTGTAGATACACACTGAAGGCATCAAAACTATGAATTAACACATGTGGAATTATATACTTAACAAAAAAGTGTAAAACAGCTGAAATATGTCTTATATTCTAGGTTCTTCAAAGTAGACACATTTTGCTTTGATTACTGCTTTACACACACTTGGCATTCTCTTGAGGAGCTTCGAGAGGTAATCACCAGAAAAAGTTTTTACATCACAAGTGTACCCTGTCAGGTTTAATAACAGGGAATTCTTGCCTTGCCTTTCTTGTGATACAGAAAAGGTGAACGAACGGACACATGAACACCGTGAAGCATGGAGGAGGAGGTGTGATGGTGTGGGGGCTTTGCTGGTGTCACTACCACAGCATCTTGCAATGGCATACTATTCCATACGATAATGCATTTATATTAAATGCATCATTCATGCATGCTCTATTCCATCATTTATTTTTCAACAGGACAATGACCCCAAACACACCTCCATGGGCTTTGACCAAGAAGGAGAGTGATGGGGTGCTATGCCAGATGACCTGGCCTCCACAGTCACCATACCAGAACCCAATGGAAATAGTTTGGGGTGAGCTGGACCGCAGAGTGAAGGCAAAAGGGCCAACAAGTGCTAAGCATCTCTGTGAACTCATTCAAAACTGTTGGAAGATCATTTCAGGTTACTACCTCTTGAAGCTCATCAAGAGAATGCCAGAGTGTGCAAAGCAGTAATCAAAGCAAAAGTTGGGTTTGAAGAACCTAGAATATAAGACATATTTTCATTTTTTTCACAATTTTTTGTTAAGTATATAATTTTACATGTGTTTGCGTGGGTTTCCTCTGGGTCCTCTGGTTTCCTCCCACTCTTTAAAATATACTGGTAGGTTGATTAGATTGTGAGTCCCTTTGGGGACAAGGACCGATTTGGCAGGCTCTGTGCAGCGCTGCATAATCTGTGTGCGCTATATAAATAAAGAATTATTATTATGTGATAATTCATAGTTTTGATGCCTTCAGTGTGAATCTGCAATTTTTATAGTCATGAAAATACAGAAAACTCTTTGAATGAGAAGGTGTGTCCAAACTTTTGGTCTGTACTGTATGTAGAGTTTCCCAGAGCCGCCCCAGCCACTTATTGGTTTGGCTGTCCATCACCACACCTGACACACACTCAGTTCCAAGATACCCTTTGGATAGGTGGTGATCCAATAACTTGCAACATTTCTGATGGACGGACCCGAATCCAGCGCAGAGAACGCGCCGCTGGATCGCGACGGACCGGGTAAGTAAATCATTGTGTTGTGGCTGTTCCTGGTAACTGCAGCTCAGCTCTCATGTTTTAGAGATCCTAAAGTTAATGACAGGTTCCCTACCATCATACAAAATATAATATGGTGACGAAAGTTATAACAATATTTGTTCATCCAAAAAATTGGATTATGTGTTATCTTTCAAGTCCAGTGAGTGGCCACGAGGATGTTGATGAAAGTCTAATTAGAAGCCATTCCATTCCCTTTCAGAATTTTAAGATATCACATTTTAGGATGCCTGTGGGTTCTAGGATTATAATGATGACCTGAATACATTCCTTATTGATGTATTGATATAAAATGTTCCTGTGTAAATCAATAGACTTGCATATCTTGTGTTTGTTGCCCATTTTAAAACTTTATGGATTTCCTAATACATTCTAAAAATATTTAACTGAAGTGTTGCCAAATGTCTGAGGGCATTTTTGAACAACTTATTGATCCAAAATGTGTATATCCCTGATAAACAATTATATGTTCTAGTAGAAAAAATATATAATGCACAAAAGTGCACAAATTCTTTTCCAGTTTCTTTCATTTATTTTATGTTGCAATGAAAACTACATCATATGATCAGCCCCCCAAAAATAATGATATCTTCTGCAATAGTATGCAGGTTTAAGTGTATCAGTCTTGTGCTTCATCTCAGTACATATATGGCCAACATTCCTTCTCAAATACTTTTCATGACCTTACAATTTATAGCTTTCCCCTTCAAGGTAATTGTGGCACAAAAAACTATTTGCCCTTAAGCTGAGTGTCAATATCTGGGGAATAAATACATCTCTAAACACAGCAGGATGCCATTTGTGAAGCTCTAGTACATCATCTAAATGCATTTTCAACAATTAACAGGGTCAGTGCGTCTGCGGAGGAGCCAGAAAAGTGAGTCAGAGGGAAGTATAGTGGAAGTCTATGTGAATGGTGCCTGGGGAACGATCTGCAGCAGCCAGTGGGATGATAATGATGCATCAGTCATATGTCGTCAGCTAGAACTTGGGTAAGTTTCCATAATATGAACTTAGTTCAACATAATTGTTTATATGTGATTTATATGTATATGAGTATAAAACTCATTCCAAATTCATTCTACATTTATATTCTCTTTTATATTTATATTCTACAATATAAAACTACAAATGCAGCAAATGTTAACTTGCCTATTAACACATAACATACCATTGAAATGAGCAGTATATGTTGGGGCAGATTTACTTACCCGGTCCTGTCGCGATCCCCGAGGTGCGCTCTCCGATGAGGATGAAGTCCGGCGCGATTCTTCAAGATCGTGCGTCCATTTTCCTGCATCTGTCGCTTCCCCGCTGAAGTCAGCCGGAATTCACCTTCTTCTTCCCGGTGTATGTGAGTGCATTGTCTTGGGACACAATTTGAATTGCAAATCCCACGCTTAGTCCGAATTGGTTGGGTTGTCCGTTGGCCACGCCCCTGATTTGTGTCGAATGCAAGCCGGCGCAATTGTGCCAAAATCCGATCGTGTGCGCTAAAAACCCCACTTAGATGCGGTGCAAATCAGAAATAGACGGAAAATGCACTGTGCAAACCCTTAGTAAATGTGCCCCATTGTGTCAAGTAAAGGGTTTATAAAAGGGTAGAGGTTTATAAAAGCTGTTATAAGTGCTTTGAATAAAAGTACTAAATAAAATAATTACCTAATTTCTTGTTTATTATAGACTGAGTGGCACGTGGCTGTTTGATCAGTTGCATAACTGCTTGTCTTATGGTTTCTGTTGTAGAAGTATCAGGTAGTTGTGGTCTGGGATATACTTTATACCATTATATACTAGCTTAAATATTGTGTAAACCAGTGTACTCAATGAGTGAGGGTCCAAGCATAGCCAGATTAACAAGGAAAAGCAAGTGTTGCAAATTCCTGAGCTCAATCTTTTTGGCCTAAATGCATCTGCGTTCAGGAGTAAGCCCTAATGCATAGTTAATTTTCATGTGTGTGATAGCCACTGTTTCTGCAGCAAGCTTAATTCATCATATATCTCAAAGGGCTCATACACATAGCTGTAGTTTCCTCAGCCCCATTTATGAGCCCAGTGCCCTCAGCTTTGCCCTCCCATAGAAGTCTATGGGAACTTTCAAGGTTCTCCAAAGGTCCTGAAACAGCAGATTGAAAGCAGGCAGAAGGGACGCATCCACCAATCTCCAAGAAGCTTGATTCTAGTAGTATGTAGGAAGTGAATGCTAGACTCAAAGGGGTTATAATATTCATACAGCCCAGGGCCCAAGGTAGTCTTAATCCTCCCCTTGGTAAAACAGTCATGCAATGCTCCAAGGGCTTAGGACAAGCTACTGACATCATTTCTCTGTGTATCCGCAGAAATGACAGTCTGGTGGCACATGGACCATTTTTGCAGATCTATAGCTTAGAAACTTTAAAACTACTGAAGACACACTGGAAGGGATTTATCATCACTTTGTCTGTTTTTTGTACTACTTTTTAAGACTAAAAAAGACAAAATTCTATCAAAATGGAGTTCAGCAAACTAGACAAAGTGTTGATAAATCCCCCCAACTGCAAAAACAGACAGAGATCTGTGGTTTACAGGAAAATCTTTTGTGTGTAGGTGCAACACCCTCGCCGGCAGAGGAGTGGTTGCGAATACGTCCCACCATGTAGCTTGCAGCCTGTGTAGGGTCTAGTCAGCCCCACAGCATGTCACTACATCACACTACATAGTCCTTATAGGACACAGGGGAACACTGCAGTAGTAGATCCTGCCTGGCAAGGCGGGAGTTAACTGTTTTATGTGATGTCATATGTGTCAGCCAATCACAGGTGTTATACTTTGTCTCTGTGAGCTGAGATGTGAGCTGAGATGTAATTGGAGGAGCAGCCACCACCTGACCGGGGGAGTTACAAGACCCTGTCAGGAAACTTCCAGAAGAGGCCAGTGTTCTCTCAGACGAGAGTAGAGAGCAGTCAGACCTAGGAGTCTACAGAAGCAGACTGGAGTTACTCCAGTACAGACTCTGTACAGCTAGCATACCAGACCAGAGCAGGAAGAGCCTAGCCCCTGCCTGAAGAGTGGAACTAATAGCTAGTTTAGTGAGGAAAGGGGTATCATCCTACCTTCAAGAGTGATACCTGAAGCAACCCAGGACAAGCTGAAGCATCCTTTTAGGACACAGCTACCTCCCAGCCTGCCCTCTGCATCCAGGCTGGCGCTCTACATCCTGTGGCTCCCTCCAACTGCATCTCAGCACTGCACTACTCTGTTAAAGGCACGTTGCTGCGGTTCCTGTCGGTTCCAATAAAGAACTGTAAGTTGTTTTTGTTCAACCTCTGCCTCCGTCTGGTCCCTGCTACTACGGCTGCTATCATCAGAGGCACCCTGTCCACTACACAGAGACTTATACTCTAGACACCAAAGGGTTGCCCCAGGGAGAACCGCTATAGCAGCCTCTCCCTCATAATTTCTTGCCAACACCACCCTGCTGGAGGCCTGCCAGGCTGTAGGACAGCCCTCCGGTTCTCCATACCAAGCACCGTGACACTAGCGTGCCTAGGCCGCAACCGCCAGCCACTCAGGTACTGCGGGCCCCGGCTGAATCCAGGCCCCGAGAAAAGGCTAGGCCCCAGTGGGGGATGTTGCATAGGTAGCTTCATTTCACAATGCATTCAATTGCATTTCAGCATACAATTCAAGGACAACATGAACATGCACATTGATTTCAAATAAGCAATGCTGGAAATGAAAGTGTCCTGTCCATCTTTTTGCTGAAATGGCAGGTAATGGCCCCATTGAATAAAGATATTCAGTAAGCCAACCAGCCAGCTAACTTTAAAAATCCACATTGAAGCTCTGCCCCTGGTTTCTGATATGTATTTTTGCTATATATATAATGTACACTCACCGGCCACTTTATTAGGTACACCATGCTAGTACCGGGTTGGACCCCCTTTTGCCTTCAGAACTGCCTCAATTCTTCATGGCATAGATTCAACAAGGTGCTGGAAGCATTCCTCACAGATTTTGGTCCATATTGACATGATGGCATCACACAGTTACCACAGATTTGTCGGCTGCACATCCATGATGCGAATCTCCCGTTCCACCACATCCCAAAGATGCTCTATTGGATTGAGATCTGGTGACTGTGGAGGCCATTTGAGTACAGTGAACTCATTGTCATGTTCAAGAAGCCAGTCTGAGATGATTCCAGCTTTATGACATGGCGCATTATCCTGCTGAAAGTAGCCATCAGATGTTGGGTACATTGTGGTCATAAAGGGATGGACATGGTCAGCAACAATACTCAGGTAGGCTGTGGCGTTGCAACGATGCTCAATTGGTACCAAGGGGCCCAAAGAGTGCCAAGAAAATATTCCCCACACCATGACACCACCACCAGCCTGAACCGTTGATACAAGGCAGGATGGATCCATGCTTTCATGTTGTTGACGCCAAATTCTGTCCCTACCATCCGAATGTCGCAGCAGAAATCGAGACTCATCAGACCAGGCAACATTTTTCCAATCTTCTACTGTCCAATTTCGATGAGCTTGTGTAAATTGTAGCCTCAGTTTCCTGTTCTCAGCTGAAAGGAGTGGCACCCGGTGTGGTCTTCTGCTGCTGTAGCCCATCTGCCTCAAAGTTCGACGTACTGTGCGTTCAGAGATGCTCTCCTGCCTACCTTGGTTGTAACGGGTGGCGATTTGAGTCACTGTTGCCTTTCTATCAGCTCGAACCAGTCTGCCCATTCTCCTCTGACCCCTGGCATCAACAAGGCATTTCCGCCCACAGAACTGCCGCTCACTGGATGTTTTTTCTTTTTCGGACCATTCTCTGTAAACCCTAGAGATGGTTGTGCGTGAAAATCCCAGTAGGTCAGCAATTTCTGAAATACTCAGACCAGCCCTTCTGGCACCAACAACCATGCCACATTCAAAGGCACTCAAATCACATTTCTTCCCCATTTCACCTTTCTACCCAAACATGTTGAAAACAAAGCCTTAGACTGCTGTCCAATCCTACCAGAATCAACATTGAATAGAAACTAAAACAAAACCTACCTTTTTGCTACATGAATTGTTAACTAACATGTGGCAGGTTATTGTGTGTGCCCTGGCTGCTGCCACAGAAGTCAAAGAATTCACAATGCAATGCATGTAGATCTTTATAAGTCTGTACATTCTATTGCTGCATTAATCTATATGAAGCTTCTGCCTGTTCTCTGTAGAAATTGTATTCCCAAACAACCCTCTTCATCTCCCTGCAGTTTGACTGAACTTTGCTCACAGTCTGTGATATGCTTGCTGCTGTGCCTGCCATTCATGTTGAACTTACATCTGTGGCTTTCCAGCATCTTGCTGACAATATGAAATGATCTATAGAACCTCTGCTATATGCTGCCTGGCCACATCTATCTTAATGATGCCTGAGCAGGACATCATGGGTCATGTAGTTACCAGTGCTAACTCCTGCAGGCACTCATATCCAAAAGTGGAAGACATGTAATGGATTATTATCATTTAGAAAAGCAGGTTAGACATGGCATGTGGGAAAACAGGAGACAGTTACATTGTGGGTTACATTCAGAAATAGTCTTGAGAGGGAGGATTCTTCAATCCATGCATACAAATAAGGTGGTAAATTTGAACAGAATTTATTGTAAAAAATGCTGCATTTACCTAATCAAATAATGTTCCAGGATAATTATAAGCACTCATTATTCTGTACATCCAGATAAATTAAATTACAGATCATGAATTGCCCTGTCCTGACCTTTTTCAAGTCACTTCTGGTATAAAAGAACATCAGTATGATACAAGATTATAAAACGTTCACTGGGATTATAAACATAAATACAAAAACCATAACTGCTAACATGGATTAAAAAACTGTTCCATTAAACCAAGGGATGGTTGAAATTGACATAATGCTCAAGTAGATGCACCAACAATCACAAAATCAAAAATCCCACCCCAAAAATGATAGATACCAGAGTACAGTACAGTACTAAATTCCACCCCACAATCCATTGAGACAATACCTTATATAGACTGCTAACCAGGCATTTAATAATAATACAGACCCGAGACCAGAGGATAAAAACAGCAACCAAATCACACAATAATAAAGACTCCACAGCAGACAAATAATAATAATGGAGACATCCAGAACAGACATATATCGGAGACCGCTGATGAAACAGTGATAACATTACTGAAGACCACTAGAGCAGAAAGTAATAAAAACGAAGACCTCAGAACAGAAAACTATGATATTATAGAGATTCTAGAGCAGATAAAAATACAACTGTAAACCCCAGAGCAAACTATGGCTGGAGAAACCATGAGCATACTGCGACTGGAGACCCCAGAGCAGACTAAGGCTGAAGTCCTTAATGCAGACTATAGCTGAAGACCCTCAGAGCAGAAAATGGCTAGAAACTCTAGAACAAACAATGGCTGGAGACCGCAGATCAGACTCTGGCTGGAGACCTCAGAGCAGACAATAGCTGGAGATGCAAGTGACTGGATACCCCAAAGCAGCCAACAATGAAAAACAAAATGCTCATCTCTCCTGTCCACTCTTATTTTCCCTATACCACACTGGACTTTCTGTGCTCCTCTTTTTCCTGCTGCATGTTATATGTTCTGGTGTCAGGAGCCAGAGCAGAGAGGCTACTAGAAGTGGAGAGTACCGTAGAGCTAACACATGTACTGGTCTTGGATCCTCTCCCATTTGGGACACCCCTCTGCTCTGGGTCTTTCTGTCAGCACATGCAACCTGTGTCAGGACACATAGCAGATCTGCAGGAGAGCACCCAGTAGTGGTGAGCACTAGTCCTATGTACTTACCAGTACCCATCCTATTGCACAAATGAGTGCTTCTATTAGTGATGATTTATGTTTGGTAGTACAGTGCGTGCTGCAACTCCAGGCTCAGAAGGCCAGGATTTTTGCACCAATACATTAAGCCAAACATGTTTATCAACATAATACAGTCCTAATGTTGTCAACAACATATATGTTGGCTTACAGTGAAAAAAAACCCCTGAAATCTAGATATTTTTGCTAATTTATTAAACAATAAAAACTGAAATATCACATTGTCATAAGTTTTCAGTTTCCTCAGGTTGGCTGGTGAATGTTGTTGGACAGCCCTTTTCAAGTCTCTCCAGAGATTCTCAATTGGATTTAGGTCAGGTCTCTAGCTGGGCCAGTCAAGAATGGTCACAGACTTCCTAAGCAAGTCCAATCAGTTTAATTAAACATAGCTGGACTACAGTGAAGGAGAAGAACCATCTCAAGGAGGATCGAAGGAAATGGACAGCATGTGAGTTAAATATCAGTGTCACATCAAAGGGTCTGAACATGTATGACCATATGATATTTCTATTAATATTGTTTAATAAATTAGCAAAAATATCTACATTTTTGTTTCTGTTCTTCAAAATGTGGTACAGAGTGTACATTAATGAGCAAACAATTTTTTTTTATCTTACTACTTGGTGGCAATGAAACAAAGAGTAAAAAATTAAAGTTCTGAATACTTTCCATACCCATCCTATGTGAAAGAGCATGTCCATTTTTATCTTTAAGTAGCATATAGTTTTAGCAAGGAGTTTTAATGATACAATAATTGAAATCTCTTATAGGAATTTTCCCAACTGGACTGCTTCTTATCCTGTGTTTCTCTTGGGCCCAATGCGCATGCTAACATAGTTTCCATTGTGTAATTGTGGTAGAGTGCCCTCAGCATTTCAGTAAGTTCAGATGTGAATACTGATTTCCTAGTTTTAGCTACTTAGCATTCTTATTTTAGGTTTAGTTTTTATAAGAATGTGTCATATAATTGTAAGGCAATGATGGGGAACACCTTCAAGTGTCAAAAATTAAAAAAACTACTTCATGACCCCAAGTAAGACTAAACGTTATCTCTAAATGTATTTATAATCGGACTTTCCCAAAACCTTTGTATTTATTTGTTCTACCAGCATATGTGGATCTAATTTTCTTTTTGAAGATTAGAAGCTACCTAAAACATGTTGTATTCTATCCTATAAAATCTGATATACTAGACTCCATTGACATTAGATTGCTATTGTGTTTAAAAAAGAAACCAGTAACCATCCTGTGGGGAAAATTGATCACAATACTAAATGAAAAAACATCAGTTGTCTGTTGCCACTTTTGCAGAGCTGTGGCCACTTTTCTTACACATCTTGGGGTAGCAGAGAATAGCCATCCATTGCAAAGACATACAGTATGTGGGTAATGTGTTATTAAGCTTAAAAGGTTATGCCGATCAACTGTTTACTGCTAACATGAAAATAACTCTATGGACAGTCTTAGACAGGCCTTAGACTAAACAGTCTTAAATGTACCAGATTTATTGCAGTGGCTGATGATGGAATAAAAGATCTGGTGCTCCATTACACTGTCTCATAAAAGTTTATTCCTCATATTAGATCGCCAGAATTAGGAACAATTCTGGCATGGGTTAGTGCATGTTAAATGTTCATGCTTCCAATGTGAGCCAAGTACCTTTCCATTGCAAGCCATGTACACAATTTTTTTATTTGTTGATTTTTTTATATGAAACCTAACTCTTTTGTGTTTTCTAAAAGAATAAATTTTTTCTTCATAATTCTCAAATAAAATGATAGTACGTAAAGGGATAAATCAATTTTTAGTGCATTTCAGCAACTTCTTGTAATCGACTGCACAATCTTTGCTTGTGTCCCTTTGTCTTTATCTCAGTATTGCCTTTCCTCCAGGTCCTCCTCTGAGGTTGATGGATGGAGAAACAAAGAAGGAAGGGCGTGTGGAGATTTATCTCAATGGCCAGTGGGGGACAATCTGTGATGATGGATGGACCGATAAGGATGCATCTGTTGTGTGTCGGCAACTTGGCTACAAGTAAGTCTAGTTCGGCAAATGGAATACTTCCTTGACAGGCAATATATTTCTAAAAGGCAGCAGAGGTTTTCAAGTATTTGGAATTTGTACATTAATAAACATAAATTACTGTACAAGCCGAAATAGAATAATTGAAACAGTTGCCAGTGAAACTGAGATGCATATTTGGAAAATACAGTAAGTCTGTAAAATGTGCATGCATTAAGCTTTTTGGATGTATTACAATAGAAAAATATACTAACAAGACAAAAAAGGACTATATGTTTTTATTTAACTTGTACACTATCATGTGCTTGTTTTACTGAATTAACATGATTAAGTTCCCGCTATGTTGATATATATCTTTAATTATTTGTGTTTAAAATAAATTATATAAATAAATTAAATAAATTATAGTAGGTAACAAATAACCTGAAACGGGAAAAGCCGTCTTGCACTTGAATCTGATAACATGCTGCAACATGATATGCAAACAACAACATTCATGGCAAATCACTGAAAAAAGGGTAAACTTTACTACATCTGCTCTCTCATGTGCATATTTACAGATAAAAACAGTGGCTTTCTAATAATAATAATACCTTTATTAATATAGTGCCCATAGATTACGCAGCGCTAGACACAGAGTTTACCAAATCATTCCCTGTCCCAATTGGGCTCACAATATTATCAATCTACCAGTATGTTTGTTTGGAAGAAACCGGAGGACACAGAGTAAACCCACGCAATCACGGAGAGAACATACAAACTCTATGTAGATCTTGAGCTGGGGCCCTAGTTTTTCTACTAGTTTTAGTAACATTCTGAACAGAAAAAAACACTTCTGTGTTGATAGTTTTCTCCAGTTATATTCCTTGACAGCATGTAATTTTCTGTAACATTTTTTATTCAAATATCTAAGGATGTAAAAATGGCAAAAAAGTGGCGATTCAGACATTTGGGCGGTATTTTTTGTAACTGTTTTCATACCCGGGAATCATTTTTTTAAAATTTTGATAGAATGGCATTTTGACATGGACATGGTGCTAACATGTTTATGATTTTTAATGTTTATTTATATTTATATGTGTTCTAGGGAAAGGGGGTAATTGAAATTTTTACATATAATTTATTTGTTTTTTTTATATTTTTTTTCTTCTTCTTTTTTTTTTTTACTATTTCAGGTCCTCTAGGGTACTTTTTAGGGTCTGATTGCTCATACAATATATTGCAAAACAGTACTACTAGCAGTATTTTGTTAATTTACTGATTATCTCTAATAGCCTGCCAATGGCATAGATCAGTATCCATGACAAGCCTACAAATCCATAATGACATCACAGGTGCAACGATTTAACATTCAAAATGGCAGCACCCACTGGAGGCACTGTTAACTGCTTTGATCTGTACCAGCAACAAACACACCATTTAGAGACATTAGTAAGCTCTCTCCATACATCCCCACAACAGCATAATAGTATTGTACATCACGGTGCGCAAAGGGGCTAAGTAATGGAAAGTGCTCCTAATAAACATATTACTGTATGCACACTGTTGGGAACTTCCCAGTATTGTGAATGGTTGATACCAGTCAAAATGACTTGTAGTTTTTTTTAGGAGAAATTGCATTCACAATTTAGTTTTGAATTATACATGGTCCATTATGATCAGAAGTGGATAATAAATGTAATTTTTGGGTTTCTCAGTGGGGCCATAGGTTCTTGTTGGCTCATTGATACCAGTCCTGTCATAATCAGTTAGCAAGAAAAACATGCTATAAGCAGTAAACATATTATATATAATATCACTGCTTATAGCTGTGTAATATGACATCAGGACTTGGCCAAACTATGGGGATGAATTACTCAGGCAAATTGCCAGCTCTATAAACTTACACCACCTATATGGAGAGCCCTATAGGGCCCAGGGCCTATGACACACTTAATCTGCACCTTATTAATTTGAATTGTAGAAATGTAATGGTGATTATCTAGGTCTTGTTCATTTATTAAAAAATATGTCAATAATGAAGTGTAAAAACATAGCTTTCCTACTACTTCACAGTTGAAAAAAAACACAGACAACAGGGATTTTATATATTTTAGATTTAACCCCTTCTCGACATTTGACGTAAAAATGCAGTACTATTACGTCAAACTTCTGGCCCCGGCTCCTAAATATGTTATAGCCGACACCCGCCTCTAACACCCGCGATCGGAGATTTCTCCGATTGCGGGTGTTAACCCCTAACACGCCGCGGTCGCGCTGACCACGGCGTGTTGGGGGCATTTAAAGTGAATCGGACCCCCCCGCGGCTGTTCCGATCTCAGCCCCGGGACTGCCAGTGGCCGGGGCTGCGCGATCCTCTTCTGTAATGGGAAGTGTAATGTAATGTGTAATGTAAAAACATTAAATGAAAACATTTTTAAATAAAAAGAATTAATCAAATAAAGTTAAAGTCCCCTAAACACAAATATTCCCTATACACATGCAATAAAGTGAGAAAACGCAAAATCGCCAAAAAACCCCACATATTTGGTATCTTCACGTCCGTAACAATCCGTACAATAACTCAGAAACATTATTGGACCCACTAGGTGAAGTGACTACTGAAGGGGGGCCCATAAAGGGGCCCACTAGGGCTCTGTCGCCCAGGGGCCCACTAAAACCTGGAGCCGGCCCTGCCAATAGTAATTTTCCTATTACAACATACATTAATTGCAATATGTGTAATAGCATCAATTTAATAGAATGCTCTCTTTGTAAGAAACAATATGTGGTCTACATATAAGAAGACATTTTTTGGATATGAAATGGTTAATGGGGCACATTTACTTACCTGGCCGCTGGAGTTCACAGAATGTTCATTGTCCGTGTATAATGCTCTGTGCACCCAATATCCTGCATGTGTTGCTTCCCCGCTCAGGTCTGACAGCGTTCACCATCTTTTAAATGGTGCATGTAAGTGCATTAGCTTGCAACACTATGTGAAAGTTAAATCCTGTGCTCAGTTCGAATCAGTCAGATTGTCCGACGGCATGCCCCCCAATTTTGTGCCGCATGGAAGCCAGCGCAGCTGTGCAAAAAAATGGTTGCATGTGACACAATCACAATGCACCCGCTACTTAAATACCCGGGCAAGCCTTTTTCCCTTTGAAAAAAGGGCAGTCCGAAAAAAGTGCATTGCAAAACGGCGCAAAGCCTTAGTAAATGAGTTCCACTGTGTTCAGTGCTATTGTAAAGGTAAGGCAGACCCAAGGATGCTAAGCTACAATGATACACCAACATTCTCCACCTACTTTCTACCGTATTGGTGTTCTCAGGATGCTGATACAATTGAAAGATATAATAGAGCAGGGAGCAATAAGTTACTGTTTAAATTGTCATGATGGCACGTTGTAATAAATAAGTGGTTTTTGTTTGTAGTCTGGGTCCTCAGTCTCCAAAAGATTTGTCATCACTAGCTTAGGTCATGTCCCCTTTTACTGAGGTCATACCTCCTTTCTCATATTAGTAGTAAAAGTGTCTTGAGAAATGTGGTGCAAGGTGCTACAGACAGTTATTTGGTACAGTTATTTTGTACAAACATTCTTGTTCTATTTGATTACCCAAAGCATATGTGTACTTGTTTTGCTGTATTATGACCACCTTAAAACTGTTTGCATGCTGACTAGTCTTGGCATCTGCTCTACTGTATAGGCCAGAGACAGACAGGTAGGATACATCTAGGAATAAATGTGTCTGATAAAGGGCAAACACCACATGCTGGTCATACAAGATGCATTTAATCACTGGGGGACATATATCTTTATTTCCGCTAGTTAAATTGTCTAATCTTTAGTCATTTGACTACAGTTCTTAAAAATGTAAAACACAGCCTCAAATCCAAAATTTACAGTAGTGTCCACTCCTGCATAAAACCACTTCACGTGGCTTGTGTCCATGTGGGTTTGAGACATTTGCAACAAAAAGTCTCAAAAAGAAGCCAAAATTTGCGCCTGCACAGGATAGGAAAAACTGAACATGTATCACAAGTAAAAAGACATGATCATACATAAGGTGCAAAAAAAGAGCCGCCAAATGTCTCAAAAATTCACTACAGAATGAAAAAACTATGATACATGTTCCCCACCGTCTCTCAATGGTGCTGCATATTTCTCTACTTTCCGTTCTATTTTTCTTGTGTCAAACATCTATATAAAGTGGTCATAAGCTCTGACTTTATTTTTCTCTAGATTTCACATATAGTATTATTTATTTGAAAAACATCCCCATCTTTATACCTAGAACTGATAGATGCTTGCAAGTTCTCAGGTTTCCTAAAGACATAAATGATGAATTGAAAGCCTCTCAGCCATTGGCTACGGAGAAGGTAATTACGGTACCTGGAAAGTGGTTCTAGAGAATAATCAAGCAAGAGACAGACAGGCTCCCTATTCATTATTGTTTTGGTGTAATTAAATAGCAACTTAGGTCCGTCGTGGTATTTTAACTGATGATGACATTTAAAAGCACAGATTTTTCTTATTGCAATTTTTAAAATATAACCTCCCTATATAAATTGCTCCCATCAATCTTTAGAAGACAATTTTATTCTTTCCCACTTATTAAGGAGGTTTGGCAAGAATAGATGATGATAGATGATACATGTCCAATCATGGATATCACACCATTCCCACGGACCACTGAATCAACAGTACTGTACAGTTTGGTAGGTAGAGACCTGTGATGTAGGGGTCTCAGTGATCAGACAATTATCACCTACAGTGTACATGGTGCAGAAAGGCACAGGGTGTCATTGTGATGGTAGATATATGTCCCCAATGTGCCTGGCATCGGTGAAGTAAAAACCATTATTGATGGTGTCAGCGGCATTCAGCCACCGACACAATGCCGGACAGGTTTTTCTGGAGCAGGCACCATGCTGGGTGGGATGGCTGCTCCCACGGTCCAGGCCAGGGCCTACAAGCCCTATGTGTCAGAGGAGGGTGGGGTGTGGTTTCCTACCTGAGAGTGAAACTCAGTTGAACAGTGTGAAAGTGTGAAACAGAGCTGTGCAATGCTGTATTGGAAACCCTGAGGACAAAAAAGGTGCGCCGAACCTGGTCGAGGTCAAAGTTCGCACTGTGCTATATCACAATTGCTGGGATTTATCCTTAACACTGTATTATTTGTTTTTTTTGCCGGCTGGAGCAAGCCTTTGGTTTCTCAGTTTTGCTGTTTTGTTTTATGCCACAAAATAAAGACAACCGTTTTTTGTTTGTCTATGAAAACTGCTGCCTGGCATTTCTCTGATGGCTTCCATTTGAGCAAAACCCCACAAATCCTCTTTAATGCAATCTGTCAGCAGTTTTGACCATACAAAACTCCAGACAGTGTTCGGTAGCAGCTCTTATAATGTGTACATAGGCCACACAGTAAACAGTATGTTCATGTATTCTTATTTGCAGCAGGACTGGGAAGATGATTATATAATAAAATCTGTTCATCTGAGATTACAGCCCTGTCTTTATAAGAAAAAATAACAATATAATTATTCTGAAAGGTGTTCACTCCATATAATGTTCTGCCTTCTAAAAAGATACATTATTTGATCTCTCCATTGTATATCTATCATTTCTACTTTAAATATTTCAGAGGTCCTGCTAAGGCCAGAAACATGGCTTATTTTGGAGAAGGTAAAGGGCCGATTCATGTCGATAACGTTAAGTGTACTGGAAATGAAAGATCCTTAGGAGACTGTATCAAGGAAGATATTGGAAAGCACAACTGTCGCCATAGTGAAGATGCCGGAGTGATCTGTGATTACTTAAGCAAGAAAATGACAGCCATGGGACATAAAGGTGGGCTCTGCTTTACACTGGCTTTCCCTTAGGTCCAAATTGGTACAGTATATCCATCTACAATAAATCTCTCACAAGCCAAGATATGATTCCTAAGAAAAATGGTCAGTCCTGAATATAGATCAATAAACAAAAATGTGCACAGCATACAAACTAAATCTATGCATATTACAGAAACAATGGGTAAAATTGCATGATATGTCTGATTTTTGTGTTGTACAGGGAGATAGGAGAAGAGCTCATTAACAGCCGAGCAAAGTATTATAAATGTGCCTTCTATTTTCGATGATAGCAAAAGCACCTTCCTACATCTCTCAACCAAATGGAAATGTTTTTATTAAAAATGGCCCTGTCTTTTGTCTCAGTGCCTATAAGAAGTCCACAGGCAAATGAGTTCACTGTGTCTAGAGGAAGGTCAGAAACTTCATTTACTTGACATTCTCCTTAGTCACAGTCACAGCTGTTCTGCTGAAGCCTGTGGAGTGAAGAAACAAGAAGATACATTATTAACAGCCTCAATCAGAGACAAGTAGGCAACTGCCAAGTTACAGTACCAATTAAGAGTTGGGGGATGCTATGGGTGCCGTTGCTAGGCAATGAACCTATTTTCCTAGAATAAATGAAGTTTTGCAGATCATACATTTCTGCAAACAATAGAACTCTCAGGACAGAAGGAGCCATTCAGTCCACAGCATAAATAATTATCAGCCTTTACAATTTCACAGTTAGTCCTAACATGTAGAAAGTTAGAGAAACCAATTTATCTGTCATGGGAAAGTTTTGCATCACTTCAAAAACCACATAGTTTATGCAGAGCTGTCGACCCAATACCCAGTATACGGTAGATGCCATCTCCGCTGATCAGCCGTCCCTATTTCGATTTGCTTCCTCTTTCCATATGTATTCTAGTTAGTATTCGTTTCTTCCTGGGTTCTTAGTTGGCCAACCATGCCTCCATATGTGTCATACTATTTCTATGCCTCCATATTTCCCACCTGTAGACCACCACTCCAAGTGTTCTATACTGGAAATGACATTCCAAACCCTGCAGACAGGTACAATGTTCCTGCTCATTGACCTCTTTAGAATGTTTATAACTCTTTCATTACCAGACTACAGGGTTCGTTTTTCAGATTATATTTTCATTTGTTTATGAGAATAAAAGTAAACCTAGTGTCTGGGTAATTTATTCACACTACACATTCCTACCTCAATATATATAATATCTCGTAGAGTAGATATATGAATGTCATTATTCCTTTCTTTATGGAAGCTTACTGTATCAATAAGCTTACATGAAAATATTTAGGGAACCTGTCACTATGAAAATGTATTGCAATCTACAGAGAATATGGAGTCTTCTCTGCAAAACAGTCAGTATTACCTGGATGTAAGGAGTCAAAGGATTATGGCCTTTTCAGACAAGACCAGAAGCTCCTCCCCATGTCCCATTCCTCCTCTCACGATACAGCACTTAATATCATGTGACCAAGGTGATGTCATCTAAGGTCCTTTTACCACCTCACATTTGCAAAATCACAAAAAAATCACAGCATGGTTCCATAGACTTCTAGTTCTCCCTACGCCTCCATTGAGGCATAGTGTGATTTTATGTGATCAGATACATACATGGGGGAGATTTTGCAAATGTTAGGGGGTAAAGGACCATAGATGACATCACACTGGTCACATAACATGAAGTGCTTAATGATGTAACAGAGCTCTCTCTCAATGTTCCAGCAAGGCGCTGTGTATAACATTTGACAGAGTGGGGTTCATTTACTAAGGGTCCGAATGCCGCACTTATGTCTGGTTTCCCAAATATTTCCGTTTTGCACCGAATTAGCCCGGGATTTTGGCGCACGCGTTCGGATTGTGGCGCCGGCTTTCACACAACAAAAATCGGGGGGGTGTGGCTGTCGGAAAACCCAACGGATTCGGAAAAACCGCAGAATTTTTTAAAAAAATTGTCGCAAAAATAGCACTCACATACACCGGAATGAAGGAGGTGAATTCCAGCGAATTCTGGCAGACTTCAGCGCAGCAGCAACACCTAGTGGACATCGGACGCACGACCTTAGTGAATCCTGGCAGAACCGAATCAGCGTCGGAGAATGCGCCGCTGGATCGCGAATGGACTGGGTAAGTAAATCTGCCCCAGTGTTTCCTACAGAGCTGTATATGTAGCTGAATATTGACATATGTTCCGGTAGCAGTGTGACCTGTCAAACTAGCGAGACAGGTCGGTGCAGTGATTAATGCTCACCACAAATGAGTTGCATATAAGTTTACAAACAAATTTTTTTTAACATTGCAGCCTTGAAAATTAACCTTTTAGAATTAGGATCAATGATTTTAATCATAGTTTTAATGAAGTATTTAATTTTGGTGGGTTAATTTGAATGGCAGGTTCGTTTTAATCTTAGGAAACGGTAATAGATCAGCATTGGTACCTATCGTTCACAGGGCTCCCGCCAGGAATGCATAGGAGTGCCATTCTGCTATGGCAGATTACTGTGTAATATCTTTGCTAGTTCCATACAAAACCACTGTGATAGAACAACAACCTCCATTATTATTATTGTTTTCCAATTTTTGCTACATCTGCAGGTTTAACAAGGCAGTTAAATTGATAGACATGTTTTATTGTCCATAAAAGAACACACTTTTAAGGGGGTCAAGCATGGTGTAAATGAAACACCCCAGGAGCGGTGTTAAATAGTTTCTGTTGTTTTCTGTTTTAAATTGTTTATTAAATCCTATCCAGTAATGAATTTGTACAATATCATAGCAATTTTAACTAAGCCAGCAGGTTTTCTGCTTTATTTGGTAATTACATACATGGACGTCTCATTCTACAGATGGAAAGGACTATTAAAATGAATAATACAAGACTATTTAGAGTAGGTTTTCTGTGCACTGGGTATTATTACTGAACCAAAATAAAGATAGGAAGTACAAATGTGTTTACAAAAAAAAAAAATCTCTTTTATCACATGCGGCAAATTGCTAACCAGGGCGTAATTTTGCCTTCACAATAAAATAGCAGAGTCTTTAAAGCTTGCATAGTAAAAATGTAGATATAATGCAGATGATAGATATATGCAGAAAGGTGGACAGCACTCCAGTTTTCAGTGTTAGTTAAAGGTTTATACAAACATTGGCAACATTTTAGTGGGAATACGCCTTTGTCAAGCCAAAGATGACAAAGGTGTATTCAGACCAAAACATTGCCACTCCTCAATAAACCTCACCTTTAAATGACACTGAAAACTGGAATGAGGCTTACTTTCTGGACATGTTTCATGTGTAGGCCTTGCCTGGACATGTGGGTCCTGCACCACTCTCAAGGAGAATTTAATTTACCCAGTGCTGTCTTGGACTTTCTGTTACTTAGATAGATAAAAAGATAGATTCATAGATACATGGATACGTAGATAGATACAAATGCAAAAGAGCAGCATTAAAGTAAGTGAGTAAGTAAGTAAGTAAGTAAGGCAAGGGTGCTATCCTGATCCTCTTACCAACAAGAGTAAAGTGATATATTTAAGAAAACGGTGAACTAGAATGTGGAAAAAAACACTATACATTTTCTTTATCTGGGATGTTTTTAAATTTAACTAGAGAATATTTTTATATAAATATATAAGTTTATAGTTAGGGATATTCATCGGCACTCCAATAAGCGCTCAAATAATACTTCAAAAACATTTTTAAAAACCCACAAGAATGAAGGCAAATAACATTGTATTTATTGTCCAAAAAGTCATAAGTACATCCATGAAAAGTGCTTTGGCCCATCACAACCTATTAAGTACAATAAGACACATCATATAAGCAAAATAAGGACTATAGTACAATGTAAATTGGGTATAAATTATGTATATCTCACATTTTTTCACATTTGATAAACACATTTAACCATAACTTCACTATGTTCATGGTATTATCGCCAACAAATGTGCAGAAATATGGAAGGAAATATTATTATATTTTCATGTACCCTATTTTCAGGATCAAACTTTATCCATTTTGTTATGTTCTTTTTAGAAGGAATAAATCTTGGCAACCCATCCAAACAAGTCATACATGTTCAGTCATTTTCTAATTGCATCAATGTTAACTTTTAAAATGCCATCTAGAGCCTAAGGCCCCTTTCACACTGCATGTGTGGGATTGTGTATACTCCCAAAAGTTTGTGCCTGGATATATAGGTCCCCATAGAAGGCTATGGTGCCCAGCGGCGGTACGGTGCCACACACATGTGACACTTTATTGTACTGTGGGAAAATATATAGCATGTTCTATCTTTCCCTGTACTTACTGCCTGGCACCATACATCAGAATGGAGAGGAGAGGCGCTCACCCTCCTCCTCTCCAATGTGCTGCCATGTGTTTGCCCAGGCTCCTTTGTTTTGTGGTAAATGTCTTGAACACTCGACACCAGTAAACTGCCAAACCCTTTAACAAGAGTATGTTAGCTGGCACTCAATACCTGTGGAAGTAGCAAGGGTTAATTTGTTAGGTACAATGTAATTTATCTTGTGCTGTGGTTTATCTATGGTTTGATATTTAACCCCTTCCTGCACCTTGACGTAACTGAACATCAGGTGTGGGTAGTTACAGTACCATGACGTACAGTTATGTCATGGTGATCGCCGGGCTCAGAAGCTGAGCCTGGTTGATCACTGCGGGACCCCACACTATGTGAAATACTGTTAAATATTGTAGTAGTCTATATAGCATTGTATACATTTGTTTTTACAATGAGACCCTATGTTCAACTTACAGGATCCTACTGTTAGTTTATCTAGATGAAGTCATGAGATATACAATGGGAGGTCTCTCATTATGCAGTATATGTGAAACAGAGTGGGTCCTTCATTTAGAAAAATTTAGAAATAGAACTGGATTAAGAAGATTTCTGAGTTTTCTCTACAGTATATTTATGTTCTTCCTTAAGAAGTCTGCATATGAAATTCACCTATTAATTTACAATAATATATGTTTTTTTTACAGAATCCTCCCTTGTCTGTGGGATGCGTTTACTACATCGACGTCCTAAACGTATTATTGGTGGGAGGAACTCTTTACGGTAAAATAATTTACCTTTTAATTGGGGTTTTGTGTAATTGACTGAAATAAACAAAGGATGATGAAAAGACACATATGGAACACTCAGGTTGGTTACTATAGCTGGCTCATTTGATGCATATTTCCTTAAAAATTAGCATCAGTATTTTTATTTTAGACCCTTGTTTTTTTTTTAAATATTGAAATAAGTGGAAAACATTTTGCACAGATAATATATGCGAAAACACAGGAGGAGTGTATCATTAGATGTGTATAGTACCTCTTAGGAGCTGTGTTGAATGTCAGATTTATCATAGTGGCTAAACCAACTTCATAAATCTTGCACGTGAGGTGTTAAGGTCTGCAGTGTATTTGCAACCTTTTTGTTGAAAAGTCACAAAAAAGTAGCTTTTTCTAGTACTTTTTTTCTTTGGTCCTTCTGCAATAACCCCATCTCAATCATGATTGGCTGATAACAGCAGCATATGTCACCGTTGTTTTCGAGTAAAGCTTTTCCAGAATTCTATAAAGATGCATCATTAAACCAGGTATTTTCTTCTAATAATAGAACTTTCTATAGTATAAAGAGTAAATTAGAGATGAGAAGTTTGTAAAGGGCTAAGCAATTTACTGGGCAAAATTCAGTTGTTATCAAGTGCCACATCTCTGTACAAGTGAATGTATTTCCAGCTGCCTCCACACTGTTGATTATATAGAATCTCACTAACAGCCTGTATTTTCCAGAGTAGTATTTTCATTCAGCTTAATAAGAGGCCGTTATTTTTTTCCACATAGAGGCGGTTGGCCCTGGCAGGTAGCTCTGCGGCTGAAATCTTCTCACAGTGATGGAAGGTTGTTATGTGGAGCCACTCTCATTAGCAGCTGCTGGGTACTCACTGCGGCTCATTGTTTTAAGAGGTAAGTTGGCCAGAGCAGAGGGATTAGTTTGGACAATTGGAAGAATATAGGGGCAGATTTGTTGTAGTTATCAAGAAGTCTAGAAATCACTTTTCTTATGTATGTCAACTAATTCTAGTTCACACAGTTTAGTAGTAATAGTACATTAACAAAGGATTCGGGCAAATGACTGTGACAAGGCAATTGTCTATGTATTGCTTTATAATATAGGCAAACTTTTGGTAAAGTATAATTCTCAAGAACTTTTTATATTTATAACACGCACTAAACTTAGGCCACATGCGTACAAGCATTTAAGGGCCTCAAAAGGGACTGTGATCTCTTGTTTGTGACCCATTTGTCATTGGCGGTGAGCACTGCTCACATGCAAACGACAATAGAAATAGACTGCCACAGTCCCAAAGAGGGACAAGAATAGGTATCGCTCTATCTTTTGCTGTCTGGGCAGTCGGCTCATGTTCGGGGATAGTGAATCTACAGCTGTGTGCATGAGACCATAGAAAGAAATGGGGATGTGTGCTGAAACGGTTAGCACACAGCCATAAAACACATACTTGGGTATGAGGCCTTATATTGTATTCATACTGTTATTTCTAACCATTAATTTAACCCTAAATGTTCTGTAGCATATATATCCAATGCCAAAGTAAAGGTGGGCTGTAGTGTTTTTAGTTGTGAATAGGGTTGTCTGATTAAAAGTATAGTGTATTTCAATAGTCATATACAGTAGTGATATTCTCTATGGGTCTTCACTATGTCTAATTTAAGCATGCTCATCAAATTCCAATATCAATTGGAAATACAGGAAATTCATGCAACATTCTAGTAAAATACACTTGGCCAACTTAGTTTAAGGTAAATATAAAACAGATGTGCTTTTCGTGGTGAAAAATAAAACTCTCTATCCAAAGAAGTCGTCTTAAATATATAGTGCACTCAGCTGGTATAATACAGCCATTTGCATTCTAGTACTTACACTACAGTCTAATACAATTTTGTTTTGTTCTAAGAGAATTGTTTGGAAATAAAATGAGAATCGCCATTGTGTTTCTGATCAAATTCCAAACTTTTGTCAGAAACATTGGAGGCGCAAGGCCACATCTGCTAGTGGTATAGACATTCTGCTAGCTTCCAGTTAAAACAGTAAGACATTCTGCAATTACATAGTCACTACTCAATTACTTTAGCTTTAATTGTATCCTTCCTCTTTTACAACACATTGAATCTTTGTAAGCATTTCTTCACTTCAAGGTGAACAGTAGGACAACAGGAGACTAGCCAGAAAGTTTCTTAGGAATTTATTTGCAAAGGAGGAATAATGTAATGTATTGATCCCACCTTATTTCACCAAAAGCTTTTCATTTCATGTTGTTGGTGAGTTGGAAAATACAATAGGAACTGAATTAAGTAAAACTCGTCTGAACAGTAACTTATCAGGGATGTACATAAAGTGTATCCCATTGATAAGTTAATGGCGGTTTTCAAACAAACCAGGTTAGGTCCTATCCACAAAATAGGACCCAAAATAGACCAGAGGGGTCTAATGGGGTCCCAGATACCTCAGTCGGACCCCTTGTCACTCTTGGAGATTAATGGAGCAGACGGCCACGCATGAGCGTTTTGCTCCATTTATCTCTATGGAGCTGACAGAGATCACCGTGTGCAGCACTCAGCAATTTGCGTCAGCTACATTCAGATGTATGGAGCAGAATGGTTATGCCTGGCCGTCTGCTTCATTAATCTCCGGGAGCGACAAGGCATCCGACTGAGGTACCTGGGACCCCATCGGATTCTTGTGATCTGTGGGGGTCTCATTAATTAGACCTCCACTAATCAGCAAGTTAGGCCCTATTCTGGTTTTATTTAAATGTTTTCTCCCCTACAAACATTGCCATACTGCTCTGTGATGCTATAGAGACCAGTACAGCAGCCATAAACTACACTACAACCTGTGCACCTTGTACACAAGACCTTAGCCTGCAGACATTTTGAACTTTTACCCTTTGCTGTCTCTTTTTAGAGACATTACATCACCTGCATTATGTGTCCTGGTAGATTTTTCCAACATAAAGCTACTTTATTATGATGAATGAAGCTTTCACGTCTTTGTTATTGCGTCCTGACATCATATTTGGCTGTATTCCTAATTGTTTCTTCCACAAATTGTTTAAAATACTTTAAGTAAAGCGATAATATTTTACTATGACATAATTTCAGAAAAAATGTATATTCATAAATACTATATTATGGTGTAAGAGCTGGAAGGGCTCTGGTAAATGTCTATGGTACTGGCTAATATTTATAAAAAAAAAAGTATTTTTCATCAATTGGTTTAAGGCTGATTTGAAAGTGAAGATACATATTCACAAAATTGAGCTCTTGCTCAACAGTCCATAATTTACTAGCTAAACCAGCTAAAAGTCTCACATTAATTCTTTTTTTTTCCAAAAAATTGAACAAGTATATATATATATAATTTAATTATTGAAACAATATTTTGGGTTATTGACCAAATTAGTAAAACACTTAGGAATTGACTATTCTCAGTAGTAAAGGTTAGCACAACTTCATTGTAAGGAGTCGTTGGTAGTATCAGAATGTAGTTTTAGAGCCTATTTTCAATTTGAAATTCTTAGGTAATGCTAAGGTTTGAAGTACAATGGGGGTAACTATCATATATATTTTATGTCAAGTTGCTTTTGCACATAAACCTCTGACTTTGCCACAGTTATGCTCCATGCTCCAAAAAGTTGGTAAGTTGGTTGGACAATTGGTTATGACAGAAGGTTTATGTGCAGGAGATGTGCCTAATTTGTTAATATGCATACTTAATGACTGGGTTAATTAATTTCAACTTATTTCAATCATATTTCTATCTAGAATGCCACAGGAATTGTCCCCATCAGCTACAGCTCAGTAGAATTAAAAACTATCACCGACCACTTGACCACCTGATATGAACATAGTATGGTCCAGTTCATACCTCTGTCAGGGCTTTCTGCTGCTTACTGACTCTGTTTAAGAAAAACGTACTGGAAACTAAAAACTGAAGGTCTTCCATCCTTCTGTTCCCCATACAGGTTACTAGACATTCCATTACCTTTCTTTACACATCCATTATTTTAAACGGAAAAAGTCACCATTTACTGATATTTGTAACATAAATTGCTAAATGCAGATATGAACTTAGCATAAGAATTCTAAAATATTTGAAAAATGTAAGATTTTCTGTGGTTGGTTGCTTGGTGCAAAAAAAATAAATAGTGAATAAGTGATAAATGTCTTCATGAAAAAAACTTTTTAAATGAATGGGCTGATGTGAACTTATTAGGCCATCCAGAAAGAAAGGCCTAAGAAAGGCTTAGTTCTGACTATTAGATGAGAACCTCATCTGTAACTATTGACTTCTTTATACTGTACTGAAAAAGATTAATCCTATAACCTTTTGGAAGGTTTAAAAAGCTTAAATCTTCAGAAAGGTAAATTATTAAGCAGTAAAAATTTGAGCCCTGGTCAGAAAATCTGACTCCAACTGTTCATACAGTCAGAGAGGACACAAGGTCTCATCCCATGTGCACCTAGAATCTTAATTATTTCTGCACATTGGACTTAGATTTCCCTCTTTCCTCTTTGCCATGACTTAATCCTGGCTAGTAGCCAGCAAGTGATTATGTGAAATTAATATTTCCATGACTGGTTGCTATTACCTGATGACAGAAGTCATTTTTCATGGGCAGCAGCTCTCTCAGAATAATTATTCAGGTGTTTCTGTCTATCCTGCCCTCCTAATCGATGCCAGTTTCAGATTGATTGATTTTATTTTGTTTTATGCTGCACGGTGATGTCAGGCTGCCCTGAGCTTTAACACATTTTTGTGCAGAAAATAAATATTCTTTGTAAATCATCACAAAGTTACACTATTACTTATGGCTTGTTTTATTAGCTTTAGATATTTGGCAGTGAAAGTTCAATGTCCCCAGTAAAAATAAAAGGAACTATGCCAAAGCTGGATATGATGATAGGACATAGCAATTCTTTGCTAGAGATAACATTTACCCGCCCTAGCTCTTCATTCCTGGAACACAGTTTTTCAAAATGATTACCTCACTTTCCAGATCTGGATTCTTGTATTGTGCCAATAAAAGTTTTAGCAGAGTAATTGGAAACGTACTCATTTAAAACCTCGGTAAAAGCCAGACTTTAATCCTGCCTCATGGTTGTTATAAACATAATGGAAACAATGTATTAATGTGTCTGTCTTTAGACCAATACCGAATAGAACTAGACAGTTTTCTGTTGAGCCAGATTAATCATTGTGTCTGATGCTGGAGGATGAATCTGGTGCAGTATAAGGCTGGTGACCTGTTCTTTACACCCCTTTTTATTTGCTGTAGTTTTCTACACCACAATATTGAATTTTCTGTTGCACAGACTCAATTATTTTGGTGCGGGGTTATTTCCAGCGCAGACATATCCCCTTTTAATGAGGACATGCCCGTTTTTGATAGGAGGCAGAAAAAACCCCAAAAATTCAGCATTTGATTTGTAAATAACTCTAGTTTTCTCGTGTAGACAGATTGATACATTTCCTCCAATGTGCATATTTAATGAAGTAGGGATAGATCAGAGAAGTGGCACAATATAGGTTAAACTTTGTATAGAAAACCCCTGTGCTTGAATAGGTACCAATATTGCTTAAACTTTGTATAGCTAACCCCTGTGATTGAATAGGTACCAATAATTGAGAAAACTACAATAAAAAAATGGCAATAGCAGGCACTAGTGGGTATGCAATAGACAATAAATTATATTTGGTACCTTAAAAAAACCTATTGCATCAGAATTTGTCATCCACATCAAACTTAGCTATACATAAATGAAACTGCTCCAAATTCAACAATATGATATGCGGTGTATATAGGTTATCACACTTATAATTTTAATTACATGTGTAAGAAGAAGAAAATGGATATTGCATCTCCACAGGTTATAAACAAATGCTCAGAGTTTCCCTACATGCTTATACTTAATAAACACATAGTAAATAATAGGAATTTTACTAATTAAAATAAAATAAAATCTATTTTATTTTAAAATGCATAGATACAGGGGAATTATTTTAAAAAGTGGCAGGGACACTTGCCAACTGACAATATAATAATATAAGTGTGTTTTGCTGGCCAGATAGAAATAATTAGTGTATACTTTATACTTGATATATCTGATGGTGTCAGTATATAAATAAAGCAGTGAACACAAGATGATAAGAGGCATCCTTAGGGCTCGACATCCATAGATGTGCAAAATGGTAAAATTCTCAATACTTGAATATAGCAGCTTGGTACATTGAATAAGTCACGTATCCAAGATGGTTTTCCGCGGTCCTGGTTTGGCGTCCCAAGCACACTGTTTGGCCACGTGTATCGGGGAGCACATGGACATTAATGAAGTAAGATGAAAGTCATTGGGGCAGAGTTACTTACCTGGTCCTGTCGTGATCCCCGAGGTGCGTTCTCCGACGAGGATGTAGTCCGCCGCGATTCTTCAAGATCGTGCGTCAATTTTCCTGATGTGTCGCTTCCCAGCTGAGGTCTGCCGGAGTTCACCTTCTTCTTCCCGGTGTATGTGAGTGCATTGTTTTGCGACACAATTTGAATTGTAAACCCTGCACTTGGTCCGAATCAGTCGGGTTGTCCGTCGGCCACACCCACTGTTTTGTGTCGCATGCAAGTCTGTGCCAAAATCCGATCACGTGCGCCAAAAACCCCACTTAAATACGGCACAAATCGGAAATAGTCGGTAAACCCGACGAAAATGTGCCGTGCGGCCCAATTGTCGCTAACAGGGAAGTTATGTTATAGTGATGAGAGGTTATAGTAAAGTAATAGTAATGGAATTGTAGAGATTGAATTATTGTAATATCGTAAAACCTATTTTGGCTAAATATGACTAAATAGTAATATTATTATTATTATTATTGAGGAATGGTATATGGCTATCGTATGCATATATATATTTTACAATTAAACAGGATTTATAGTAATTCTGGAGGCATAGGCGAGGGTAGGGTGACAAACAGAATATGTATTTACCCTGCTCTGCCACCTGGTTCCCTTGTTGTACCAACTCTTCCAATATTTGGACTGCATCAGGAAGTGATGGGAATGAAGGGTTTGGCCAATGAGTTGCCTTCTAGGACCATAAGCTGTCACTTATGATGTTAGAAGAAGTACCAGTGCAATGTGGGAACTGAGATCCAGAGCAGTTTGTTTTGATCTTTGCCACCACTCACTGGGTTTTCCAGATTTCCTGGAAATTCCTTTAATTGAACAAAATATATCTATGTATAGAAAGAGAGAGAGATGATTTTGAATCATATTTTTAAAAGCTCATACACCGGTCCCTTAGCCATATCTAACCAAAATAGGTTTTAAGTTATTATAATATTTAATAAAAGATTCATTTAGCATTCATAGGTGTCAGTTGTAAAATGATGTCATAGGCACAGCGCAGATTGAATACAGGATGTGAGTACACATGTCCATTGTTTTGGTCTCCTACGAGAGATAAGTTTAGTGTTCATTTACTGTTCTGATAAGACACCTACCTGAACAATGACAAAACAGTGACTGAAAAGTGATAATATATAGCTATTTTCTTGTCTCATCAAAAATGTTTCATCAGTTCAGAATAAGGCTCTGGCTGGGCAACTTGAGATTTACAGAGTTTCCAAGGGTATTGTGCCTCTACACCTTTCGCCTTTCCCTTAGTCCTGAAAAGACTCCCAGTTCTTTCGATAGCAAACATCATATCATTTATATGCTACAAATACTATGGTTCACCAAATTAAAGGTTTAGGCCAGACAATAATAGTTCCTGGATTTCTCATGTTTTAAGGTCTAAGCTTTATACTTGTGACAAGAGAACAGGGAATCTTATTTTTTGAGATCACAGGGTGCTTTGAGTGGCGATCAGCACACTTCAAGTAATGTACCGTATTTTTTGGACTATAAGGCGCACAAAAAATCCTTTGATCTTCTCAGGAATCAAAGGTGCGCCTTATAGTCCAGTGCGCCTTATATATGAACCATTCTTACAGACAACAGCTGCCTTGAACTGTGCACAGGTCTGCCACCTGCTGGTCATTCATCCTTATAATCATGTGCGCCTTATAATCCGGTGCACCTTATATATGAACCTAGACATTTTAGCAGGCATTTATTGATGATGCGCTTTATACTCCGGTGCGCCTTATATTCCGAAAAATACTGTATGCTGTTACTGAGGGCATGATTAGTGAAGTTCTGGAGGCATAGTTGTGTACATGCAGGGTTTCCCTTTTTCCACATGGTAAGCTCCCACAGTCTTCTTAGCCAAAATATAAAGTTTGTGTTAACACTCCCAATTCCCTATTCCCATGTTCACATATTCTATTCGATCTCTGGCAGGACAGTTTTACAACTCCCCTGCAAGTTACATTACCCTATGGTAGCATTCATTCAGCATAATGGTGCTGTAATGATAGGTCAATATAAAGAAGCCTATCGTGTATTCTCTGGTAACCCTCATAAAAATGGGAACATTTAGGAATTTGTATTTTTAACATAAATCATATAGACATATGTTAAAATTTACACAGAAATACAATATGATGTTAATATGCTTAATCTAAAGTTTTTATAAATAATTTTGCATAGTTCTTACCAGCTGTTAATGTCATTATGTTTCAATCTAACATTTTTAGAGACATTTTAATAACTACAGCATCAGACTTTTATTTATTCATGTTATTTTTATTTTTTGGCGCCTGAAATGTAAACTTCTGCCAAATCATCCTTCTTCACATATGTAAAGCACCCACACTAGCATGAAACCCTGGCAAAGCATTACTTGATAGTGAGATGTTATCTAGTGATAGGAAGTAGTTTGCATTCCATGACTTAGATCATTTCCTTGAATATAATATTAGTGGATGTGTTTCTAAGACACTAAGGAAACTGTCCAAACTTGCCACCTTCTGGGGGCTTACTTGTAAGGTTGCGTCTTTGGTTACTGATTCATCATAATTATCAGTTTATTTATAGGGTCAAGGGGTTGTAATAACATTGTAATCAGGTGAATTAAATTGCAAACATGATTAATGTTGTCAAATATAATTACTGAGCAATTCAGTAATTATCAATTTAAGAGTGTGGTCATGGGATCCACTTAGAGATGAACATTTACTGATGCCTATGGGAATAGTGCTGCATTGGTGTATGACACAGCTGTAATGTAGTCATCTATGGTTTAGAGACCAGTCAAGTTTCCTTTTATGATGAATCTATCAGTGGTTTATAGCTGTATTCAGTCTTAATGCTGCTTGGTAGCTCCCATTAAGGTGAAGACAGATATAATCTAAGGAGATATAATATAAGGAGATATGCACCTATAGTTTGGTTAAAATGTAACTTTAATCTTTATGTAAAGAGTGCAAGTGCTCTGGGAAGCATCACCAGAGCCTCTCTGGTCTCCTGGGCTCTGGATCTCACATGTCACGTAGGCAGCACATTGTGTGTTGCCACAAGATTGGGGGGTGGAAGGAGGGGAGTTCAACAGCAGCAGGGAGGAGGGGCAGAAGTTCTCCATGGGGCGTGTTAGAGCCAAAGCTCCCAATAAATTTATAGTTGTATGTACCCTGCTTATAGCTACCAATCAGTATTAAGGGTGAATACAGCTATAAACCAGTGGTAGATTTCCACTAAGCCTCAAATACTGCACAATAATAACACACAATTCACTTCAACGGATGAAATGCAATGGGTCAAAAATAAGGTGGCAGCATTAAAAACAATTGGACTAGAAACCACCAACCAGGGCCTATGGGAATAGTGCTGCATTGGTCTATAACACAGCTGTAATCTATGCCTGAGAGACCAGTCAAGTTTCCTTTTATGATGAATATTTAAAGGTAATATTTAAATATTTAGTTATTTCAGTTTTAGTAATATTATGTTGCTTTATGTGACTATGAGTTGTGATAATATTACTACTCTAGTTTGTTTGTTTTTAATTTTTTCTTTCTTTTGTGCTGTTTCATTATGTCCTGTTATGAGTCATTAGGCTCCATTTGGCCAGAGCAAATGGCTGAAAGGAACATTGCTTTACAACCAGCCAGGAAGAAGTGCTGGGCAGTGAGTCTCCAAAATCCAGGGAGTTTCTGTTTGATCAGAGAAACATGCTCTTCACTAAGTCGAAGAATTGACACCTTAGGCCAGAGTGTGATAGAGGAAGGTGGATGAAAGAGACAGCATAATATGTGTTTTTTCCCTCCAAAACTCAGACAATGGGAAATATCATAGCTGTCCATAACTGGGGCATAATTCATAATTATGGGTCCCCAGTTACATGGGGCAGTTATGGGGTCCAGATGTGCTCCTGGAGCGAGAATCGGAAGCTTAGCTCCAGGGGAAGTCAGCCAATAGCAATACACTCCTGATATTAGGCTAAGACACCCCGAGTTTGGTATGGGCTGGATGCTAATAAGGTACCCGGATGATTGGAAGCAATGGCACAATTGGGCCATCTTCCAATGAAAAGTTATGGGGTTTTCATAAAACCCCAGACCCAGAAAGTACCTCTCTGATGGGAGGGGGATAGAAAAACTCCCCCTCACGGTGACATCACAGACAAGGGTGGGGGTCAAAAATCCCCTGAGTTTCAATTAGTGCAGCAGCCACATGGCTGTAGTTCAGTTTGAGGGCTCTATTACACTAGAAGGCTGGATCGCTCTCTATGCCCTGTCCTCGGGCCAAAGAACTTCTACCTATTTCAATAACTGTTTTTAAGTATCGTATGTGTATTGTTTTTAACTTTTTCATTTTATCTGACAATTTTATACTTTGAGTGTACTGTATTTTTTATGTACAGGCGGTCCCCTACTTAAGAACACTCGACTTACATACGACCCCTAGTTACAAACGGACCTCTTGATATTGGTCATTTATTGTACTTTAGTCCTAGGCTACAATGATCAGTTGTAACAGTTATCAAATGTGTCTGTAATGAAGCTTTAGTGTTAATCCTGATTCTTATGACAACCCAACATTCTGAAAATCCAATTGTCACAGAGACCAAAAAAGTTCTGTCTGGGATTACAATGATAAAATATACAGTTCCGACTTACATACAAATTCAACTTAAGAACAAACCTACAGACCCTATCTTGTATGTAACCCGGGGACTGCCTGTATATTAAAGTGTTACTTTAGTTAGTCTCTGCTTGTAGCCTTAAAGAATCTAAGTCTCCAAAGGGAATTACGTTACCAGTAGAAATGAGCGAGCACTAAAATGCTCGAGTGCTCGTTATTCGAGACGAACTTTTCCAGATGCTCGAGTGCTCGCCTCGAATAACGACGCCCCATTGAAGTCAATGGGAGACTCGAGCATTTTCAAAGGGACCATGGTTTGGGAAAAAAATGTGTTATTTAATTGAAAAACACAGTGAAAAACACAGTGAAGATAGATTACAGATGTTTGGCACATCTGCTTACTTGTCGGGGATACACTGTCCGTGGTCGCTCTCTTCTTCACTGAAGTCTCCGTGATCTCTCTGCCGTGCCCCGATGTCTCCGTGCTGCCGCTGCCCGAGTCTCCGTGCTGCCGCTGCCCCAAGTCTCGTGCGCCGCTGCCCCGATGTTCCGTGCTGCCGCTGCCTCGAGTATCCGTGCTGCCGCTGCCCCGATGCTCTGTGCTGCTCCCGTTGTCTCTGTCCTGCTCCCCGTGTCCTGTCTGCTCACCGTGTTCTTCAATGTGTTCTTCACACAATATATATGTTACTTCACATAGTATTTGTTCGCATCGTTCGCGCGTATTTCCGACAAGTAAGCAGATGTGCCGACCATCTGTAATCTATTCTTCACGTTTTCATTGAAATGATCCTGTGTTACTGGGTTCACTGTTTTTATATATTCTTCATTGTTCTTCACGTGTTTTTTTTAATAAATGCTCAATCTCGAGCAGGGGAAATACTCGTCCGAGCAACGAGCCGTTTCGAGTACCTTAATACCGAACGAGCATCAAGCTCGAACAAGATACTCGCTCGTTCTAGTTACCAGTTTTAGAATAGTAGTAGTATAGTGAATGCATGTACTGCTAGATTCATCATTTTATATAGTGTAGTAGTACGTGCATGTTCTGTATAAGAATCAGGTGCATCGTCTGCGTGGTTGAGGTGCCTACAGGCCTTCTTTGTGTAAGTAACTCGTGTGGTGGTGGCAGTGTGGACTGGGTGCTGGATGGGGGAGTAAATTTAGTGTTAGGACGCCATTTTGTAGAAGTGGGTGGAGTTGAGGCTAAAATTCTGGGATCCATAGAGTAGGTACACCCCGTGTTTGGACTCCGGTGAGTGGGGTTCATGACATTAGGCATTCATGTCCACTCTATTACATTAAGGAGATGTGAAGGTAAATATTTCTGTTTGGAGTACATTTTTTGCATCATAGTCAAATTTTAAGTATTTTTATAAAATGTTTCGTTTAAATCAGACTTGCATGAGGCGCCTAGTTATAAGGGCAGTGTCTGCTTTCAGAAAATATGTGGGTTTGGGCGGTTTACTTAATTGTTTTTGCTGTAATTTTATTTTTAACATCAAAATTGTAAAAATTGCTCTGGGTTAATACCCTTGGTTGAATTCCCGGGTGAGGTGAAGATGCTTATCATCTGTCTCCTGTCATATATATCTATCATTATCTGTCTAGTTATCCAACCTTCATAATCTGACCATCATAATAATAAATAAAAATCTTTTATTATATAGCGCACACATATTATGCAGCACATGCACAGTCCCTGTCCCTATGGGGCTCACAACTAATCATTTGCCAGTAAGGTTTTGGAGTGTGGGAGGAAACTGGAGGACCCGGAGGAAACCCACACAAACACTGAAAGAAAAATACAAACTCTTTGCAGATGTTAACCAGTGCTGCAAGGTGTAGTGCCCATCAATCTCTCTATCATCTATCTATCTACTATAAATTCTCCATGATGACAGTTTTTCCTACTAAAGGTTACCTTACTAAAGTTACTGTGACTGCTCATAAAATATTTTATTTTGGGACCCCACTTTTAGTTTTGCCAGGGCCCCACTTTGTCTAGAACCGGCCCTGCCACCAACAGTACTATATTCCTGTCTAGACAATTATATAATTAGAAACTTCAATTGACATAAGGGGGGAATTTCCCATGCCTTATGCCAGTTTTGTGGTTCGACAAGGCATGTATAAAGCCCCCTTTCTGTCAGAAAAAGAGGGCTTGTGGGACAGGGGTGGGTAAAGGGTGGTAGAGGTGTTCATCTCTCTTTCGCTTGAATCCCACCAGGCCAGATGTGGTCTGAACTGGCAGTGGTCAATTCCAGATATACTTGAGCCTACTAGTATATATGGCATACAGTGAGCTGGCGGAGGGAAGTAAGAGACTGGAATTCAAAACCAAATTCTTAATAAATTCCACCCAAAGGGGGATATTTATCAGGACCTCTGCGCTCCGCCAGTGGCGCAGAGAGCCCGCTGAAATAATCGCAAGCTAGCTTATTGCTAGCTTTTGCGATTATTTTCCCAATCCGCCACCTTCACGCCAGTGGGGCGTGAAGGGGGGGCGCGGCCGGACGGGAGTGGGCCGGCGCGGGGTGTTACTGTCCCCGCGACTGCGCACTCGCTGCTGCCGGCGACTTTTCAAACGAGGATAAACGCTGTGCAACTGGAAGCCCGATACATGATGAGGCAGAAGCCTCTTCATGTATCGGGCTGCGAATTTGTAGCGGCGGGGCGTATGATAAATATCCCCCAAAGTGTCTTATGGTCCGATAGGAAGTCAGTTTTTATATTTCTATGAGATCGACATGACTTCCTGTCTACACACAATGCCCTTGGGTAGAAGCAGAGACTGACTTCTGGTCAAGTAGCAAAAAAACACAGAATAGAGTGTGTCTATAAGGTTCTATATAGATATTCCAGTTTACTGTGAGAAAATACTTTTTTTTTTGCTTTTGTAAATAGAAAAACTATACTCTTTCCTATTGTAGCATTTCATTATTTTCAAGTTCTATCAAAGCAATCAATAGAATTACTAGTGACAGTGGTCACATGCTCAAGAACTGACATATGACCTGTGATATTACAATTGTTAGCATGGAAACCACTTAATCCAAAAATTGTGTTAATATTTGTATGCCAAAACCATGGTAACCCTACACAGAAATAAATATACTTATACAATTGCTGATCTATGGGATTGTATTTATATGTGGTCATTTTGCTGCAGATTTTCATGCCACTGTCTCATTCATCTTATCAATAATATCACTTCACCAAAACAACTCCATTCAAAAATTGAAGAATTCAGTAGGTTGAAGGGAACCTGTAACCACCTTTTTCCTAAAAAGGATTATTGACAGGTTTCCATAGATTAAGACATGGGTACTCTTCTTTTACCTAAAAAAAACTCTACGCATAAGCCGGTGAAATGTACTTTGATTTCCTACTTGGTATCCAGACAGAGAAGCCCGCGGTGCATGGCCTCCACGACCGAGTCGAGCAGCTCATCCTGAACTCCCTTCATAAGGAAAAATGTGGTGAAAGGGTTCCTTTAAATTAATGCAATTCACAAAATCCACTGGAGCATTCACTGTCATGATAAAATGCTATTTTAATTCCATTTCACCCTATAATAGAATTCTATTTGGGAGGTTTTTTTACCATGTGTCATGAAGCACCTAAGCAAGCTAAAGGCTAAACTTTCAGCTAGATTATAATAAATAAAAAACCATATGAACATAGTACTATACTGCATTAACTTCTACTTTGCTTTCTCATCTCATTTACAAGGTATGGTAACAACACTCGCAATTATGTGATAAGAATAGGAGATTATCACACACTTGTACCTGAGGAGTATGAAGAGGACATAGGAATCCAACAGATCATAATACACAAAGATTATAGACCTGATGGAAGTGACTATGACATTGCACTCATACGACTACATGGAACTTCTGAACAGTGTGTTCCATTCAGCACCCACGTTTTGCCTGCTTGTTTACCAATGCGAAGAGAAAGAGCTCAGAAAACAGCATCAAACTGTTATATTACGGGATGGGGTGATACAGGTAAAGGAACTTATTGTGCAGCTCATATGATGCCGATAAATTACTGCATTATTGACTGACCTGATGAATATAACAATAGAAACTTTACACCATTCTTAATTAAGGGTCAAAGATAAATGTAAGTTGTTCTCGTGGAAGATAAATTATTTGCATAAATAGAAGCAGCAATATAAGATATACATCTATAAGACAACGCTTGGAAGATGATTGTAAAATAGGATTTACACTGCTTAACCCCAACTTGTCACATCTAAAACCATCACATCAACCTTGAAGCATTGATCGATTGGTAACACTTGAGATGTGTACATGAGTCATGCCAGGATGACGTTTTGAGGCCTAGATGACAAGTCATCAATGGACTTCACACTTGCACTTTTGTGAGCTAAACAATTTTAAGTAAAATGCATAAATAAATAATTCTCATTGTAGAGTTCTCAGACTGACACAAACTGTCATAAAATATCCCTAGAAGCAGACCTGTCAATCACAGTAGTGTTTGCTGAAGCCATGCCTGTTATAGGAGTGCATCAGTCATTGACAGTTCTGCTCCATCTAATGCTTTTATAAACTATCCTTTTCAACCTCCTGCAGGGACTCAAATCCCTGGAATAACAGCTACACAAGCCATATCTCCCCTTGTATGGAACATGATAGATATTAAGACACATTTTCCATAACCATAAGCATATGCATTTGTATGCACTTTTAGGTCGGGCATATTCAAGGACTTTACAACAAGCTGGAGTGACATTGCTACCCAAGCGAGCTTGTGAAGAGCGATATAAGAGTCGATTTACAGGAAGGATGCTTTGTGCAGGAAGTCCTCAAGACCAGAAGCATGTGGACAGCTGTCAAGGAGACAGTGGAGGCCCGCTGGTCTGCGAACGATCTGGAGGCAGCTGGGTAGTCTTTGGGGTAACTTCATGGGGCTATGGATGTGGAATGAAGGATTCTCCTGGAGTATACACAAAAGTGTCTACTTTTATACCATGGATAAAAGGTTTGACCAATTTATAGACAACAGAAGTATTTCAGATGTTTCCAAGGAAGCCAGACCAAATTGTTATGTATGTTACGACATGGCACTCAGGAGCTAGTATGGCAGATTGCTTCTACATAATATTTGCTACCTAATAAAGACTGTATTACCTTCCCTTTATGGAGACTTGGTGGAAGGTATGCCAAGTAGCATCCAGACAGGGTGGGCTATAAAAATAAAGTGTTGAAATTTCGGTAAATCAATTAGTTATTTCATAATGTCATTTTTTTTAATGTTCTCTAAGCCAGATGTTTTGTCTTGTTAATAGGTCTGTAATTAAAGTGATATGATCTATATTTACTGTGCACACATATTTCATAGTTAATATAGGTAATAAATGTGGTGTAAGGATAAAATGATTATATTAAGGTGGTCATAGCCATCAGATCTATTTGCATCCTTAATATTCATTCTAACTTCAACACCTATGATTATTAATGATGTGATAAAAAGCAATGTATACGCTCACAATGGATAACTCTAACAAACAGCACAGGCGTATGATGCTTTATAGGCATACAGAAGAATTACATGTGTTGCCTATAGATTCCTGAAGATTTTTAAGCAATGCACCTGGATGACTAATGTGTTTATACACAAGTCAAGTACTCTACATAGTTTTCTTTGTAACAATATGAAAATGATACTGTCAACCACAAAGAATCTTATAGGCAAATGAAATAGCATCAGCCATGAAAAAGATGGTTTAGATATTGTATTCCTTTCTATGCCCTTAAGAGCATGTCAATAAAAGTAAAAACTACTTGTATTTTCAGTTCTATTTCATCTGTAATACATTCTTTATAGAACTGTGAAATGTTAAAATGTCTCTCTTTACGATATAAAACAATCTACAAATACTGATGGACTCTCAAGTACAGCACTTGACACTAGAGAGTGGTAAATAGACAATTCAAATAAAACTTGGAATATAATTCCATGTTCATGGTCTATACAAAAATGTAAGACTGATTTCAACTTTTCTCTGATGGCAGATATGTGCCTGCTTGTCTTTGGCTGCATTAGCAGCATTGAAATTTATAATTGTCTCATGTATCTGGCCACCATAAGCCAGATAGGAGCAGGTGTAAAAATATACAGGCAGTCCCCTACGTAAGAACATCTGACCTACAGACGACCCCTAGTTACAAACGGACCTCTGGATATTTTTAAATTACTGTACTTTATCCTTAGGCTACAATAAACAGCTTTAATAGTTATCAAAGGGGTCTGCAATTAAGCTTTATTATTAATTGTGAATGATGAATTATAAGTTCTTATGACTATCCATTTTTAAAATTCAATTTTCACAAAGAAATTGTCATAAAAAAAAAATGGCGTTGGTTACAATGATAAAATATACAGTTCCGACTTGCATACAAATTCAACTTAAGAACAAACCTACAGAACCTATCTTGTACCGTAACCTGGGGGCTGCCTGTATGCCGCGCAGCCCCCGCTGGATACTTCCCTCAATGATTCCAAACCTACAACCAATGTAATTAGGAATTATCTTTACCATGAAACAATAGGAGTCCTGAAAGTTATGTATTGACCCCTACTGAGCCCTGATTTTCCCCACAATCAAGTTATTCTTGGATTACATGAAGAGAAATAGGACTTTAGCAAGTACTGTACATCCATAAAAGATCTTTGGTTAGTTTTCAAAGATGTTTGGAACAATCTTCATGTCAAGTTCCTTCAAAAACTGTGTGTGAATGACCCTCTAAGAATTGATGCTATTTTGAAGTCAAAGTATGACACTAAATATTGAATTCCATATTGATTTCTTTTTTGTCCATTTACTTTGCATTTTGTTTATTGCTAAATATAAACTATTAGCAATTATCCTTTTGAATTATTTTCCAGCAATTTGTTCAGTCTGCGTTAACAAAAAAGTAAAATCTTCAATATTTTACTCAATCCATTAAAAGTTACAAAAATACATCAAACCTAAATTGACCTCTTATAACCTCCAACCATGTGTACAAATCATGGTTGGTTTGTTTCTTTAGACAAACTGAAGTATTTTCATTTAGGAACATGATTGAGAATTGCAATATTGCAAGCAAAATTGAGGCTGTAACAATGTATACTCATTTATATCACTGAACACATACATGTCAAAGCTGGAGATATTGTAAATTAAGTTGTAAAAGTGAAGAGAGATACTCAATGTTCCTAGACCTGTTCAATAACAACTGTCAGGTGTCATTATAGGTCTGATAACACTGTACAAGTGAGATAGCTTGTAATCTTCCTAACACAGTGACACAAATATGTGGCAGAAAAGCTGAAAGCTGTACCAGAACAATACAATAATGAAAGAGAACCTGTCATGCAAATTAACCAACTCAAAACAAATACTTCATTAAAAAGCATTGCCTTCATCCCTAAATGGTTCATTTCCAAAGCTGTAATCTTAAAAAATCAGTTTGTAAACTTATATACAATGGACCTGATATGGGTCTAATGATATTAATGGGGCCCTGGATCTCTGTTCTTGATTGACAGGTTTCTGCTACAAACATGCTGCTGGCATGGAACCATTACTTAGGGATCGTCTGCCAATATTGAACTACAGACATATACAGCTCCCTTTACTTTTACCTCCAGAGGCAGTAGGAAGTTGTACACAATCTCTTGCTGAAATATTGAGAATGAGAGTGAGAAAGACAAGGGCTGTATGTGACTCAGCACTGCTACATTATTAACCACTCCCACAGAAATGTGACACATGAGAGACCTATGTAAAGAGGAATCCTCTTTAGAGAGTCACATGTCTCTCTCATTCATGAGGGGGCCATATTAGCAGTGTCATCATCAGTGAAATGGCGAGATATACAGACTGTATACTGCAGCTCCCCCCTCAATGACTGGAACAAATGACATTAATACAAGTTTTTTAGGAGAATGGTGGCTCTAATCCCATGGATAGAGGCATCAGTGGAATATAATGGTGACAGGTTTTCTAAAAACAAATCTACTATCAAAATCAAGCTTGATAAACTTATTGATTGATCCAGGCACAATGTGGTAATCTGTTTATATTAGTTATCCACGGCCTCCTTCCTTCTAAAATCAACTTTTAAAATAATGCTAATGGGCCTAAAGTACCCTAGCCGCTCTGTGATCTGGTTTTACAAGCTGTTACTGTCTCACCCTGTTCTCTCACCTCCCTCAATTTTACCCTCAGTCTCCCATGAAACCCCTGTTTATAAAATAGTTTTGCGGTTTGCCTCCTATAGCAGATTATTTAGCTAATCACTTTGGAGTTTATTTTAAGTGTTGTCTTCATGAGACAACCTCTACAACAACTTAAAAGGGGTTCTGTGGGGTTATTTTTTTATATGTGACTCTGCGGTGGACTCTGTGGGGTATTAAAACTATAAAAAGCTGATACTTACCTTTCTCAATGTTCCTCTTCATCAGCAGTGCTTCCAGTAATTACTGGCTTCTGTTTGTATACAGAAGTCAGTGTTGACATAAAGTGAACAGGGCTTGTGCTGCTATGGCAGCAGTTACAGGCTGTAGCAGGCACAACAGAAGCCATTAGTGAAGGCAGCCCTGCATCTAAGTGAAAGCATGGTGGGAGGGGGTATAAGCTCTTTGTTTGTACACCCCTGATTGATATATGAAACAACTCTTTAAAGATCCAATTCTTGTGAATGTGAAAGAACTGCAATACCAGGCACGGATACAACACAATGCATAGTGCTATGTCTGGTATTAACTAAAAAGGAATGCATTCTGTGCCCCAAGTACAGTGGTGTGGCTTTGAAGTCTACCCCCAGGATGAAGGATTGTAAAACAAGACATGCTGGTGTGTACCCCTTCTGGCAGGATCCACTCCTCTTTTAGCTTCTTAAACCCTTGTTACAAAGAAAAGCCTTCAAAAATTATGCAAATAAGCCTGACAGGCTACAGGCTCAATTCACAGCTGTGAATCCCAGAGCCCCTCAGGGGCATAATTTAAAGTTAATTTACTTTAATTTAAAGTAAAGAAAAAAGTGGATCCTGCAAGAGGGAACACACACCAGCATGTAAAAATGTTTGATTAGATAAATATGAGTCATAACTGGAAAAATTTATATTTGCGTTAGGCATCAACATGGCCTTCATTTACATTCCTGTTAAATGGTTTTTTGGGACATGGATACAGCAGCTCAGAAAAATCTGCCGGAGAATCTTTTTCTATATAATGCTGCTTCTGAAAGGACATGTTAGACCAGTCTGAAATGAATATGTGTATAGCTGAATAGTTTTTGGCCTTCTTTAAACCTGCATGCCACTATGGGCGCTGGAGCAGGGTGGGGGGCTAGCTGGAAAAGCAGCTGAGACCATAGCAAAAGACTCCACCAGTTCAGATCTGGTTTACAGTTCTGAACTGCTAGAGATTGTGGCCGCATTTACTAAGAGGCCAGAACCTCTTAGTGACTACGCCACAAGACCGCCAGCGGGGGGAATTTTACAAACACCAGTCCTAATGAATTCCCCACATGTATTCCATCAGTAGCGTATTACAGCATGTATAATTAATAATCTAATATCCAAACTCACAGATACTCCAATATTCACTTACAGACTCCAATATTTATCTTACCATGATCCTGCTGCTGTCCTGTAGCAGTAATACATGCATTTGAAGCTTCTTCAATTCCCCAAACTCTCACTGGCAGTCAACGGATTATGGGGAAAAAACATTTATTAAATTCTTAAAGGTTGGACTTGATGGACTTTTGTCTTTTTCCGGTCTTGCATACTATGAACTTAATTACATGTTGCGTTTTAGTTTTCACTAAAATTGGACTAATCGTTGTTACCGGAAACAGTTGATAGTCAGGAGTGTTCCTTTTTCCAAAACAATTTGTTGCTATCACATAAATCCTATGAAGCCCCTACCCCATTTATAAAGACAACAACCATTAAAATATTTTAGTATTTTATTAAGAAGCCTATAGTCTGCTCCTGCCTTTTGTTTCTCTATTAGAAAAATTTCTATAAGATATTTTATACTTGTGAGAGCCCAAATCTCCCACACACCAACATACTTGTAGCTGCCAATTGTCCATACTTACTAGAAGTCATCCCAATTGTTGGAAACCATCTTGGCAAATAAGTATGTGTACTGGCCCAAAAGGGGTTTATAAAACTTTGGCAAAAATGAGATTTGTACCACAGTTTGGGTTTCCCACAAGTGGTAGTCGAGGACAGGTCTAAATGTCCTTGTTGCATCCATGTACGTTATAACAGCATATGTTTAATATTGCAGGGCAGGTTTATGAAAAGTGTCCTAAGGTCCTCAATCCATGTGTGAAAAAACTTGGTCTTCAGGCCCCACGAAGACTCCGTGCTGGCTTACTAGCTCAAAGGTGCTTATACTAAATGTACGAGTCAAAGGGAGCTGAATACTATACCATATGAAGGTCATTTTTTTTCCCTTGTTTAAAAAATTAGCAAAACAAATCTACAGTTTTTTTTCGTGTCAAGTATGGGGTGCATATTTTCCATATTATCAAAAAACAAAACTTTTTTGAACGTATATCAATTGACTGCAATGAACAAGATTGAAAAACTGTACCTTGGCTTTCCTACATCCTTTTGTACCCCCCTGTATTTTTCTGTTTCTTTTTGTGTATTTTGTTGGGGGGCCAAGACATGGGTGAACAAACAGAAATTTCTGCTGCAATGGTGTCCAGATTCGACGACACAGGACCCCTGTTATGCAGACTCACATTTGTTACATGATAAGACATTACAAAATACCTAAATAAATAAGTTATATTTAGGTTATAATCCCAATAGAGAAAGAATAACTACTGATAATACAAAAAAACAGCCTCTTAGCATCTGCTCATAAAATGTTGTAAAAGTAACCGTCTATCTTCTGTTTAATAGTTATTTTGCGCAACAGTGAATGTACTGACTAATTCTATACAAGTGTATGATTTTAATAGGACTCTGATGTAACCTGATCTTTTTTTAAGTAACCCATTTTTGGTGGTAATAAAGAGAGCATAGCTGGAGGAACACAGGCACAAGTGCTAGTCTGACTTAAATCAGGTCACTCAGACTATAAATCAATGTCAACCGTTCCGAGCACCATAAACATTATTCCATACAATATCAAGTGAAAGGGGGAGAACTGACAGCTGCTTTGTAAATTACTTGAATGTAATCTTCCCTAGCGTGTCACGATGTTCTAAACTTCTAAGTGGTATCACCGCAATTTTTTAAAAATGACTTTAAATGTTTATAATATTTTCCTTTATTCTTAGCTGTCCTGATTATTTCATTTATACACTATGTTTTTTTTGTTCTCCTACCCAATGTCTAAAACGAGGCTACACAATTTCCCTATTCAGATCAGCCCTTCCCCTGGCTCCTAACCCACTCCTCCTTTTTCTTTCCTATATCTTTCTGTGAAATAACTCATGTGGTCCCCCTCGTGTTGTGCAGATTCTTATTTTGTGCTCTCCCAATATCTTGAGTAATTCCGAAAACCATGGTGGTGTTCTAATACTTATGCCCTCTTTTTGGATTTTTTTTGGACTGCCCTAATATGTAAACGACTGTGGGGGTCAATGCTGATCCAGCCACTGTCACCATGCTCCTTGGTATCCGGCCTATCTTGTGGTATTGTCCTTAAAGGTGAAAGTATTCTGTCCTAATGATGTGATACTGGTAACTGCTGAGCTGGCTGAGGAATATCAACTCGCTGGAATTATCCCAGGCGCACTTCACCATCCTCATATCTTCCTGTGCTTCACTTCTCCTGCTTCCGTTCTTTACTTCACACTTCATTTTTTCCAGACCTTCTTCCCCTCTGTATCCGCGTGAAAACAGGTATCAATGAATAAACACATATTCAGACACCCATGCAATGGTTGGGGGGCATTTAAATTGGTACTCCACACCTGTTTTACCTGTTGGTTAGAAACACATTTTAGTTTCCTGACACCCCCTCTTGAACTATTCAGCAGTTGTCTGACTTATGTAAAAAATGCAAAATTGGCACAGAACATTAAACCATAATACCGACCTTTTAAATTCCTCTGCTCCAGCACTCCAACTTTTTCTTCTCTATTACTTAAAGTTTATTAAGACATTGGGTGGGGATTTTATATTATCTGTCTCACGACAGAATTCTGTTATGTGTTTTTGCACTAGAAAAGTATCTACACCACATTTATAAAGGGTTGTAGACAGTTTTCTGGCTTCTTTGACTAGCTTGACAAAAGGGGCGTGGCCTATGAAAATGGTGTCATGTCCTCACGCGAAAAAGGTCCTGTGGCGCCAAAAATACTACTGCTGACTCTGACTGAATTTTGGCCTAATTTTTTGGCGTAAGTAAAGCAACTAATGTATGTGCAGGTACGGACTTACCGTCTTATACTGCCCAATTTATCACTCTCACTGGGTCCGTATAAGGCCCGTTCCACACTTGTGCAAGTGTGATGCGATACTCGCTCACACTCGCAACATCATTCTGCCGGGAACTGCACGCCCGAACGCTGAACCGCGGGTAGTGAACTGAATGTGAGTTCACTCCCGCGGTGCAGCTTTTGGGCCTTGCTTTCTGATCCTGGCAGCATTTGCGAGTGTGATCAGTTCATCTCATCAACTCGCAAGTGTGGAACGGTCCTAGACTGTCTAGTCGTACTCTCACTGTCTGAGTATCATATACATGAATACTTTACCTTTAAGGACAATATCCACAGAGAAGGGCAGGATACCAAGAAGCACGGTAGACAGTGGTTCGGATCAGCATTTGACCCACAGGTTACATATTTGGGTCCAAAAAAATCCAAAAGAGGGCATAAGTATCTAGCACACCACCAGGTTTTCGGAATTACTCCAGATATTGGGCAGAGCACAAAATAAGAATCTGCACACACACTAGGGGGCACCACAATGAGTATTTCACAGCAATATCTAGCAACAGGAGGAGGTTATGCTGCTGTTATGTGTGATCTAATAGGGAAATATGTGGAGCTCTTTCTTTAGCCATTGGGTATGAAACAAAAAACCTAGTAAAATGAAATAATCATACAGTAAGAAAAATGAAAATATTAAAACATTTAATAGTCATTTTTAAAAATTGCAGCTTGATACCACTTAGAAGAACATCGTGTACAAGCTAGGGAAGATTACATTCAATGTAATTTACAAAGCTGTCACGTAATTTCACCTTGATATTGTGGCACATAATGTCTTATGGTGCTCGGAGGTGACATGATTTATAGTCTGTAGTGACCTTGATAAGTCAGACTATCACTTTGTGCCTTGTGTTTCCTGCAGCTATGGCTTCTTTATTAAACAAAATGGTTACTTAAAAAAAGATCAGTTACACTACAGAGCTCATATTAAATCCTACACTGTAATAGAATATTCAGTAATTCACTTTTGCGCAAAATACCTATTAAACATAAGAAGGTATTTTACAACATTTTATGAGCAGCTGCTGTTTTTTTGTATCATCTTTATTCTTTCTCTATTGGGATATAACTAAAATATAACTTATTTAATGTATTGTGTAATGTCTTATCATGAACAATGTAGTCTTGCATAACAGGGGTCCTGTGGTCGAATCTGACCCATTGCAGCAGCCTAATTTCTGTTTGTTCACCCTGTATTGGCCCCCCCTCCCCACCAAAGACATACAGTTGGTACAGAAAGTATTTAGGCCCCTTTACATTTTTCACTTTTTTTTTACATTTTTTTTTT